>JAOWBP010004028.1:6125027-6144000 GCA_028571105.1 Tragopan temminckii | reverse complement strand
GTTGCGCAGCAGGTTGCAGACGGCGCGCGCCAGCAGGCGCCGATCGAGCGCCAGTTCGCCGAGGTCGTCGGGGAGCGGGCAGTCGAGCGTGTGCTCCGAGGGCGGCAGCATGCCGATCGCGATCACGAACACGTTGCCGACCTCCGCCCAGGTCTCGTCGAAGGCGACGTGCAGGGTGTCGGCGTCGACGGCGTACTCCTCCAGGGGCAGGCACACCGGGCCCTCGCCCAGGTCGACGACGCCGCACCGCACCTCGCGGCCGAGCTCGACGTAGGACTCGACCAGGGCGCGATCGCTGTGCCGCGATATCGGCTGCGCGCCCAGTGCGATGGACTGTTCGCGCAGTGGCGCGGGGCAGGGCGAGCTCCGCTCCGCGCGGCGGGGCTGCGCGCTGCTGTAACGTTGTGAGCTCCGTAGGCCGCTTCTGCTACGCGCGGAGAGTTGCGGGGAGCCCTGCTACAGCGCGGCACGGAAACGTTGTGTGCGGACCGTGAGTGGACGTGCGTGGGCTTTGAGTTTGTTGCGCGCTGAGTTCGGGACGAGGGCTCGTTAGGTGTCCCCGTAGGGTTTCCCGGTTGGTGCTTGCAGCAGGCTGACCCACAGGTTGTGTGCGGAGTAAGGCACGCACCTGAAACCGCCGTAACAGCTGTAAGTGATTGCTTATAGAAGGAACGGCAGCAACTCGGTGTGCGCGCAGCTGCCTGCACGTACAGGTAATCGGCAGAGAACGGAGGCAGCCCCGCGGTCCCACTGTGGGCACCTGCTGTGCTGCGGGCTCTGCTCAGCAGCCGCTGCCCGGTGGCGTGGTGCCTGCAGGTTGGGGTCTGCCCGGACCAAGGTGAGTGACCTGCGCATCCTCGGTGCGTTATCAAGCGTTATTGTCTCAGCAGGGCTTGTGTGGGGGTGCTGATAGCCAGCGGTTCTCTGATGGCTCCTGCAGGCGGTTCCATGCAGGATGCTTGTAAGAGGGCTGGTGCTGGTCAGGAGTACCACAGGTGTTGGGCTGCATGTGGCTGTGCAACAAGGCTTTGTGGTTAACGCTCTGCAGCTGTTGCCTCGTGGGGGAAACAACTGTGACTGGATCCTGTGAATGAGGTCTGTGGTGTGAGTAGAGAAGGGAAGGAGTGCCTCTCACTTGTGGAGGGTGCTGGATGAGAAGCATATGTGTGCTGCTCTCAATGCGCCGTGCTTCCCGAGTGCTGCTCAGGGAATGCTCACTGTCAGCAAAGAGGCACTGCAAGTGGGAAGCCTGTGTTCCTGAAGCAGTGTGTGCACACACTCCTGTGTGCTTTGGAACAAAGCAGGGTTCCTGCAGCCCTGTCCTGGTGCTTCCCATCCAGGTGTGAAGTTGCTGTCCCCCATTGTGCAGAAGGTGTGTTCTTTCTTGGAAGGTTGGGAAGAGGTTTAAGTTGGAGGAAAAGTTGGGTGCTGTCAGCGTGCTGTGAGCACGCTCTGCACAAGAGCAGACAATGAGAACGTCTCACAGGAGTGCGCACTGTCCGTTCTGAGTGCAGACTGGGGACAGTGGGTGAGAGGAAGACCTTGACTCCAACTGTTTCACAAGAAGGTCAGTAAGAAAATCAAGACACGAGCTATGTGAGCTTGCAGTGCAAGCGCCAGCAAAAGCTGCTGCTCAGCTGAAGTGCTTCCAGACCATGGCTGACTGCAAATGCAGAGTGCAGCGCACGGTGTAACTGTTGTCCCCATCACTGTGTTCTCAAAGGTCAGTTGGATGTGAGTTCTGAAGGTGCTCTGTGGCACGCACGAGCAGCTTTTTGCCTTGTCTCTGCTTGCTCCAGGTGCTGCTGTGCACTGCCCTAGGTTGGGTCCAGCAGGGGCTCCACAGCCGGGCTGGCCAGCAGCCTGCTGACAGCTCCATCTCCGGCAGGCTGCATGCTGCAGCTGCTGACTCTGCAGCAGTATTGCATCACAGGTTGCTGCTTCTATTGCTCTGTGCTGGAAGTGAGATTTCAAGCATGGTCAGGAATGTGGTTTTGCTGTAATTAATGTGATTTCCTCCAGACTGGGGAAAAAATGGATTGCCCTATAAGACCCTGGTAAGACTGAAGTTTACCTCTAATTTATTATAAGTATTCATTTAGATTGTTGCGTTACCTGTCAATAGAACAGTAATGGACTAAATCACGTTACCTAGTGTAACACCAATCTGCATGCACTCTCTATACATGCAACAAATGGTGTGTTCTGTCCGCACAGTACTCAGCTCATCTGCTGGACACTGGTGTTCCTTAACGGACAGCACTTCATCCTCACGAACACTGCAGAACTGCTGTTGCTGTAGGAGAGTGAGCTGGAGTCTTTTGCCTTGTATTATTGTCTAAGTGTCAACACAGTGCTATTTGCAGAGCCTTTGTTGTTGGCTCGTGCATGGAGAACGAAATCATGGCCTTCCTCCCTTCTGTCCCTGCAGGTCGTATTTGGATTTTGCACACTGTTAGATTTGGTGACACTGGTAGGTGCAATAACATGAGGAGTGAATCTGTGCTTTGTAGGGTTGGAAAACAGAGAGTGGGTTTTGTTGCTGTGTAGTGGGGTGGACATCGTCATGCTTGGTGAACTTCCAGCTTCAAGTGGAGCACAATAAACCAAATCACCAAATGGAGTAACTTGTCATGTGCCTTTGTTTGGCTCCAGAGGCTCCCAGTGGTGAGCTTAAAGCCTTTTTTTCCCCCCAGCAAAGTCTTCAACAGGGGCTAAGGCCAAGTGGAACAGTGGGAGGTTTCCTTCAGTCTACTTGTTGCCTGCAGTTGGGATTTGGCAAAGCAAGTGCTGTGTGTTAGGGTTTAATTCCATGTTTTGTTATATGGTCACTGTTGATTACATATGGGTGATCCTGTCCGAGTCACTGGTGTTGTATGAGTGATGAAAGGCAGGCTCTTGTGAACCCAAGGCAAGAAGGGAATTTCAGTGATACTTAACTGAGCAGGATAATATGCATCTGCTTAGTTTTTTATTCAAAACTGTATTTTAACCATGAATTAAAGCCACGCTTTACAACATTCAGATACTTGGATTGCTAAACCTAAGACCTGTAAGTCAGCAAATGTCTGGCTGAGGGTTGCAGAAGCTTAGCTCTGCCTAAGTGAGCCATCCTGTGCACTGAATGAGCCAATGATTTGCAGGAAAATTAGTATGCAAACGTAACTGTTAACCTCCATTTGCATTAATCATCTTTTTAAGTCATATGCTGTTCTAAATATGATGCTTCCTAATTTTTCCAGAGTTGAACTCTAAACCAAAATAACTGCCTTGCAAATTAGTTTCTGACATGGAACCTCTTCGTATTGTCTGTGTTTTTAGAAGGATATTATACGGATGTTAAGGTGAACCACAGAAGGTGAACCACAAGTGGGATCCGAGTCCTCAGCATTGACTGTAATTCATGCAGTTGCCTCCTTGGGTAAGGCAGTGTTATTTTGTCGGTGAGGTTGGTGCTCTGGCCAGGAAAATGAGGGCTGATGTCACACCTGTTTCCCCGTCCCTCTGCTGCTTTGTGTCTGCTTCACCAGCCCTGCAGTGTTTCATGGCCCCTTTTGCTCCTGCTCTGCCCGAAGCATTGGGTATGTGCGGTTTCCGTGTCCAGTGGGTATTTTGAGGGGCTGCCAAATAATTAAGAAAAGCAAGCAGCCATAGGAAAACAGTTCAGTGTTGCTTGAATGCATTGCCATGAGACAGCGTCTGTGCTGTTCAGGGAACTTCAAAGGCTGCCTGCAAACCAGGGAAGTGTCAGAGCTTGTCAAAGAGCTGTGGCTCTCGTTCTTACAGTGACTTAACAGTGTTATGTGGCTGTTAGTAAAGTGTACCTACCAGCTTTTGCTGCTAAGATGATGAGAATTTATACAGCAAAATAGCAAAACTCAGATTTTATTAAAGTGAGTGTGACTTGTGCTGCTGACTTGTTTTAGTACTTCTGTACACCCCTATCAAATTTCTCATAGAAAATGCATCACCGTGGAGGTGATGATATGAATTTCAAACAGGCTGTCTGATTGTGAACTGCAGGGCTCCTGTGTGTGTTAATGAGTGTTACCAAACAGCCCGGATGTAAGCGTGAGGTGTGTGATGTCTCAGCAGTGCACAGCCTGTAGCTTCTGGTGTGTAAGAGCTGCCTGGGTTTTACAGCCTGAGACTAATAAATTGTCACTTTTTATCAGGAATGATAAAATTAGCTTTGAAACCAGCGTTTGAAGAGGAAAGTGAGATATGGGGCACAGTTTGTTTGCTAACTCATACAAAGGTCTTAAAGGCGACTTGGATGATTTTTCTTGCATATATTTACTTCTTTTTTCTGTTACCAGCCGCCACTTCTAGCAATATGAATGCTCTTTTTTTCTGTTTTCTTTGATTTTAAGAAGTCAGTCCTGAGCAGGGAGCAGTAACGTAATTCAGTAGACATTGTTAGCTTTGGAGGCTGTTATTTTTGGGGCTAGATCAAAGGGCAGGTACTCCTCGGAGACACGATGTGGCTGGCTGGTTTCCTTCAACTGAAAGAGCAATGCAGCACTTAAGTAGCATCCAAGGTTTGCTTAAAAGCTTTTGACACGTTATCTCTGGGCAAAAAGAAACGCGGAGGAGGCTGTGGAGTGGGCACAGCTGAACCTCTTGGCAGTGCATTGGGAAAAGCCTCTGCTTCTCTGGGGTTGACCCTACATATAGTGCTGGCTTTGTTCCCTTCCCTGTCGCTTAGGGCCATGTGAGGCAGGTTCTTTTTCCCATGCTTGCGTGAGGGCTCTTGGTAGGAGCACAGCACTGCTGCATACGGTGCAGGCACATTACCTGCCTAGTAAGGGCTGTGCTGGAGCTGATGCTGTCCCCAGCTGCCCCACTCATTGCCCCCATTTCCTGCAGTTCTGATCTCAAGGTACAAATAATAGAAAAACGTGCTTTGGGGAGGAAAGAGTGTGTGCATGAATTAATGGGTGTGCTACAGAGGTATTTGTTTCCACACTCTTTTTTTCCTGACTTGTATTTGCTTCCTTCTTGACCTTTTGGCAAGGGGGAGCATATGGTGATGTGCTGTCCATCTGGTTGCTGCTTACTGTGAACTCACAATACAGGCAAACTTGGCTCCATCTTCATTTCATAGGGAGGTAAATCTGCTAATAGAGTGACAGCTGAAGTGTTTATTCTGAACTGCAAGAGGGAACTGAGTGAGAAGAGAATACAGAGGGCATTCTATGAACACGTTCAGTCTTCTGTCTTAAATACTTATGCTACGCTTGTATTTAAAGCAAAGGAGAGTGGAACTTCGTTGTGCCCTGGGCTGTTCAAGTACAGATAAGACAAATTCTGTCCCAGGGCATTTACAAGCGAAATAAATTTTCATGAGGGCAGTGTGAATGGTGATAGATATATTTGGGAAAGAAACCCACAGAAAACCCCACTTTGTTATGTAGGTAGTACTATATATGTGCCACTAAGAATTCTGCTGACTTCTCCAACGTAGCACAAGCTCGTAGCAGTCTTTCAAAACACATAACTAAATTCTCCACTAGTTACTTTTCTTTTTAAATAATCAGGTGCAACACTGGTAGGCATCTGTGTTGAGTTGGGTGCTTGGGTACATGCAGCCTGTCCTGTTTGTGGCCTATATTAAGGATTGATGCTGGTAAGGAGAAGCTGTCTTACCTTTGTCAGTGTGTGCCCATGTACCTTTCTCTAACCACCCGAGTCCCACTTACTGATGCTAAAGCCATAATAACCAAACTTTCTTCTTATCATCTAAAGGAATACTGCTGAGAAATCAGCTGGGCTGTATTCATGCCGCAAGTGATTATTGGACGCCATTTATTTTATAAACACAACAGTTAACTTTTGTGTTGTCCGTGTCTTTGCTCTGTAGTGTTTTTTTTCCACGCTATCACCTGGAAAATCCTGTTTGTTTGCTAACTGGAAGAGGTGATTATGAAAGCAGAAAGTGGGTGGGAGGGTCAGACGCTGTAATTTACCTGAAACAGCCTCGCTTGCTGTTTAGATCAGGGATCCTCATTTCTGGTAGTTCCATGCGTATTTATTATGTAGGACGGCACTGCAGTGACCCTGCTGTGATGTGAAACTGCTTGCAGGCTGCTAAGAATAGTTTGGGTTTCGGTGGGGGATTGTTGCTAGAGTTCAAGTTCACAGCATTCTTGCATTCCTTAAGGTTTTTATTCTGTCTTGAACAGGAGTTCAGACGAGCTTTTAATGCGGCATTGGTGATTTTTGGCTTTTGTTTTTTTCCCTGCAAGCATCAGCTTTTAAAAGCTGGAGGTTGTTTTTTGAAAAAGCTTCTGCCCCGTACTGTGAGATGCTGAAGATCTCTGCTCTGTGTCGTTCTTTCACTTCAAAAGTGGGAAGAAATAAGGAAGAGGACACAACCCAGTGATTTGCTTCTGATGCCCAAAACAGAACTTCAGGGGCCAGGTAGTTTGTTATAGTGTAGCTGGGCTGTTTAAATGCTTCAGGCTGTAAAGTGAAGTCTTCTCCAGTGTATTACTTCAGAATTCAGGTAAAATCCATGATGGATGTAATGGTGACATGCTCACGTTTGTGAACATTTTCAACAAACTTGGCTCTCTGCTGCTGGTTTTGAAGGTGAATTTATTCCAAACTGCTGCTTTTAGTCTTGCGCCCAGGCTCAGGTACTGCCAGAAAGCAGAGGAATTTTGATATGTGAGTGAAGGCATTGGAAATTCTGGGGAGGCCTAGAGTGCTGGGCTGAGGGCTGCCCCTAAAGCAGGAGGAATAGGAACTCAAAGACTCTTACAGTCCCTTGAATATTGAGCTCTGTACTCTCAAGTTTTAATTCTTGTGCGTGTGTGATTTCCATTGCATCTTCTTGTGGTTAAATATTCTTCGGCAACTTGTACTCTTCTGAAGTTTGGGAGCTGTGGAAAGAATTTCCCTCCTCCATCCTTTGGAGGCTGTGTGCTAAACAGGATGGCGGTGTCTGCTGTAAGCTTGCATGTGTGTGTTGTTTTGAAGGAACTTCAAGCTGTCTAAAATGATTGCATTCAAAGTTGCTGGTAACCTGCCAGTCTGTGAATATGAAAGAGCTAGATGCAATGAAGGGGCAAACAAAGCTAAGGGGTTATTCAGCTGCTTTGCAGGCTTGGGAATGGGGGCTGTCCTCAGTGAGGAGGTGAGCAGAGCAGCATCAGCTGGTGCCTGGTTGATATTTCCTGGATCATTTTTACTCATCTGCTGAGAAATGATCCACATCATCATCTGGAAAAGATTGCTGAGTAGCTGTTTGATAGATGGCCTTTATGAAGAGGTTTGCCAGAGTGAAGGTGTGAAGTGAGCTTTGTTCTGAATTGCACCTTGCAATGAGAATTAAGGTGTATGGGACAAATGGACTGCAAAGTATAGGCTTGTAGCACTCATTTTGTTGAGTGGGAGGACTTTGTGCTCTAGTGCCTCTAAGTTTTGCAGGCTTTAAAAACCACCTTGCAGTGTGTTTGCTTGTTACACGTTAGCTGTGTGGCACAGGAGCTTTCCCTCCAGGTAATGTCTGGCGTAATGAAATCCTTATCTTGATTATGATGCTGTTGTAATGCAATACAGATTGCTTTATCATAGAATGAAGGTAGGAAAAGGGAAAACCAGAGTTCAGAATGTTGAATTACGTAATGGAGAGCTTGGTTCTGGAGAAAAACAGGTAGTGGGGTGGTATTTTCCTTCCCAAGGACACCGGCTTTGTTTAAATGGTGTGACAGAGTGCTTAGCAAGCTGAGATAGGCTGCTGCACTGAGTCCGTAAAGCGTGCTGCTGGAGCTGCATTTGGAGGAGAATAATGTAATGCATCAGAAACCTTTAATTATATGTTGTAGTCAGCTCTGTCTAGGTCAGAAGATGTTATATTATCAATAATGTATTATAGACATTTCATAGTAACTTGGATATGCGTTGAATAATTGGTCTTTGTTAAGCAGACACTGGCAATGTTTGCATTCAGAGCCTTGGTTTGAAATAAATAAAAAGCATATTTAATATCATCTGTTATCTAGTTGATGGAACAACTGAATAGATCAGAGTTGAGTAAAAGCTTATACAATGCAAAATATGGACTGTTTTACTGTCTGTCACACTTTCTTCTCTCTGAATGGCACTAGCAGTTCTGAAAGCATTTCCTGGTTTATCAAATTTAATTTTGTATGTGTTTGCTTGCAGCACTGCTTAGGACCATAGAGCCTTTTAAAACACACTGTATTAAACTAACAACCACCGCCCACCCTGAAGATTAAAACTGCTTAGAAGAAGCTTACCAAGCTGCTTGAGGGGGGAAAGGGAGGAAAACAGTGAAGGAGAGCAGGGTTCTGATTAAGGCACGCGAATGGTGTTTTGGGGGACAAATTGTCTTTCTGTTACATGTTACCTTATTTTCCTTACCTGTGGAAGAGTTATACTTCTACCTTACAAATAATTTAAGCTTATTAAAATTCTTTGATTTTAGAGCTGACTAGGAAGTTTACTGCAGTGGCAGTAGCTGATAGTTTTTGCACGTGTGTCATGTTGTGATCTAAAGTAAGATTGTAAGTTCATCTGTGGGTTCCTGACTGGGTATGCTTATCTGTTCAACAACATCCTCATATGTTTCAGTGGCCATTCCCAGAAGGGCTGGGAAACAAGTGGTGGTGGACAGACCTTTTTTCTGAATTTTATCCTGCTGAAAAGTTGAGCATCTCTACCCCACCTACCCAGGCTGGAGCTTAAAGAAAAAGCAACAAAGTGACAAAATTATTGCCTAAAAAGATAACAGAAGTGATCAAGCCTACTCAAAGTGGTGTGATTTTTATGGTATGAGGTCCAGTGTATTCAGTTAATCAGCTGCGTGTTCTCTATCTCGCTGTTCAGCCAGCAAAAGATCAGTCTGCCTTGCAGTAGAGAAGTTGTATTTTCAGTATGAACGATTTCTCTGTTTGAGCTGTGCTCAGCACTTCTTGCCTTCCCTAAGGAGATGGCAGTGATTGTAGCATTTATCATACATAAAGGAATCTGTCTTTCTGTGTGTAGCTGCCAGAACTTATGTGAAAAATGTGGGCAAAGGAGGCAGCGTCCACACTCAATAACCCTTCAGCCAGCAGCCCTGATGGTAAACCAAGGAAATCTTCCTGAATTTACAGCTGCACCCCATCCTCAACAACAGCAATAGCGGAGTTGAACAGATTTGGCAGCATGTCTCCAAAGGAATCTACTTGCAAAATCTTGTCTGAAATACAAGTCTAGTGGTCTGCATGTGAAGCTCTTGACCTGTGCTGTGAAAACCTGAACCTCTTTGTTGAAACAGCTTCATGTTCTCTCAAAAAACTAAGGTAAAATGCTGTTGCTTGCATTAAAAATGGCTGTTTGAAAACATTACGGAATGGACAAGAGTTTCAGTGGTTGGTGTTAAGGGAAAATCCTGAAGCATACCGGTGTTAGTAAGAGCAGAGTTGGTCTGGATTATTTAGAATTGAAGATGAGGACAGAATGTAGTGTGTGTTCAGCCCTGTGACTGGAGCCAAGGGCAAATGTTGTCCTTCTTAGGGGAAAGAAATGGAGCAGACTGAAGTAGCAGAGCAAAGGAAAACAGTGGAAATTTGAACTTGGCTTTAGTTCTCTGTGCTTTGTAACTTGTAGAGATGATGACAGATCAGTAATTCTTCTGAGTTGACAAAACACACTGCTTTCTGAGAAATGCTGCAAAAGGGCCTCTGAGGCTTCTCTGGGGGTGCTTACGGATTTGTGCTCATATGATAAGTGCACATCTTTGGTTAAAAAAAAAAAAAAAAAAAAAAGAAGGAAAGAACTTTCTTGTCAAGATCAAAATAAGTGAAACATGGAGGCATTACTTTTAGAGCAACCTACCATTTATTTCCATGGAAACTACAGCAGCTACAAAGAGCACAGTAACACCGTTTTATAGAGCAAATTCTCAACTGCAGAACGTTTTTCAACATAGTCACCACCATGAGCTGTGCGTTTTTGGCAGCACTGGACAAGAGCCTGCGCACAGTGCTTGTAAACAAGCGCACCAATTGAGGTGACCCACTGTTGCCACTCCTGAAATGCACCACCCACCACCTCGCTGGGCTCACATCTGCTGTTTGGTTTCCACAAATGCTCCTGAGTGTCGCTGAATGTCAGTGGGTGCCATTTTTTCCTGATGGAGGAATTCAGTTCCACACCTTGGAAGTGCTCCATCTGCACCTCCATGGCAGATGCCATTCTGACAGAGTGCCCCTCTGCTGCTGTCTGTCTCATGGCAGCAAAATGTAAGGATACTGGTGGGAAGGTTCAATCTCTACTGCCACAGCACCAACGTCCTCTGACATCGTGGGCCAACAGAGTAGGACAGGAGGTATTACTTCTGCAGCAGCCATTCTCTCACCCCTAACTGTCCATAACTAGCATGTGTGCTCCCTGCGTAAGGGACATGACAGCCTCGTATCCAAGTTTGGTGCTAGTGTTGTGTGTTTATTTTAGTGCATGGAGAAATACACGTTTAAGCCAGTTTTCCCCAAGGTATAGTTTTGCATTTTTATCATCATTTATAACTGAAGTGTTGGAAGAAAGCTTTCAGACATGAATATATAATAAATTAAGATCTAGTAACAGTTTGCCTTTGCAGTCCATTTGCCTAGAAAATCCTGCAGGGTGTTTTCTTTATATAAGCAAGTAAGACCTCTTGCTCTTCCTCAGTTTTACGCAAGTTTTAATGCTATCTACTGGAAAATAAATGCATAAGCCAGGTTGGGGAAATCGTTTGCTATCTGAAGTTTTTGTTGCTATCTTGAGTCCTGGTACTGTGGTTGTGCATGTGGAGCTTTTGTTAAGGTCATTTTGCTGCGGCGGTGCAGGTTGATTTGTGCTTGATATCGAGTTGTCTCTGAAACAACTTCATCCCTCCAATTAGTTGTGACAGTTTTATGCTAACTGTAACAAAAGGAAATATTTAAGGGGGGATATTTTCAATTGCAAGCATGTTTCTCATCTTTTGAGCACACACGGCAATAGCAGAAGGGATAGAAGTCAGCATACTGCGACTGGTCAACTCCATCAGTTTTCCACAGAGAGCAGTTTGAGAACATCTGGGCTGCAAAGCACACCTCGTGAACTTTCATTGATTGGTTCCTTGGGCTGCCAGCCATCAAGTGTATTTTTAGATACTTACAGCAAATCTTATCGCCTGCTAAAGAATGCCAAATCTGTAGTTCTAGTCAGCTGCTGTTTTTCTGTAGGGAAATTACTGGGGGGTGGGGAGGGATTCTGGTTTACGTGGTTACTTTGCTGCAGTGCTGCAGGCTGCCATTGTGCAGCAATACCTGAGTTAGCCTTCAACTCGCCAGCTGGTGACGGGTATCAAAGTCCGGCTGCGGCAGTGCCAGCTCAGCATGACCTGCTCTAGTTTCTCTCTAATCCTGAGAGGAAAACTGTTGGCCTGGGCACAGTAAGATGGTTCTTTTCCTTCAGTAAAACCATCTCTAAAAGCAGGGGGGGGTGGGGAGAAGCACGTAAGGCATTTTGTTCCCATTCTTAATGGCTTAGGCTTCATTGTTCCATTTTAGAAGAACAAAGGGATGCATGCATTAATTTAATGTAAAGTGAATAGGCTGACTCCTTATCTGGGTAAAAGCTTGATGCATAGTACAGTTGCATATCACTATAGCAGAGGCATTTCTTTGGACTTTTGGAATGTGCACACGCTTTTTGGAAGGAGAAATTAGTTCTGCCCTACGTGTGCTGTCTGCCATCTGCAGCTATATGTGTTAGTGATAAAAGTGCTTCACAAGAGTGCAGCTGTCTCAGCAGGTGTAAACTCCTCATCTTAGTCCAATAGGAGTCAGAACTGCTCTGATCCCAGATGAGGGTGCACGGTGTTTTGGCTGCTTGTACTGGCAGGTGCATCTTCCAGCCCTTTGGGTGCTGCCTATCACCTCTCTCTGAAGCTCTTTACATTTAGTTTGGCCACCTGTCTGTTCTGTGCTTGATTGGAATTTCTGTATTACCACAGCTGTTAAAGGTGGGTAGTGCACGTTAAAAAAAATGACTTGTTAACAGAATATTTTTCAAAAAAGCGTTTACCATTTTTTTTTATTTGAGACAAATCTTCCCGTTCTGAAGCATACAGTATTTTTCATGTTGTCAGTTCTTCAGCTTTTCTAAAAGCTCCCATCTTCAGCATCACCAACTATCTCAGGCCCTGTAACCCAAGCTGTGTTTGTAAGCCCTTGAGTATGTATGTATTCAAAACTGATCTTATTACTGCAAGCATTGTCTCCAATTAGATTAAATCCTTTGGAATAGGGCTTATGTCACTTGGGGAAAAAAAAAACAAAAACAAAAAAACAAAAACAACACCTTATGAAGTACCTACCGTGTTTCTAAGTAGCATATGAATAATAAAAATATGGGCTAATTTTTCTTGCCCTGACAGACTGTTCACTTCTAGGATTCTAAAATGGACAGTTCTGATTCTCATCTTGGTACGTCTGCCCTCCTCATCCTGCAGTGGATGCCTCAGACAGCTCTCACTGACAGCAGATGCTTGGTACCATCTGAAAGCTGTTCTGTGTTGTTGTTTTTTTTCCCTAATGTTGTAAATCCTGAACAGGTCGTGAACTGTCAGCTGTTAACAATAGTGTATTGAGTGAGAGCCATAATGCAAGGAAGTTGGTTTTATTCATTTTACAATGTTTTTATTAGAGGCACGAAGAGTAAAACAAGCACAAGATACTGCCTCTTTAAGCTCCTGGCTGGTCTTTACAGCAAGCAGTTTCATTTCTAGTGCTTGTTATACAGGGTCAAGCACAGTAAATCTCTGACCTGAGGCCAGTGTAATCTTAATTCCTTGCAGATACACTTGTTTTGTTGAAGCTCTATTGATTTTGCAGTACTTCATACTGCTAATTCACAGAAGAATTGAAAACAAAATTACATACATAAAATCTCCAAAAATAAAAGTACTAAACAACCCCCACCACTAATACTGGGGGCTTTGCTGTCTATTGGGAAGCGGCATCTTCCACCGATTAAGTACCAGACAAAAAGTCAGAAAGATGAATTCTAATCTCTCTGGCACCAATTTGCTATGTGCTGTTGGGTGTGGAATTGAGTTGGGGAGTATGCTTTCATTACAGATTCCTTGGATTGTGTGCAAATTGTTGTTGTGCCTGTGTCTGTAGACTGACAACTTATTTAGCAAGTAGTGATTGCCTGGAGAGGTTAGTGCAGTACTGATGTTAAAATAGTTTTGAAGAGTACCTCTTAGAAGTGCTGATGATTCTCTCCTGGTGAAGTTGTTTTCTAACTTTTTCTTTTAATTTTAATAAAGCTTAGTTGATGAATCTTAACAAAAGTCTGTTAGCAGCTGTAACAGACGTCGTTCAGTTCCAAGCAGGAGGCCAACATGTTAGATTTAAGAGCCAAGGATAGGTTTTAGTTAACTTAGCATTAGTTCAGTGTTTGAAGGTTTGTGTTGCAGTGTGCATCCCTTGCGTAACCAGTGCTTGAAAGCATCCTTTTATCTGATCAGTGTATTACACAGAACCTCTTTATTGGATATGGGTCATGAGACTTGAAGTACTAAATCAGATGGTGCTAAAATAGAGCCATAGAGGGTGGCAGGAGGGCTGCCACGTTGAGTCACAGAGTTGTGGCCAAAGCTCTGTGGCAGCACTGTAAGAAGCAGGCTGCCCTTGACTTGCTCTAGTGGATGTTTGGGAACCACAGCCTAGTATGCTGAAGGGGGAAGAGAATTTTCCCGTGGATCAGTTGGGTTGTGGCCTGTTTTCTTTCTGGTATTCAGTTTTAATGAAAATAGTGAGCAAATTAGCCTTTTCAAGTACATCTGCTTCACTTATTCCCTGAACTGAGTGCCAGGGTAGCAATCTGTTGCACAGACTTGCCAGTTGTACCACATTGTCTCCAGCAGATTGCCATGTGTGAGGTAAGTGTTTGCCCAAAATATTATATCACCTTAAGTAAGTGTTTGTTACTACTGCTGAATACACAGGAAAAAGCAACTGTAACTGTGCTATGGTTCAGAGTGAATGGCAGTAAATGAGAATAACTTTTCTCAGATAGCGCATCTCCACAACTTTTTTTTTTGTTCATTGGGAGTGATTTAAAGATATTTAGAGTAGCCTAGGAATTAGCATATATGATTTGTAGTTGAAAACGTGCAGTCTTTGTATGCTTTTTTGTATGTGATGGTACCATCCTGAGCTCAATTAAAAGTGAGGGAGAAAAGTTGCAGGTTTGGCTGCTAAACTTGGAAATTGCTGGCCAGTGAATATGTGCACTGTGAGGGCTGTTTACTCCAGATCATAGGTCTGGCAGGGTTGAGTGTCCTTGCAGCTCGGGCTGAGTCCCTCACCATCTGTTTGTGGCAGGAACCTGGCTTATTGTGTGTAGTAAGTGCATGCCATTACCTGCTGAGGGACCCAGGGTTATACAGTTGAATGCATTAACTGTAGATTAAAATAATTGTTTCTTATGGTATACTTTATAAGGTGGTCCAGTCCTTTGTTTAGGTTCAGTTGGTCAGCAAAGCTTTCTCCTGACCATGAGCAGTACAACTGGTGTGACCATGTGCACTGTGTGAAAGAACTCACTCTCTTTTGATGTATCAGGCAGGACGTGAAATTAATATTGCAATCAGCAGTCTGATCCAACAGAGTGAGGTTCATCCTGAAGGCATCAATGGGATGAAGTGCTACAGCTATTTGTTGCCCGAAGCCAAACTACAAAGCCTAGCTTTGTGAGTGGGAGAAAAGCAATGTATTTCACACAAGTGGACTGGCTGTTATATAGTTGGTTTTAAGATGCACAGTGAAGCCATATTGTCATATATTTATAATGTTTTGTCTGGAAAGATGCTTATAACACCAGGAGTGGCAGAGTCTAGATATTCCTCAGATATATTTGTAGTATAGTTGGTTCGTACAGTGAAGGCTTTACTTCTAGATGCTGATTATAACTTGTCTGATAGCGTGACCACATTTAGAATCACAGAATGGCCTGGGTTGAAAAGGACCACAATGATCATCTCGTTCCAACCCCCTGCTATGTGCAGGGCTGCCAACCACCAGACGAGGCTGCCCAGAGCCACATCCAGCCTGGCCTTGAATGCCTCCAGGGATGGGGCATCCACAGCCTCCTTGTAGTGCGCATCTGCTGTCTACTTCACTGGGGCTATCCAGGTCTCTGGATAGTGACTCTTCACTGCAGTTATGGGGAGTCAGACAAAAAGAAGTGGAAATGAAATCCAAGAGTTTGGTTTGCTTGTATCTGTAATCAAACATCTTTGAGGCTGAATGGGTGCTCAGTTTGCTTCTACTGGTAATATATTTGTCTCTGTGGGCCTCGGCTAGGTTAGCGTAAAACCTAAGCATGTGAAATTTTGAGATGGGGTTGTGATACACAAATATAAGCCTGACTGTTTCCTGGGTTTGTGATTCTTAATATTTTAATATTTGAGGGAGATTTAACCTTTCTTTTTTTTTTTTCCTTTTGTGAACCATGACTTGTGGTATGAAATACTTCGAGTATTGGGGATGAGTGGGTGTGAAAGGAGATACAGAGGTGTGCCGGAGTGCCTTTGTCATGGAGTTTGTCCAAGTTAGCTTCCACCTGTGTGCTAACTGAGCCCAGAACTGCTTAGTTCCTCAGGCTGAAAGACGAACAGATGTTTTCAGTCCAGTGGAGCTGTTGATTCTAGGCTCGTTCCCATCAACATGTGCAGTGGCACGTGTAAAGCTCAGTATTAGTTTTTGCTAACCATGAGGCCAGAAGCAGTGTCAACACTGCATTGGGCATGAGCTGTTTACATTGTGCTGGACTGTAAGGAGACCATCTCACTAGAAGCCACTCCTGGTCCGAATGGTGTTGCTTTGTATGTGTGGATATGTCCTTTCCCATTTCTCAGATGGAAGTATCTCCAGCGGTGGGACACATAAATAGACCAGGAGGTGTTGAGAAGTGCAGTGAAATGGTGTAAGCTGGCAGCCTTGTGCCTAATGCTTGTGTCTGAGACACCAAGCGTTCTTTTGTGGTTTCCCTTCTTATTAAGCAGGCCCAAACCTTTAAATGCTAGATGAATTTATAAATACACCTTTTATATATGTGAGTGGTCTTTTCTTCCATATCTGGGCTTGAGAGCCCTATGGTATGTTGGTATGGTTTTGTTTCTTTTTCCTTCTGCTTAAGCCACCCAGGGAAGCTACAAGGAACAACAGCAAAGAAAAGAATTTATTACAGCTAGATGGGAACAGTGTGTAGCTTGAAGAAAGAGCAATCCTGGAGAGTTAATGCAGAGTAAGAGGCCAAATGAGTACTCTCTTTACTAAATGAATGTGTGCCTGATGTTAGGGAGCAACTTTCTGTGTGAGTAGCCCTAGTAGTTACACAGTTATTCCAGGACTTTGAGATGCCTCGATAATTGTGTTATTTGCTGTGAGCTGTTAAAACTGAACAAGCTGATGGCTGCTTGTCTGGAGCAGAGCCTTTCCATCCTGGTGTCTCCAGATTTAGGTACATCGTGGCTTGCTCAAGTAGTTGCTGGGCTTTGTGCTTTTTCTGAGAGGTGCTGGTAATGTATCTGAACCACTGAATAGAACCTCTTCAGCAGTACCATATGCAGCCCATAGCTATGCAGATGGGAATGAGGACCTGTAGGAGCTGTCAGGGCAGCATGGACATGTGTTAAAAGAATGTTCGAGCTGGAATGCTGACATGTCACAGACCTCTATGTGGTTTCCTCCTGCTCTCTCCAGTTCCTTGGTGGTAGAGGAAAGGAGTGCATGTGCTTTGCCATCCCAAACAGAGCACCACCTCCTGTTTGTCTGGAAGTAGCATGTTCTGCACATCTACAAGTGCCTTGGAAAGGGCTGGGCTGGTCTATCCTGGCTTTTTGTATTTGTTTAGTCTTCCTCTACAGGATTTTAATGAGTTCTGAGGTCCAATTTTGCAGTACTGAAAGCTCAAGATTCAAACAGCACTCATAATGTTTTGTGGGGAAGATTATGATTATGCAAAAGATCCTTTTTCTCTTTTTTTTTTATGGCCTGTCTAAACTTTTCTGGGAAATATGAACCATGCTTACAAATAGTGAGATGGTTTTTAGTCACAGGATTACATACTTCCTACTCCACCTCCAGCATTCTGCTTAATTTCAGCATACAGGGTGATCCCATAAGGGGATAGAATCATGGCCGCATGAGCAAGTTCAAATCTGCCACTTCCTAATTTCTGAATGTCTGATTTTTCCAATTCTAAATACCTTCCCTGTGATGGAGGGTTTTGTGTTTTTTTTCCTTCATTTTTTTAAATGATGTATATAAAAGCTTGACTGTAGATCATCGAAGGAGATTCAAAATTCAATGTTCCTTTTTCCTGTGAAATGAAAAGCTCTGGCTTTTGTACCTCTCTCTTCTGTGTGCTGTATAGGAATGTTAAAGCGATGACTGGAATTGGGAACCTGCAATGTTAAAACATGTATCTAGTGTACTTGATTTGTAGAGGAAGTTAATTTACTCTGTTTTGTAACATTCTGCATTTGTAATCTTTTGATAAATCTCATTCAGTTATTTTTGGAAAATAAAGGAAGTATTATGGATCTACCTATTAGAGCCATATAAACAAATACTTTCTGAAAGTGCTGGCTGGCTGAAAGAGGATTTGGGGGAGGGTCTGTTTAATCAATCTTGTATCTTCTATCTCAGTGAACCTCTTCAATTTTGTTCAACCTGAAGTGAAGCGAGGGGGTGTTGCTACCTTTCCTGAATTTGGGGTTTCCCCTTCAGAAAGAAAAGCAAGCTGCTGGATTTCTGAAGGAAACAATTTGGACATTATATGACCAGTCGTCATCTTTCTTCTTTCCCTTCCCTAAATCTGTGAAGCGTTTTCAGTTTGGGTGCTTGCTCCAGTTCAATATCACCAACAGCAAGGGCTTGGCATTTTTTTAGGTGTTTTTAGGTGTAAGTCTGATATAAGCTGACTTTAGTATTTCTCCACCGTGCCATTTGTTCCCATGGCTGTGGCCATGTGTGCTGCCCTAACCCCCTGGTGCTGACACAACTGTTTTTGGAGCTGTGCTTTTCCCTGCACCGGAGAAGCACTTTTTTTTTTTTAAAGGGAAATCTATTGTTGTTACATGCCATACAATCTTACGGATTGTAAACTTACATAGTAGTGTGTGATGGTTCATTTACAATTGTGTGACTAGGGGAGCTTATAGCATCATGATAATACTCTTTGGAGAACATGAGCAAATGCAGCAAGTGAAAACCGTGGTCTGTACTTCAACTTAATTGAAGAGGGTCCAGTACAAGTTAGAAGAGACTTTGGTGCAAAAAGCTTAAGTTAGACATCTTCCTTCTTCCTTCCAGTCAATTTTTTTGTTTGTTTGTTTCAGGCTTTTTAATTAATTTATTTATTGCCACACTGTGACACAAATTTTGGGGGACTGTTGAAACCAGTGCTAAAAAATCGTAATTTTTATGCAGATGTGGAGTACAGATTTCTTTTGAAGTTCCTCTTGGGTGGTGTTCTTGTTGCTTTTCTTAAAGGCTTGGAAAATATATGTAGTCTCTAAGGCTCCATCTGGAGTATTGCATCCAGGCCTGGGGCCCCCAATACAGAAAAGATGTTGATCTCTTGGAGTGGGTCCAGAGGAGGGCCACTAAGATGATCAGAGGGCTGGAGCATCTCTCCTGTGAGGAGAGGTTGAGGGAACTGGGAACTGGAATTGTTTAGCTTGGAAAGGAGAAGGCTCCAGGGAGACCTCATTGTGGCCTTCCAGTACTTGAAGGGAGCGTATAAACAGGAGGGGGAAAACGGTTGTTTATGAAGGTAGATAGTGATAGGACAAGGGGGAATGGCTTTAAACCGAGACAGGGGAGCTTTAGGTTAGGTGTTAGGAGGAAGTTTTTCACACAGAGGGTGGTGAGGCACTGGAACAGGTTGCCCAAGGAGGCTGTGGATGCCCCAT
>JAOWBP010004028.1:6110863-6124990 GCA_028571105.1 Tragopan temminckii | reverse complement strand
CACCCGTTCTCCTTCGCCGGCGAGCACGAGAAGTACGCGGCCGGCTCCGAGCACGTGGCGGCGCTCTACGGCTGGGTCGAGGCCCAGGTGCCGGCGCCCGCGCCTCGCGTCTCCTTGCAGAGGGTGCACGTCCTGCCCCAGACCGTGCTCTACATCGCCGACGCGGAGACGTTCAGCGGGCACGAGGAGTGCCACGAGCACAAGAAAGGTACCGCGGGGCGCGGAGCCGCCGGGGCTGCGGACGGGGGAGGGACCGGCGGGCGGAGCGCTCCGAGTCTGAACGTAAAAGGAAACGCGGCTCCGGCCGGCGGCTGCGCCGTGTGCGAGCGAGGCGCTTTGCCCCGAGCTGTTGGCAGCGCGGGGCTCTTGCGTCGGTAACGGCCGTGGGGTGAGAAGGGATTGGCTGCGGGCTTCGGTCCGTCGGGTTTGCGACAGCTCGCTTCTGCTTCTCTGCGCCGTTTTTGTTTCCTTTTCAATAGCCAGAAAAAGAAACAGTAAAGAAACAGCCGTTGCGATTGAGAAACTGTTGCCAAAGCGATGTCAGGTCCTTGGACTGCTCACCCCGGGGATCGTAGGTAGGAGCCTCCTTTACGTGCTGTGCTCCCTGCTGTTAGCGTGTTTGTGCCTACCCTCTCACCTTCAGTTCTCATCCCGCAATATATGAAAGGGAAACCTTTCTGCTCGTTTCTGTGATTTCAGGGCATAACTCGCGCCGTGCATCTCAGCAGCAAGCTTTTAGACGTTAAAACATTTTCCAGGTGTTTGCTGAGCGTTTGCTTCCAGTCTCTGTTACTGCAGCCATGACCAATAAAAGCAGGTCTATAGCATGAAGGAGTACGGGGCTGCATTAACACCTGTGTGAAGGCACTAAGAGCCATAAACATTGATTCTGTGCCTACAAAAGGCTGTTTGAGTACTTGCACTTAAAGTAAGGAAAAACTCTGTATATGTCTGTGTCTCCTCGTGCAAAGTGACTTTAGCATCATTTCTGGACAGTGGAACTCTTATGCATTTCATCTTCCCCAACAACAGCAAAAAAAAATTCACACCAGTTATCAGTTAGAGGTGTTGTGATGGGAATGAGCTGCCATGTTCTATATTGCATACGCTGCTCTGCCTCTGTTAGCCTGAGTTGCAGACAAAAGTGTCAGTCACTAATCTTTTTGTGTGTGTGTGTCATTGTAGTTACCCCTATGGGTTCAAGCAGCAATCAGCCTCAAGAAATTGAAGATGGTGAAGCTGGGTTTGCTCTTTTGTTTCCCAAAATTGATGGGGTTAAAATCCAAACCTTCCATTTTCCTAAAGAAGTAAAGAATAGAGTCATTGACGAAAACAAATTTGCCGAGGCAGGTACGTCCGTGTTCTCCCTTCGATCTGGACTTTTGGCAAGTGTTTTGCTGCTCCTTGAGGCTCCAGTGTGAAATTGCATGTGGGGCCAGCAGCTCCTGTGCTGTGTTCACAGAGCACTGAGGCTCTGCAGGGCTGCTCTGGTAACCACCCTTCTCTTTCCACCCGTTCTCGGGAGTACTGAGGTTGTTATCCTGAGTTTGTCTCAAATTTCTTCATTCGTGTTGCAAGCAGAGCTGCTAAGAGGGAGCTGTTAGGTTTGAAGCAAGCCAATAATTGATTAAAAGTAACATTAAATGAGTTTTGTGCTGTTGGGAATTATTCTGGCCACTGCTGTTTAGGAAATAGTGGGAAGGAGCTGCCTTTTTTCTGCTATGAAGTAACCTTGTTTTTAGATGCTAAGTCAGGTGTTGTAGTAAGGAAAGGTATAAATAAAAACAATCTACTTTAATAAATACAGTTTACGTTGCTCACATTGTATTTATGAAGAGTAATCTGAGAGCTCTGTGAGTCCTTCTGTGAGTCTTCCTTGGAACTTGGAAGTTTCTTTCATGGGATAAGCAACAGGCTGATGCACGCATTTTAATATTTCTTAGTTTTTTAAGTAAAGCTGTTTGCTCCATTGTGGTTCTTGTTGAATAACATGTATGCTCAGTTCGAATCTGTAATAAGATAATTGAGATTGTGAAGTAAAGCCAAAGAACTGTGCCACTCAAATGCTCTGGGAAAGAAGCTGAAAGCAGGAGGAAGCAGATACGATCTACTTTTCATCACTCAGATCTTTTCTGAAATTCTCGTGTGTGTAGAGAATGCAGCCCAGCTCATGAATACATGGCTGCCTTGTGTCTAGTTTTTCACTTGCAGCAACAGAAAGCCCTTGCTGGAGGCATTAGGTGTTATTTAAGGAGGGAGCGAAGAGTGTATGTAGAACTCTCAGACTTCGGGGAAAGTCAAAATAAGAGGACTAAAGTTCTTGTTTTTGTAGGCCTGAAGAATAATCCAGATCTTCGTGTGGTTCTTCTGTTTGGCTACAACTCCTGGAAGCCTGGAGCTACTCGTTTTCTTCATCAAATAGTCAATCCTTTGAATGAAAAAAGTATCATCCTAGCTGGGGGACAAGTGGAGAGCTTTACGTCGCTGATCTCTGAGAAGTAGGTATATTTTTCAAGGTAAATTGTGAAAAAGATTTAAAATGGGAAAAACGTTGCAGAAGCTGTAACATTTTAGCTATGCCGTATGCCAGTCAAGAGTTCTAAAGTGTTACATTTTGTTTAAGAGAACAAAATCCAACTGCTGCACTGTGATCCAGTAGGAAAAGTTGGAAGCTTTGTATGAGTGTTGCACATTAGGTTCTGGAAACCCAGCTAGGAGAGCAACTGGAAGATGCTTCCAGCTTCAGAAACCCTACATTTGTTCATTGTAGTACGTGCTTGCTCTCTGGCTTTCAGGTAAATTATCACTCACTGTAACAGAGACCATTTATGTGACTGTTCTGGTTTTATGTTAGTCTTGTTTTGGGGTACATTACAGAACTGAATACGCAACCAGAGCTGTGGCCTGTGAGCACAAGAAGCTCCACAGGGCTGTTGCACTCCAAGGGCTGGGCTAGATCTGACCCACTTAACCCCAATCCTTCCACCAAGAGCCCTGCAGGGAAGATTTGGGCTTATTTGCTCCAGGTGCTCTGCTGACTTGCTGGTGCATGCTGGAGCATCCTGTGCTGGGGAGCGTGCTGCTGATGTGCCTGTAGGCTCCTCTCATGCAGTGTTGGTCTGGACTCCATAGTGATAGGAGTTGGTTTTTTGTTTTTTTTTTGCATCCAATTTATGCCATCTGCACCATTATTCCAGATCAGAGAGCTGTTTGTATTAAACTATTACTAAGGTAACAGGAATAGGTAACCACTGAAACCAGTGTGAGTCTGGCCAACCAACGAGCACAGACCCGTAGCAACAGGAATCTGAAGTCTGGAACAGCTTCTAGGCTGCTGCCCTGGTTTCATACATAAACGCTGCTTATCTTTGGTTAAGTTTAACTTACAGTTCAGCTGGAATTACAGAGCTGTGATATGCACCAACTGCTGAATTTGGCAAGCGTTTGAAAGACAGGCTTACGATTAATCCTGAGTAATGGATGTGAAAGGTTTTTATCAGGAAAGGTTGCTGGAAAAAGCGGGGGAAAAAAGAAAGCTGGAAGAATTTGTTTAGTTTTTAACTATGGTGGCTTTCAAAATCCCCAGGATGTTGGTCTGTCTGGCAGCCCGCTTCTTCTGCAGCAGAGCGTGTTCAGGTCTGAAATGGTCACGCTGGGCTGCTCTCTAACTGAGGCCTGTTGCCTTTCAGTAATAACGCCCAGCCCAGCGATGCCTGTGGGGTGGTCGGGCTGGCTTTCAGCGGTCCCCAGATCCAGAGTGCCACGGTTCTGTTAGACCAGGACGTCGCTGATGAGAGGACAGCAGAAGCCGCCATGCAGCGTCTCAAAGCAGCAAACATCCCTGAGTGTAACACCATTGGCTTCATGTTTGCGTGTGTTGGCCGAGGATATCGGCACTACAAAACCAAACGGAACATGGAGGCGGATGCCTTTAGGAAGTTTTTTCCAAATGTTCCCCTATTTGGCTTTTTTGGACACGGGGAAATAGGATGTGATCGGATAGTTACTGGGAATTTTGTATTGAGAGAATGTAACGATGTAAAGGATGACCTGCTCCACGGTTACACTACTGTTATGACTCTCATTCATCTTGGTTCAACTAAAGCAAACCAGGTGTGAATGTGTTTGCAGTGCATCAGTGAGCTGCTTCGTCCCGAAGAGCCAACATCCTGCAGTCAGAGCACTTCCCAAAGCATAAGCACCGTTTTCCTAACATTATCAAATCCTGTAGTTGGAACAGTTGAATGAAATAGCTATGAGGAAGCCTTGCCTTTCGTGTAACCCCCTGCACATGCTGAAATTGCAGGGAAATGATATTGAATGGAGTTCTGCAATCAAGGAAAGCCTTTTGTTTTGTAAAATGAGAACAGTTTGCACAAGTGGCAGTCAGAGGCCAAGCAATCACCACGTAGAAATAATGCTTCGATGTGCTCTATTTATGTGTGCAAAGCAGTCCAGAAGAACTACTGACGTGTGCTGAAATATTGGTGCAGGAAATCCACCATTTCATGGGTTTAGGAGTGATGCACAGCCTGCCCAGACTTGGGTCCTATTTACAGAACTGAATCTTTTACTGGCTAAAACTCGAAGAAACCTTTAGGAAAAAAACAAGAAAGTGCTCATTAAATAAAGACAACATTATGTAATTGCACCTGGCCTTCTGTTCTTAGAGAAAAAAGCTCCGATCTGGTGAGGTGCTCTCAGCTTTGAAGCTCAACTCAATTCATTATCTTGAACTACATTTCGGCCATCTTAAATATTTGGTTTAGAACAGTACCCGATACGTTGTGTCTACCAGCAATCTGGGCCTTTGTGTACAATAGTTTACACAATCAGAGTGGACTGCTTAGCCTTCCTTTTAGATTCTCTTGTAGTACGATCTTCCCTGTTACAGACTTTTAAATCCACAGTACAAAGAAATGAAGACTCTACCTGGTATCTTTAAGAAGTTTTTTGCTTTTTAATATAAAATTCTGGACCACACAAGTTTTGGTGGTGTTCATCTCAAGCCTACGACTTGGGCTTTTGCTTGTTTTGTGAGCTGAAGCTGTTACATCAGTCATCTACTTTGGGTGCTGCAGCTGAAAGCAGTGTTACGGAGTTCACATAGGTACTTTCATCATATTCTCAGCATAGTTCATTATATATCTGCTCGCTTTTAAATTTCTTCTTCCCTTTTACTTTCACTTGGCAACAGAATGACAAGAAAGTAAGATCTGTTTTGGACAATTTCATCATGCTTTGAAATCCCTCAGTGGGCATCTGCCCTGTTCTCAGTTTAGTAGGAAGAAAATGCTTAGCTGTATATTGTACAACAATGTATCTTTTGCTGTCCGGGTAAGAGCTAAGACCACGCTTGGCCACTTCCAGTCAATGTCTCCGTGCTGTTTGGCACTGGGAGAGGCCTCGTGAGCAGGGAGAGGTGCGCCTGTCCTGAGAGCAGAACTGCTGTCAGTGGGAGCAGAGCACAGGCCGTACTTCCCCACGGCTCTGTTGGTGGTGATGTTTCTTAACTCAGAGACAGAGGATGTGAACCCCACGTGGCCTTCTTGCCAGGGACAGGAGATCAGTAACTGCGGGTGTGACTTGGAACAGCTTTAGTTACTGCATTTGGAAGAAAAAGTTGGCAAATCAGTGTGCTTGAATTGAAGTGGAGGACAGGGAGATGTGTGTTTTCTCTTTTCAGCATAACGGGAATGTCACGCTTGGCCCTTTCTCACCATGTAGCATCACATATTTAACAGTAGACAAAGAATATGTTTCATTTCTGCAATACAGACAGGACTTTTGTCGTAGTTACCGTGAGTTCCGTGAGTTTGGTCTAGTCACAGCACAGCTGTTGATGTAAGCCTGTCAACTTCAACCGACTTTTTGCTGCAGTGGAAGTAAAGGAAGTGTAATCAGCCACACACCTGGATCAAGAGTGCAGGCACATCCAGAAGTGCCCACAGAAGCAGCTCATGAGCTTCCGCCAAGGCACAGTGAAGCAGAAAATGAGAACACAGTTTGAAGGAGCTCATTTCTGGGGAGGTGTTCTCAGCTCGGTCCTTCAGCTAAAGGTGCTTGTGAGTGCTGGAGGTAACCACAGCGTGAAGAATGCTCTGGTGGGGATCCAGGATCATCTCCACCACTGGGGAAGGGGAAAGAGCCCAGAGGACACCAGAGCCATGCGCTGCCTGCTGGCATTGCTGCACTGCCTCCCCTGGACTGTGTCATCTCTGCTGTGTGCCAGGGCAGCGGTGTGGTACATAATATTGCTACATATTTGATTAAAGTGTTTTGGTATCCAGATTCCTTTTGCCTCCAAATTGTCCTTTACTCTTAAACCGTGACAGAACTCCTGAGTGAGACCAATTATATTTGCTTAGCAGGTATCGTGTGCCACCTGTGTGGCTCATTATTCTCCAAGGCAGGGCACATTCTGAGCTGCTACAAAGAGCTGCAGTGCAGTCATTCAGACCTCTGTCACCCCAAAAGTGGACAGAGTTACATAATATTTCGTAACTGGGTCAGATGTGGATAGCAGTGCCTCTCACACAGCATACGACAACACAGAAGGACTTCTCTGATGATAATTACCTGCACAGTTACAGCGGTGGTGGTGGTTTCCTGCAAGAGTATGTAAACCTTCAGGGACTACAACAGGATTTTGTTTTGGTGAAGAAAAAAGGAGAACCTTCCAAACGGGGTCTGCAGAGAGGAGTGGGGATTTTTGCTGACAGAAGGTAAAAGGCATTATTTTTCCCTGTGTTTTGAATATGTGCTATGAAGCATTATTCATTTCCACTTAATGCATATTTCAATTAAGTAAGTGAACTGAGAGTGTAAAAAAAAATATGACACAAGGCAAGTGGCATGATATATAACCTCTTATTTACACCACCAAAACAAATAATACAAAGTAATACAAAAAAAGCATCAAACTATTAACTAGAACTTTTATTTTAAAATTACTGCTGCAAAAATTCTCTTACTGCGGATTTTTCTATAGTGTACAGTTGTAAGGAAGCAAGAATAGCGTGGTAGAGAGAAGCCAAATTATGCTAAATTGTCACAACTGTGCTGTTGGGAAACGGTTTCAGTTAAAAACTGCAGAAAACTGCAAAGAGGGTGAACTTGTTTCTTGTTCCTGGCAGTGTCAGAAGGTTTGTTTGGGCCCAGGTTAATATTGGAACGAGCCTTATTTTAACAGAGGAATGACTCATCCTGAATCATGCCCCCTTGGCAGCCAGCAGTAAACACAGAGATGTAAGCGATACAGCCAAACTTTGACTTTTAGCATGAGTAGAGGAGGCTGGTAAGAGCATTAAACCTCAAACTGAGTTTTAATAAAGTCAAGTGGTTACATATAATTCTGATTTAATTAAAAGTCTACCTGAGCACGCTGAAAACATTAAGAAAATAATTATTTGTCCCTGACAGCTGATTATTTTTCAAGATTATATGGAGGAGATTAAAAAAAACGGAGGTTCAGACGTTGCAGGTGGCTCATAGTGATGCTGGCACACCTAGCAGCAGTTCATAACAAGGTAGGGTGTTTTTCTACACAGGTAACACATGGTGAGATCAGAAAATTGGAAACTTTTCAAAAGAAAGGCATAAGATGGGTTTGGATTATTTGGAAATTATATGACCTGGATACTTACGTTAGAATTATTAACAGCTACTTGGAAAAGGTTTTGAAGTCCTTTGATAGTTTAAGAGCAAAAATTTTATTCCTAAATCTGTAGGATTTATGCTTAAAAAACCAGTGTATAAATCTTCACTGTTACATTTCACAGCTAGAGCATCACTGAGATTAGCAGGCAGCACATAGATGTTTCAGAGTGATTAATGTCACCTTTTCAGGGTAACTTTTCACAGCTCCAGGAGTTACAAACAGCTTTTTTAAATTAAGCTCATCTTTGTCAGCGTGACAAGTGCGAGTGAACACAAATTCCCTCAAAACAGGAACTCCAGAGCTGGCAGAAATGACTATAAGTAGTTTGAGACAGCAGGGAATGCAGTGATGGAGAAAAGAATAGGAGCTACAACGTAAGCTTATATTACAGAGCCCTGCTAAAAAAATGCCAGTGGATGGTCAGCTACATCTGTATAGCCCAGAGCAAGCCTGTACAGAAATAGGTAAGTTAAGAGCATTCTCTTCTAATTACACTGAAAGCACTTACATGAAATAGAGGTGAATTTAGAAGTGATAGAAACTGGTTTTAGTGTTCGTTTGGGGAATGAAAACAGCACTGTCTTGATGTTATTGCAGGTTCTACATCTGCAAGCTTCTTTCACACAGCCTTAGCTAGCTATAGGAATAATGATAGGTGAAAGCCTTTCTAGAGTACCAAACACAGAATGGAGCTGCAGCCTGCAAGTACTTCAGAGCATGTGCATTTGGTACTTTGCTAAACTGCTCTTTGGCATCAGAGCGCAGATTACGTTGAACAGGTTAAAAATGGCAATAAGTAAACAAAGCACCCAAACCAGGCTCTGGATAAGCACAAGTGGGTAATGTTACATACAGTAATGAAAAAACTGCATTGCCCTTCTTAGAGGGGAAAAAAAAAAAAAAAGCAGATGGTTTATGTTGGAATTCTTCTGATTATTCCATATAATCAGAGAGTGAATGTGTGCATCCCAGTTATTTAAATAGCCTTGCCAGAGAATCGTCACACAGTTCAGTTCTAAGGCTTTTTCCAAACTCAGCAGATACATTTTCATTAATATTGCTGTGTTTAAGATGGCCATGTACAGGGGAAAACTCCTACCCCAACTAATCCACGGTCCTTTCAGTTTTTGTGGAAGTAGTGTGATCCCATTTAAACTGATGGAGCAGTTTCAAAGATAGGAGATGTTCTATTTCTCAAAAAAGCAGTGAAGCAGAGACCTCATTGCCCATCCCTGTGCAGACACACAATGCTTTTCTGCAGTCTCCTGGCTCCAAGAACAGTATCTGATTGGAACCAGTGTTTTCTGTAGTTTTCTTGCTCACAGGACTACTTACTTAATTTTTAAACAAGCACTGCTTGACAGCATTGTACAAGTTTATTAAATCAGAGGTATGTGAGCTACCCTGTGCTTAAAATGAATTTATAGCCCAATCTCCTTGTGACCTGAAAGGCAAATTCACCAAGCTTATGAATGGAAATAATTAATTTTAGAAGCTGAAACGTTCTCAGTTGCAATGGATGTGAAGCAATGTGGACCACTAATAAGATTTCATTCAGAGATAACATTGTTTCATAGATGGACTTGTTTGCATTTAAACACCCATTTGATTTATTCATTCTCACTTTTTATACAAATTGTTTCCCAAATAATGCAAATGTGAGTGGTAATACTGAAGAACTATTCCATGTCTGTCTAGAAAGCTGAGAGGGTTTTAACAGTTTACAGAGTACAACTTCAGTCCATTCATTTTCCACATCTTGTAGTACGATTTCCTCCCTCAGTTTCCATTTCAGATGACCGTAAGCCTTTTCTTCTTTGGTGAAAACAGTGTGTTGAATGTCAGTCTGAATGTCTCGTGATCAGTAATGCACAGAGGTTACCTGACAGCAGTCTCCTCTGACTAAATTCCACGGAGACTGTGCAGAGTATTTCAGCTAACTGTGATTCTGATGTAGCTGTCAGTATTGTTGAACATCTCCTGAACTCTGAATCTAACAGTGGCGTGTCTGTATGCGATGAAAAATCACTTTGTTCTTTCCTAGCCTTTAAAACAGTATTAACAATGTCCTCCTGAGTAACTGATAAAGGTTTGGGGTCCCAAAACCAGCATGTAAGCTGGTTAATTTGAGGAGGAAGCTATGCTTTATATAACTGGGACGCTTCTGGTTCAGGATCTCTGGTTGATTGAATGTTTTCCTGCAGATGCTGAGCTTTCACTCGTACTTCAGCTTCTTTGACATGAGTCCTCAGAAAGTAATACATTTTTCTCTGTTGTTTTTTAGTAGCTGTTACATTATGATTTTCTCCTTGACTTCTTACTGTATACACTGTAACACTTTGCCTTTTCTTCTTTGTCTTGCTGTATTTGCATCTACATGTGTGTAAAATACACACTATTTTTTCTGATGCTAGAGCACATAGCACACACCCCAGGAACTGACTCTTATTCATATTTTCCTTTCCACCTTCATTTTTACACACCTTTTTTTCCCTTATTTCAGAGATGAGACATCTGCGTTCTGCATTTTCTTCCCTTTCACTTCCTGAAATTTTCTCAAGCTTTTTCTTCAGTACAACACGGTAGATCCCACGTAGTGAGCTGCTAGGTGATGTGCTGCTGTATAAATACATATTGTTTTTCCTAGTCACAACCTCCAGTGGTAGAAACGAGATGAAAGTAGGACTGTTCAATTCATGTTTTCTATGCCTCTCAGTACCCAGCCATTCTCTTTGTGTCATCAAGGGAGAAAGAGAGACAGACCATGTCACTTGACTTCTCTTTGCTCGAGTAACATAACCCTGTAAGGAACCAGAGAGTGATACAGATATTGGTGTGCAAGTGGTGATGGGGATAAAACAAACGTATCGTTACAGCACTTGTCTAACCAAGACATCTGGCTGCATATTGCTTTGTTTCAGGGATGGACACGATGAATAAAATTCCTGACATCTATCTTCCATAAAATAGAAGCTGGGATTCCTCATTAGTGAGATTTTTAGAAGGCAACACAAAAATATCCAGGAAGTTGCCTTGCTTAGTATTAGACGTATACCAAACAAAGGGTAAATACTCTAAACTAAACATCTTTTAACCATTACCAATCTGTTCTCTCAGTATTTTCTTTGAATTAAAATCTTGCACCAGGAAGCTGACTATAGGTCCAGCAGTGGTACCTCACCCTCTGTTAATAAAAGCCTAACTGTTGCCTTGAGGAAAGTAATTCTTTTTCTTTTGTAAGTGTCTTCTGAAGCAGGCCAAATCCTGGACATGTAACACGAGTACAAGTTCTGAAGCTTCTGAATCGAGGCAGACCTCAGCTTCTCCAGGACAAAAGTTCACGATATAACCTCATGCTAAAAAATCTTACGGCTGCCTCATGTTCTCCTTGTAGAGAAGGATAATTATTTTATACTTCTCATACAGAAATATCTATCTATCTATCTGTCTATCTATCTCATGCCTCTATCTATGCATTACTAAAAACAGTAGCTTGTCATGGAAAATCTCACAAAATTCAAACGTAGGTTATAGTGATTTCTGAATAATTTGATGCACCTATAAAATACATAGAAACTCTACTAAATGCAGCAGATTTTCTTCATTTATTAATTGCAGTCTTCTCCAAGATAAAAGCAGACCCCCTATTAGTGTGCTTTCTTTTCTTAACCCCCTTACCATATCAACCTCTACAACTGTTAGGGTTGCTCTGCACATCATTTTCTCACCATTCTTCCACTCCAATGCTTTACTCCGTTATTATTTCTGAAAAACAAACAAAGCAGATGCTTTTCACTAAATGAATCTTCTTTCCCTGCTATCATCACTTCATTTTAAATGCACTCACTGTTGCAGCCATTGCTGCTTGTAGTCTCAACCAGGTGGGCACCGCACTCTGAGGAACCTGTCCTTGCAATGGTGGCTTTCCTGACCATAGGAGAAAACAAAATGGAGAAAAAACAACACAGAATGAAAAGTTACCAGAGAAAATAAACATTAATGGTGTGATACTTCCACTAGAACAAAAAAAAAGAGCAACATAGCTCTTCTGCAATTACTTCCTAGTTAACACTCAGCATTTCTGAGAAGCATGTATTTGAGGGAGAGCAACAGAGATCAGAGGCAGGACGGAGCACTTGGACCTACGAGGCTTCTCTCCTGAAGATAATGTTCCTGTTCCAGTCTGATTTGTCAGGATTTTATTAAACAGTGAGTAGATAACACAAAATTGTTTAATTTATCTTTACCTCTCTTAGCATTTGGAAGGGAAATTTCAATAGTGTGATGTTTTCTACATTTGAGGAGAAACAGATCCTTTAGATAGAGCTTTCTCTTGCTTTCTCTTTCCCTCTTTCTTTTAATAGTAATTAGACATCTGCTCTCTTCAGAAGAGTCATGAGCTGTTCTCCTTTCTGTCCAGTTTGTGTCCTGTGGAGGTACAACTCCTCCACAAAATCTGCTGTCTTGGATAGCTCAGATGGCTTTATTCCTAGACCTGTGGTTTTGGCTGGCTGAGTTCCCATTCATCAATATAAGCTTGTCATATAGGTAACTTGGCATTTTAATATGGTCTTATAATATGTTATATAAATAAATCACAGTTATTCTAGTATTCCATGGGGTTTCCTCTACCCCTCTAAGTGTGGCACTCTGGCCTTTGCATATTTTTCTTGTTATAGATCTGTGGAATATATGCTAATCAGCTACGTAATCAGATCCACCTGGACACCTACCTGTGCAACCTGGTCTAGGGAGCCTGCTTTGCCAGGGGGTTGCACTAGATGGTCCCTTCCAGCCTCTACAATTCTGTGATTCTTTCTTAATTGTCTCCCAGTAACCCTTGTACAATATGGTTCTGGAGAAGGAAGGGCCAGATGGACCTCTGCTGACCTGTGAACTGCTTGTAGTGAAACATGCCATTTGTTACCTGAGGAACAATGTAATAGCAGGGATTCTGAATGCTTTCCTGTTTTCTCAGAACACAACTGCAGACTTGTCCTGTATCAGCCTTCTGTAGAGAAGTTAGTCATGATTTTGAGATTTCCCAAGATAGTCTGGTATGAAGGCTAGATCCATGGGCAGCTAACTAAGTCATCAGACTGTGTTGCTGTCTTTGTTTCTCTGAGAGGCTCCACTGCTTGTTCTGCCTAAGTAAATTGATTTCTATAAAGAAATGCGGTTTTTGAGGTTCACTTTCCAACTATACAAAAGAGGAGCTGTGCAGACCTGTAACTGCTGTTATGCTAAGCTTCTGTACTTTGGTATGTAAGGGTCTTTGACCATAAAACTTAGTAAATTGGCTCCAGCCTTCCCTAATTTTACTGTATGCAAGAGGAAAAGGCTTCTATAATGGATTAGTTTTTGAATTTTATGCTCTCTGAAGACTTTTTTTTTCTCTTTTTTGCCTCTGAAGAAACAGTTATATGAGACACTGTTATTTATGTTGCATAAAGCCATGCTTCCAAGATCACACCAAAGAAGAGATGTCATTCTGGCTTCATAAGGGAAAGTTTATCTTAGAGCTTCAAAACATATCTGGGGGTATTTCTCAATGGAGATACTTTTCATCTCCCGGAGATTTTCAGCAAGCGTTTTCTGTCTCCAGAGCAGCACTGCTACACTAGCAGAGATCACACACAGCCTCAGTGCATCACCACAGGAGAGCTGGGCTCCTGCCTCTTCTGCCACAGCTACCAACACAGGGAGCAATTAGTGCCCCACTGCAAATTGCTCCCAGTTAGATCCAGAATGACAGCACCAGCAAGAGGTCTGCTGGCTTCTGTACACAGATGAGTGATGGTATTTGAGTAGCACTATGTTTGATGAGCACTGGTTCTGGGTGCTGGTCCAAACGCATGCACACATGGATGCAGTCAGCTTTTGTTTTTCAATTCGTTTTTCAATGCACCATCACAAGCCTGAGGTGAGGTTAAGGCTTCTGCTTGACAGAGTGAGCTGGGAAACAGCTGTGAGTGCTTTGGGACTGCCCAGGGAACCCTGTTCTACATTCTCTACTGGGCTCCTCTTGCCTCTTCTTGTATTGCTGATGGTGTGTGATGGACACAACGTACCTTCTGCCAAAGAAGAGAAATTTGACAGTACCTTTGGCTTCTGGAACACTGGAGTGCTTTTCTAGGTTGAGATACCCACCTAACTCAGAAAGTTGTTGAGACAGTGAGAAAAGCAGTGTTCAAGGAGCACCAAGTGCTCCAAGTTCTCCCTTTCTGGCTTTCTTGAGAAGAGAAAGAAACCAAAACCTAGCTCATACATGAAAACCACTGTCTTCATCAAAGACCGGGTATCAGCAAAGAAGATAAGGATGAGCTTGTTTGGCCAAATGAATTTGGTGAGGCACTAGCACAGGTTGCCCAGATAGGGTGGTGGATGCCCCTTGGAGACATGCAAGGTCAGGCTGGAGCAGGCTCTGAGCACCTGATCGAGCTGTAGGTGTACCTGTTCTGTGCAGG
>JAOWBP010004028.1:6093170-6110853 GCA_028571105.1 Tragopan temminckii | reverse complement strand
GTGAATTTTTAAAGTTATTTAAAGCTCTATTATATTCTAGTAACTTTGTAATAATTTGTAAATATTTTTTTGCTAACTACTAATATGGGGCTGCACTGCTGATAAGACAGGAATAATTTAATTTAAATGTCTAAGGGAAGGGAGGGATAGCCTCTACAGAAACTTTTTTTAATACTGTTTTATCAAATACTCTCAATCTCTTCTCAGTGTACTCAGCTATAGGGAAATGGCACTTGGTAGGTTTCTGTTATGGCAGCTGGGGTGAAACTAGACTGGCTCTTCAAAAGTTGCTTGTTGAAAGGCACTGATCAGAGGGGTTGATTTGGCAATGTGATTGTGGAAAAGTGAGGAACAGAACTGCAAGAAGGACATCATAACCAAAGAGAAATGCAGCATAGGAGCAACTGAGAGGCTTCACATGTGTGCTGGCTAACAATTACAGGGCCTACTAAGTTGTCCTATAAAGGGATAAATATATATTGTACCTCAAAGACAAGGGAGGACATAAAAGACTGACTTGTTTACACAAATAGGAACTGTATAAAGGCATCAGTTACTTTGGCTGCCAACTGCAGTGAAGCTGCACTTTGGTAATTCACCTCTACTTCTTAAACTTTGGACAATGTAAGGGTTTATTAATATTTTAAAATATTAATGGTAACTCCAGGTGTAACGTACGATCTCTCCAAAACTGGTCTAATAGTTGCTTTTAGAAAGCAACTAGAAGTAATAGCTTAGAAAAGACATTTAGAAGGAAGTAAAACATTATAAGCAACAAGTTGAGACATCCACATTAATTATGCTAAATAACCACACAAATCTTATGGATAATGCATTACATACTTTTATATTCAAATAATTAGTACATGATTACCAGAAGCAATTTCTACTTGATTAAATAGCTTCAGCACTCAGAAGTGCTTTTACCTGCAAAGGAAGTAGAATGTTCCAATTAAAAGAACTCCGAGAAGGAGAAGTGAAGCCAAGAGAACTGCAAACAGGTCACCTTTTGTTTGAGACTTGATGCTGGGCAGCAAAACTTCTTCGCAGCGCGCTCCTGTGTAATTCTCAATACACCTGAGAAGCCAAGTTGTATATGAATGAGAGCGTTATGTGTCATCTAACATGAAAAGTCTTTTTGTCTTAAGTGGGGCGAGAGTGGGGAGAAGTTTATATTTCTTTCATAGCACACTTTCTTAGGGCAGCTCCACTTGCCTCGTATTTCTGGAGTAAAGGGAATGTTGGGCATTACATTTATATTCTGATTCATACAGTTGTTCCATAAAATTGTTAAATTGTGTATTTCTCAATATGTTTATTGGATTAACAATATATCACACAGTTAAATCTGCCTCTTTTGCAGGTAGATTAAATTAAATCCAGCTTTTTAATGTTAACCAAGTTATCCTACAGAATCTTATCTTGCACATAGTATTCATACTTTCTTTTCTTCCTTTTGTGTAACTTGTTGCTATTCTTTGTTGAAGAACTCCTTGGGAATTCATCTAAGACACCTGAAGAGCTAAGACACTTAAATTGCAAAGGTAGTTTATTTCAGTGAAATAATTTGTTCCAGAAAATAATTCGTGCTCAGTGAATGACTCTGAGAGACTTAATTAAAGGTTTCCCTACTATGCTTATTTCATATAGTGAGCTTCTGAAGACCTTTTCCAAAGAGAGGATTCAAAATACATCAGAAGCTACAGAAGAAGCAGAAAGTTTTGCACAGTGCAGAAAAACATCTTGAACACTTACGTTTCTTTCAGACAAGACTTGTTTGCACGTCTAGGCAGTTAGCTTAGGCACTCTAGGGAACAAGGCTTCTGAAGAGCTGCAGTGAGCTAGCTTAAGCTATTTGTTATGCAGAAAGTAGGCTCATCTTATGAAATGACTACAGCCTGAACAAGTGCTCTGGGACTTCCTTCTGCCTCGTTATTGAGACATTATTAGGAATGAAAAGAACACATAAAACTTCCTCCATTTGAAAAATAGCCCCACCCAACCTGAAAATCTGGTGTTTACTGAGAGGATTCAAACAGAAATACCTTCCTTGCTGGTAAGTAATACATCTGAGAAAAAAGAAATTCCATCCATAAGATAGCCTCCTTTGTGATAACAATGTTGTAGACAATCCTGTTGCATCTAATTGTTCTTAGGTAGTTTGCAGGGATGAAGAAATGGAGGATAGCCTAAAAATACGGATTTTCTATTTATCTTTCATTGCATATAGAAATGAGCAGGCATTAAATAGCAGCTTGGGAGGGTAGTGGTGTCTCTATGTAAAATGAAGATAGAGAAGACTGACTTAAGTAAGGCTGAAGGTTGGCCTGCTACTTTTGGAAGATGTCTGCAAGAAGCACAACAGCAAAACCCTTAGAGCTCCCAGAACAACCTCCTGACAGAGCAATTAGAATCAGTGCCTCCAGCAGCCTGATGTCTATAAGCAGCAGAAACAGAAACACAACCAGAGACACAAACCAAAATGTGACCATGGTCTAGGGCTGTGATGGGTTGTGTGGGGTTTCTTATGGTCTGTTTTAGTAGTAGTAGTAGTAATAACATAGTTATTAATACTATTAGTAGCGTTACTATGATTAATAGTATTATTAATAACACTGTTATTTCTGATTGCACTGCTTTTATGAGCTGGGCTAGCCATTGCCAGAGCTACTGTGAGAGATGATGACTGGAAATAAACTGAAGCAGTTAGACTGCTTGAATGTTTCCAGGTGTGTAGGTTGAAAGAGAGCTCTGAGGACAAGACAGCAGCTTCTGTAAAGGCATTCAGATAGTGATGGCTAAGTGTAGGTCAGGAACTGAAAGAGACACGGAAGATGCCTTACTGCTTGTCATTAGCTATGAGGGGAAGTATTAGCATACCAAGCAAGTTCTTGTTGCGTGTTGGGCATGTAGGCCAAGTTGACCAAAATGGGTTTTATGCACAAAAAGTAAGCGTATCTACCAAGGAAGACTACAAAGGAAACACTGGAGGTATGTACAGATGGTGCCCCAAGGTGCTGATTATTATTTAATGAAGCTTCCAACATGTTTGTATCTCTCTGAGAATGAGCAATAACTTGTCACCCAAAGGAGATTCCGACCTACCTCTGAGCTTACACCTGGATGACAGCTGAGCCTTCTGCCAGGTCAGGCTGTGCTGTAAACCCATGGGTTGTGGTGGCAACAGCAATGGCTCAGATATTACAAGGACAAGCACTGGGGTATGTCAGAAAACAGCAGCAAAGGAAGTAACTGATAGAGCTGTGTTGTTTAAGAGATTGCTATAGCTCTTCAGTATTCTCCATTTTGATTTCTTCTTACTGTGTTTGGTTTTTTAAAAAAAATGTGATGTGTGTCGGAGGAAAGCATCTAAAACTCTGAGAGGTCTCAAGACTAGAACTGCAATAACCCATTAAATAAAGGAGGTAACCTAAAAGCTGTTACCATTTAATACTATGCGACCTAATTCAAGTAATGTCAATAAATATTCTGAAAACATGAAAGTGAAATTTGATTTGCACTCCAGATGACATATTTAATTTACAGTCTGTTTTCACTCCAGCCTGGATTTACTGTAAAGCTGAGGGATTAAAGAGCATGCAGCTTCCTTGGTACGTCACAGTGTAGAATTTAAACTTGTCTGGTTGGGTGCCAATTGGTTGCTGACCTTAGGCCTACCTTCTTTTGAAAGGCTTTGTATGCTGTACTGTACTCACAAAATCTAGAACCAGACTAATTATAAAATGGTATTTTGTTATTGAAACAAACTTGTTAAGAGGCTTAGTAATTCATATTGATCAAATTACGTAGGCTGAACTTAAACTATTCTTCATTTTTCTTGTTTTTAGCATTTGTTCTGCAAAATTTTCTTAAGGAATTTATTGCATCACAGCCAATGGAAAGCACGTTATTTAGTGACTACATTCTGTATGTACCTTTGTGTATGTGTTTGTGCTCCTCTGTGTTTCTATTACTGAAGGTCTCGCTTCTTGCTATTTCTGGCACTGAAGTCATAATAATCTGTGACATGGGCAACTTCAGGCTCTATCTGAGGAAAACGGGCTGAGCTCCGTAACGTATTTAGTGATCTGAATTGCCACTGGCAGCTGCAAGGTATGATTTCAGATAAGAGATTAAAAAGGGGTTAAGGGGAAAGGAACAGCCAAGAAGGAAAAATGTCAAGCATATCTAAATCCAACAAATAGATTGCTGTCAGCATATCACCACGCTCACTTGGTATGGCTCCCAGCACCAATTTTCTGTGACTTATGGACTACTGCTTCAGTACTAAAGGTCTTCAGTACAGGTCTAAACTATTACATGAAGAACTACTAGCATTTCTTTTAATTCTTTGTATTCAAAAATAAAATCTAAGTCTTGTACAGATGACTGGAGGGTAGAAAAAATAATCCCACAGGTATCGTCACTTATTAAAGCTCTGCCACTGATCAAACAGTCACCATTTACTAAGGCCAATGTGAGACTTTTCAGAATTACTGCACTCAGCTGCTGGGAGAAGGAAAGATAGGCAGGCTGCTCTGATTGCTTGAGATAATGCTCCAGGTATTTATTGTAAGTATAGTGGCATTTCAGGAGCCTATTCCTGAGAACCTGTAGCATAACTTAAGAATAGAAATGCAGCTTGAGTACGGCATTGTTCTCTAGCAAGCGAGAGAGAAATGCTTTGTAGAACTGAATAAAATAACAGGAATAGAGAAAGGAATATAATATTCATAGAAGCATTCTTGAATACCAATGAAAACTGTCAAATGATGCTAGGCTGAAATGATACATGAAGAACAAATAAATAGGCTTTGTTGTAAACTGAGGCTTATGGAAAAGTTCTAGAGAATGTGTGTAAGGGGAGCTAAGTCAATGGTCCAAAGGAAAAATGAAGCAGGAGGAAATAAAGTTGGTCCTTCTAGCTAAAGGAAGTTGCATAGATAGGATTAGGTTAAAATCACAGGGTTAAAGAACTGTTAAGATTTAGTAGACTGAGCTGGCATAAGTCATCCATGGAAACCATTCATGCTCTGCTTAAAGATAAACATGGAAGAAAAAAAAAAAAGGAATGCAACGGCAGAGTTGCAAACAGTTCATTGAGACTGTAGCAACTTTCTCTGAAATAGAAGACAGAACCAGATCTTTAAGGCAGTCCTAAGTTTTCAAGAGGAAAAGGAACCACGAGGCCTAGGATTCTAAGGAGAAAACTTACTCATATAGTCAATATGTGAATACAACATCATAGTAAGGGGAAAAATATCTACACTAAAGAAAAGCACGCATAGAACTTAAACATCCTGGATGCTAAATGTATTAATTCTTCCTGAATGCAAGTTTTAGAAATGTTTCACTTGTCTTGGCATTTTGATAGTATCTGCTTGACAGTGTGCAATTGATCAAGGATCACAAAGCTACCTATCTGTGCTTTCTCTGGGCTGACTTGTTGACACCTTCACCAAAAGAGATTCCATCTTGCATAGAAAATACTGTCTTAAAACCCCAAAATGATGGAAGCTTTTGTAGAAACAGAAAAAATGAGGTTGGGTATCTTTTGGTTGCATTTACATAAACAAACTTACAGCTAATGTGACCCTACCAATAGGCTCTTCTGTTGTGCATTTTCAGAAATGCCTTAACTGAACTTGCTCAAATACTGGCTTGCATGAGTTTTTAAGAAGGCACTGGTGCTGACGTGCAAACCAGTGAAGGGCTATGTTAAATACACAAGCAACTGATGCTTTAAGATAACCAAGAAAGGTAAGGGTTTCTTTGTCAAGTCTTTTCCTAAAATTGGTGGAAAAGAAGATAAGCAGACATCAAAGTAAGCAGCAAAACTTATTCAAAAGATGTTCTTACACTGTTGCATCAGCAGAGCACTAAAAATTGCAGTGGAGTTGCATCTTCAGTGGTTGCAAGCAAGACAGAAAAGCAGCCTCTAACAAGCATGTGGTTTAGGAACAGAATCCAGACTCATGGGTATCTATATAGTGTCTTCTAGAAGTAGTCGGGTTTAATAGACACAACTTTAGAAGTCAGTAACAGCTCTAGGTTGACCTTGTTTATAATGGATACCTAAAAGCAGAACAAAAGTTAAGCGTGACACGTTTAGAGTTGTGAAATATGGCAGGTGCTTGAATGAATGGCTACAAAAGACATAGAAGCCTGCTTCTGGGCTATATACAATATGAGGAGATTATAACAATTACTGGTGGTCACCTGGCTGGGTGTTGCTGTTGCACAACATTTGTCTGTTGGCTCTCAATGGTCCTGTGTAGCATTCCAAAGTTGATTTTTTTTTAAATGGGGAAAAAAAATCTTCTCTAAGAAATGAAAATTTCTAAAGCAATCAGATTTGAAAGATGATAGCCTTCAGATGTTTGAGAACAGATGTGAGACTAGACACTCCTCTTTCAGAGAGCATCCAGGTTTCTGCTTTCCTTGATGCCAACACACACCCACGTCCACACCTGCACCTCTTGTCAGATCAGATGAGCAGCTCTTATATATGAACTTAATATAGCAGCTGTGGAGATGAAACACTGACATAATACTTTAATCAGAACTACCCACAGCAGCATCAATAAAAGGGTGGAGGGAAATAGATTGCATTGAATTAGATGACAGACACGACTAGCAGGTCTGGAATTACAGTTAGAGATCGGATCAGAAAGCATCAATAAAAAAAATAAGCACAGCAGCTTTCCAATAACACAAAGCATTACTGCAGTCTCATTTGCAGACGCACTGCCTGTCTGATTTAGGTGAGAAGGCAGGGTTTCCTTCTCTTCCAGACTCTGAGGTGGGTAGCACAAGCAATATCTGACAGATTAAACACTGGAAGTAAGATTTGATTCAGATGCACACACAGACTTCCCATTGCTTATTATTATACAACGAGAGTGTTGTTACCTGGTAGAAAAATTACTTGCATGTACAAAAAGCTCTAAGTAGTAAAAGACATCCGAAAAATAAGCTGTGTGCCAATGCAATCAAGATTGTGTAGCTGACAGCTTCAAAATCACCGTAATCTTTGGTCTGTAGAACTCTTTAAAAGTTGTCCTAATTCATACACTATAAGGGCATCTAGTAAATGTGAAAAAGACTTCAAAGCCTAAGTCAATAAGCAATGGCAAAGTTGCCTGGAAGTTTTTAAATGGCTTTAAAAAAATTCTGTATCCACAGGATTTTCCAAAGTGTTACTTCGAAGCTGCATTCGTATCCATAGAGAGTAAAATAAATCTCATGCTACTACTGGAAATAAGTGGAAAGAATGGATTATTTTCCCTTAGCATGCCATATGTGATGTGCTTTGCCATAATATCTGGTGAGTCTTATCACTAATATGTCTCAAGCTCATGAGATAATGTAGTAATTTCTATTTTATGTCCCATTAAAAATGAAGTGTAATAATTAACTTTTTGGTTGTATGTTTGGTGTGTATTCTAACCTCTGTTTGTGGCTTTCAAGCAAAAAGCAAAATTGGAAAATACTGACTGAACACTTTTTTCAAAACAGTTGTTTTCAAAAGAGGTTAGGGTATGCAGAAGCATGGTTTTGAAGGCAGGGAAAGAAGCAAAGTCTTCAGCAAGGTGTAAATTCTGAAGATTGGTAGCACAGCAAGTATATCACATGTGGGGGCATTCGACACTGAATGAAAGTTCCACTTAAGAAAGAACCAGACAAGGATAAGGTGTACAGAAATATTCTGATGGCTTGTAAAGTCATCCATCCTAAAGCATGCATTGACTGTGTGTTCTGCTCTGAAAATGTTGAGTGTAAAGAGGGGGGAGGAACAAACAAACAAACAAACCAGCAAACAACAGCCTGTATCTTCTCTGAAATGAGAAAGAAGGTTCTCAGGGATGTCCTGTGTAAGACAACATGGAAACAGCAGAACTTCACCTCACAATGAAATCTTAACTTAATTCTGCACTGCTTTAATTAATGATGATGGGACAGCTGCACATCAGGTGCTGAGGCAAACATCTTTCAGCCCAGCATTTTGTGATACACCTGAGGCAGCTGCTTTCACAGCCTTCTCTGTTCTGCTATGTGTTTGTTTATTTAGTACAGCTGAGCATTCCCAGGTTTGAAGCTCATCTTGCATATGGTGACAGATGTGCCTTTTGATGCTGAGGTCATTAACTCAGTGTTTGAAAAGGAACAAAGGAAGATGGCAGCTGAGCAGCCTCATGTTTTAACATAATCAGCTGTATTTAAAATCTGCTATGTTGTGCTGTGGGAGGAAAAGAAGGTCAACTACTGTTTTATTTATATGACATCTCTACAATGTATATATATCCAATTCTGATTGGATATTTCAGCATAAAGAACTGAAATATTCAAAAGTATACAGTGTCTCTTAATTTGCTAGCACGCAAGGAAATGTCTTTCTAAAGAATGATGCAGTTTTTCCATTTATGTTGTGAAATTACTTCCAGTGACATCACATCAGGTAAGCTGGACTATGTTTAGCTCAACACATTTGTCTAGATGAATCATGTGCCAAGGCAAATGTGTTTTAAGGTATTTTGACAGTTTGCTGGTCTGTTCTTATTCCATTTGGCTCTTTTAATAACAATGTGCTAACAATGAAGCAGTCTTTGAGTCTAAAAATCTGCTTTAGTTTTTGTGTTGGTGGGAGTGATCATCTGAGAACACCTGGAAGCTGTCGGTGGGGTCTGCAAGAAATCTGTATCAAAGAAACTTGGAGCAACTGTGTGATGCTGTGATTCTGTGATGCTGACAGTCCTGAAATTCCAGAGTGCAGAATATTTTTCTGAATTCTGCTGAATAGCGATGCGTTTTTTTCTGTCGTTTCTATTCACATCACTGCTGATTACTAAGATATCTGTGTGTAAACAAAACCTTTCTCATCTATAATTAGCTTTCTCTGACTGATTAAGGGACATGCTTAGAATGAGGACATGCTTAAATAGAATGCTTCTATTTAAACCCTTATAACTTCATAATCAACCATTAGGTACAGAGGAAAAATACTTGATAATTTAAATGCAATAAGATTGCCTGAGTGTAACAGAAATGTTCTTAAGATGGTACTTTTCTGCTTCAGCAGATTATAAAATCTTCTAGCACGTGAATTACAAATGACTTCATTTGGAGCTTTTTTAAAGTGGAAGTTATCTATGCTGACTAGCTTGTGCTCCTGAAGAAAAAGTTCTGAATATTTGTTACTTATCTACAGTTACTTCATCACATATGCCTTCCTTATTATGCAGTCCACCAACAGTCGAGACTGAGTGCTTTGAAACCATATAACTAATGCTGTTCAGCCTACTTTTTTTCCACATAAGCATTTAAATATCAGTAAGGGATTCCTTCTAGAAAAAAACAGACATCTATCAAGGTACACGAAATGCATGTTTTACTTTGTGTGTGCGTGCAGCATGTATTTTACATCACAGAAGTTTGTGAGGTTTATCAGCTATAATTACATCACTCTTGAGCTTTATCCTTGTTTCTGGATTGGATTCATTACATGACACTGGACAATACACATGGCAGTGATACGCTGCGCTTGTTTTTTAATTAGCATGTACTACAAAATTACCTTTTCTCTCCTCATCTACTAGGTGAGCTTGCATGCCTGAGCTTGTTTGTTTAGATTGAACTGTCCCCCACAAACAGAAGAAATTCTTGAATTAGGCACATTAGAAAACATTTTGTTTTCTTCTTCTGTTTCACCCGATTACTGTTACTTATAACTCAAGACTGAAGAGGGAGCAGAAGCTGCCACAGGGAGGAAAAAGGTGGCATCCACAACTATAGGCAGTGGGTGTCTGAATGTCTATTATTATGTTATGTAAACCTATAAAATGAACCATAATTTATCTCAATGAACAATAATTCAGAATTAGTAAATGCAGAACCATGAAAATTAAATTTTAATATGGCATCATTTTATGTATTGGTGGAAAAGAAAATAAAAGGATAGGTCTGTATTTACACAGGGAATCCAAAAGCGGGACTGCAGTCAACGAATGCAAAAGCAGGAGATGGACTCTGAAGGGAAGAATGGCCCAATAAACGAATGGCCTAACAAGTATCTATATTTACTTTACTTTATTTTACATTTGCCTAGATGCTTCTTCACCAAGTGGTCTTTGGCTGTCACTGTAAATCTGCCCTTTGAGCACCTCCTTGTGATTCAGAGAACATGGTAAGTCTTGGCTTATATTCATGGGGTTTCTTTGCCTTAAAAAATAATATTCTTTTTTGTGCCTCCCATTTTTCTTCATGTCATGCCATTTTTGCACGATCAGAATTTTTGCAGTACAATTCACCTGGAAGAAAAACTGGGAATGTACTTTGCCACTCCAAATAACTTGACTTACACTTTATTCTCCGTTCAGCAAAGGGTATTTTGTTCCTTTCTGTATTGTAATGAGGGGAGGAAACATGACTCTAAATATAGAAGTCATCCTGAATGCATACATAACTGAGTGCCGTTGCATCCATCAAACAAGTATACCCCAGGTATACTGATTTGGTTTTCCTCACTGTCATCTCTGTGGGCTTGGTAAGTTATGTGAGTGTGAACTACTGAGTTTCAGACAGCCATAAGTAACAGTTATTTTCTTTCATTCAGTGGTTTAACAGTGCATTCTTAAAGCAGCAAAATGGAGAATCAGTTTTGAGACAGCTACTGTCCAGTATTTAAACACACAAATTTTAGTTTCACTGACCTGCAGAACGGACTGGGTACAGTAGGAATCATATAGCAAATGCCTCCATTTAGACAAAAAGATCCATAACTGGTGCCACAGAGTTCTTCATGATCTTAAAAATAAGACCAAAATAAAGAGTGAAAAATGGAGATTTCTGTATTTTCATCAGTAATTATACTTTTTATATATATATATATATATATATAAAATACACGTGTGTGTGTGTTTCAGGGATGAGTTGTGGTGCAGCTTCATTTTAAGAAAAACAAAGCAGGACAAAAAAAAAAACAACACACTAAGAACAAATATAGACTCAGTCTTGCCTCTCAGGCCAGCAGTATAGAGCACCATTTATCTTGCAGAATTGTTTTATGTAACTGTGACTATATGCAAAAAGTTGCAAATCTGTCACCATTATGAATAAATGCAGGAACTTTCTTGTGCCTGGAGAGGTGCTTTTGATTCTCCATTGCCTTTCCTGACCACCAGCCATACACAGTAAAGGGATACACGTGACACAAAGTCCAGTTTGTCCTGCTCTAGTGGCACAAACCATTTGGAGCTTAACTAGCTTCTGTGAGAGAGAGTCAGTACAGATAATCCCAGAATACTTCCAGCTGTGGTTCAGCTGTGTTAGGTACTGAATTATAGCAGCTGGACATCACCAGTTTTAACAACTAATTGAGCACCCAGCAAATGGAACTACAATATCTTGGTCAAAAGAAAAATAGAACAGTCTTCTGACATCTAAAGCCTGAGAATCGTGTGTTACCTCACACTTTAGGTGTTGTTTTTGCTGCTGTTTCTCCCAGAAGTTGTGAAAATCAGAATTTGCTGTCTCACTATTTATGCATAGAAGACATGCTCTGTACACAATATGGCACTGGTTACAAGGAATCAAAACTTTCATTTGTTTTTCAGGAAACAAATAGAGTTGTGGTTCCCCTTTGTTCCTGCAGGCAAAAGTGAGAAAGTGTGGTCAAAGGCATTCTGCCTGAGAGGGAGCTTCTGTATATAAGACTTTGTGTATGGAATAAATCTGGCTTTTCTAAGAGTACTGGAAAACGTTAGCCACTCCTTATGCTGTGCAGCAACCACACCATGCACCCTGGCATGCACTGGACCGTATTCAGTAATTCCACTCTCCCCATCTTTTCTTATATTTTTCCATTTTAGCAATGTCATCTTGTCATGGGAGTGTGAATGAAGTCCATATATCATTTTAAGACCAAGGCAGTTATAGCACAGAGATCAACAGAGTCTAAGTTTCATGTTCATGCTATCCAAGTGCTACCATCCAAATGGTAACTGGACCTTTTGGCACGTGTGCAGATAAATTAGGGACCTGGAGGGGAGACGTAAGCCTGGAAAGATTGTTTGTGTTTGACCTTATTGCACCGGTTCAGGATGTGATATAACAGAAACATGTGCTCCACCTCATGTCATTAGGGGGGAAATGGAAATTTATTTTAACTCTGAGGCTTTCTGTGCTCGTCCATTGGCAAATAATTTACTGCAAGTTCACCACGGAAAGACGTTTAGAATTATTTTGCGTGGGTAACTGTCTGACTGCAAAATGGCAACAGAAAACATGAACCACAAATTGTTTGATTTCAGTCTACTCAAAACATAACAGTGAAACTTCTGTGGCAGTGTAATTGAATTGAAGGCCACGCTCTTCCTAAAATGAAAAGAGAGAATATTGAATACGTCTGCTGTATCAAGATACAAGCACCAAGTGAGAAAGAGCAAAACTCTCAGCCTAGACCTGGTCTCAGCTCCATTTAGTGTCTGAGGGAGTCAAGTGTTGAGATTCTACCAGTTGGAAATGTGAGACAGGGTCCCACAGAAAAAGGATTTCAGATAGCTCAAGAAAAGCCTTCAGAGAAATTCTTGTGAGAATTAACGGGAACGTATTAACTGCCTTATAATCCTGCTTTACAGTTGTATGCTTTTTCTTTATGCAGATATTTCTGACTGTCTGACTGTCTCATACCGGCATAGCAGTGGAGCACTGAAATAAACTAGATGCCTCAGTCATTCAGAACTCAGAATATTTAGGAAAAAGATCCTCTCACTGTTACAGTGTGATCCACGCATTGAGGATCCAACTGGACATTTTTGTTCTGGAAGAACACCTGAGGTACTCTGTCTTATAAAAAGCGAGGGAGAGAGAACAAGAAGTGCCTAGGAGGCCTTCAAAACCTTTTCGATTGCAATTACAGACAATTTCACTACAGGCTGTTTCTTTCTAGAGCTATGCTTCGTTTTAATGCTAAGGGGGAAATTGTAACCTTAATTCTACCAGTAATGGGATGCACGAACAAACATCTGCATCCATGTAGGTCAGGTGCCCCGTTTTCCAAGTGAGTGTGCTTTTCATTAATACCACATTACATATGAATCCTTTGCTACTACTTAAGTTCTCAAGTAAAACAGTATTAAGTAGACCACACAATTATGAAGGAGAAGAAAAGAAAATTCAGGATACTCCAACAGTAAATAAATAAAAATTGTTTTCTACTAGTAGAGGATTTTGCTACTATTCAAAAATGCATATTATTGTATTTGGTACCCACTGCACCAAAATACTGCAGTTTGGATCAAATTTGATAGCTATAGCTCTGTATTTATAGGCAGGAGTGTATGAAAGTAACAGTTTAACCCTTTGAACTTATAGTCAATGATGCAGAAGAATATAACAGAGAATCAGAGGAGGTTCACTGCAAGGAAAACTCAGTTACAATAACATTGGGGAATATGTTACAATTTGTCATGTGAAAACGCTAATTATACATTTTGAAAGTCAAATGCATGCTACATTCAGACCAGTATTATCAAGGTAGAGAAGTTTAACAAGTCAAGTGGTGGTGAGAAGTTAAATCTTTTGCGTTTTTTAATTGCCCAATTAATATGATTGCAGAAATGCTATCAACAAAGGTTCTACGCTGTGTTTATCTGCATTCTGATATATCCTTCTGTGTGAGAGATTAAAGAAAAGTAAGACACAAAAGTTATTTTTAAAAAAATGTCTGTTTTTGCTGAAAGGGGGGATGGAAAAGAATTGAACAAGATTGTTCCTTACAAAGCTAGACTGATTATTTAAAACTGGCAGAGGTAAAAGCAGCCTCTAGATACACTGACGCACAATTTCTCTTTTCAAGGACATTCACGAACACTTGTCACTAAACTATCTTGCCTATTCCCATTTAATTTTTTTTTTTTAAATTAACTTGACCATCCTACCTATTAAAAAGAAAAGCAAATGAAGGCTCAACACCAACTTAACCCTCAGAGAACCAAATTAGCCTTGATAATTCCCATGCTGACTCAAGTATAGTGCCTGGCCTGGAGGATAAAAGTCTATGGAACACCCAGGCCTGAACTCTGCTAAAACAAAAGGGAATGGTCAGAAATGTTGACCAAGAACAAAGCAGCAATAGCAATTTTCCTCACTTATAAGTGAGGACTGTATGCGGACTGTATGCTTATTGATCACAACCCATTAAATACTAGGGCTGAACAAAGCAAACTTTGAGCATTTGTTCCATTGACGTGTTGTAAGTGAAGACATTCCCATGCAGCAGTTATGATGATCCCAAAGGCAACTGCCAAAATCAATGTAAATTTAATGAATTCTAATTATATGCATATGCAAGTAAGGAGCTGGAAGAAATTACCTGTTCGCATATTATTCCAACAATTCTAATTCTTGGGCAGAAGCTATTCTTCTAAAACGGCACCTAAAGAGAAACGTGTAAATGTAGCATGTCATTATTCATCCTAGTGACCTTTTCCCCTGAGGAAGCAGCTACTGGAATGCATCTTACAGTGTTGCTGCTATGACATTTGTTGTACTTTGACAGCAGTATTACATGTAAATTCCATTAACTCAAACTTAATGGCAAGCACTCAAGCATACCGTTAACTTCTAAGGGCAAGGCTACAGAGTGAAAACAAATTCACACCAAAGCATGCTTAAATACCTAAAAGTACTGGATTTAAAAGTGTGGACAATTATTTATAAAATATGGAATAGAAGCTGTCAGTCTGAAGCCAATCTTCACATTGCTAAAAAGCAACTTATTCTGCCAACTACAAGCACCTACTGTTGTTATATTGTTTTCTTTGAGGGCATACTCAAGGTTTACCATACCAAGTAAGTTACTAAACAAGCCTCTTGTGGAAGTTCTGATTTTTCGTTTGCCTTTTTTTTTTTTTTTTTTTTTGCTCCTAATTATATGTTAAAGTGTAAATAAAATAATCAGACAAATTGTCTTGTATTGGAAGAAATGCTAAGAGGCACCTAGCAGTAAAATAATCCTTATTTCTCTTTCACGTTGTCTCTCAATTAAATGATTTATTCCCAATAAATGATCAAATGCAATAAAATCCCAACTTTATCAGAAATGACTTCAGTTTCTAGTGCTATAAAGGAAACTTTCTGTAGAAGCCCATCTCAAAATATATGTTTTCTGTACTTACAACATAAGCACACAAGTCCGTGCATCACCTGAACAATCCAAGGTGATGTCGTGTGGACGTACATTTCTATTTTGTGTTTAAGCTTTAATAAAGTATTGTAGCTTCAGGTTAAAGATCACTTTTAAGAGAGATGCTGCTGACAGTATTCATAGTTGTGGTGCTGTGCTTTGTTGTTTGTTTAAGACTTTAAAGTAAATCATTAGGTAGTCATGCATTTATAGGTAAATGTTTTTCTCTTCAGTGCTTGTTTCAGTCTTACCAGAGTTGAAGTATCAGAGTCCTAACCAGAGCAAACCAGGCTCTCCACCTCATTAGAAAAATACACTGATCTATTGCTATATAAGGTAAACAAATTGTTATAGCAGAAGTTGTTGCTAAACCTGATTCTGACTTGTTTACATCTGTGCCACGAGCTAGTATGTGCAATGTAAGGGATCACTGGTTCGTCTACTCAACAGCTTCCAAACTCAAAGTCTTCTTTTGAGACACAACTATATCTTAAGCACACAGAAACTAGGAATGTAAGTCCGTGCACGTTTAAAGGTTTATCTTGCATGCACCTTGGGAGCTTTTTGAAAGATTACTTTGTGTACCAAATTAGAGTATTTTAATCTGAAGTTTAAAATATAGTCTGTTTTGCTTTGCACAATTAATATATTGATTTTAATTTATTTGCACAATTTAATTCATTGAAAATAATTCAGGTCAGTTCTACCTTTTTTCCTACATCTTTGTCATCTAAACTGGTATTAACAATGATAGTAACAATGTATTGCTTGAAATACTACAGTTTATACATTAAAGTTAGGTCACCAATGCCCACAGAGATCAATATGGATACTGTTTTAGCGCCTTCAATTCCCTCAAAGTCCTGTTCATCTTTATCTTCATAGTCTGATTCTGTTAGTAAGGGCTACAGTTTAGGAAAGGGTTTAAACTGTGTTTAGACTTAACAACATCCTGGTCCCCTGTAAATCACTAAGTTAAAGCATGTGTACGTACTTTGCTGAGCTGTGCCTGTGAAGGAGTAACTCAGCAAACATGTAATCCCTGCCGAATGCTGCAGAAATGACAGAAATACCAGGTTACTATTCTACTGCAGAGAAATCACAGATTAAAGTGAAGCACGTGGGAAAAAAAATGATGCACTTCTGTGCTTCTTGGGCAATGAAACACTGGGGGAAAGGACTACCGTTTTTTTTTCTTGTTGGGAACTGCTACTGGATTTCTGGGCAGACTGAGGACTCAGACACAAAACTGTAGTGGGTTCAGGGCTAGCAAAACTATGTGCTAATACATGGCTGTACTGGAGGCTGGGAAAAGCCTTTGGAAGTCATTGGATTTGTCTTTAAATCACAGAATCACAGAATCACGGAATGGCCAGGGTTGGAAGGGACCACAAGGATCATAAATCTCCAACCCCAAATGAACCTGTGCGCTTTGCTCCCCATACACTGAGAACAGTGAACTGTAATTATCACTTACTTTTGTGCACTTTTAATGGTTAACTATTCTAAGTACTCATGGGTTGTGGTATCCCCAGCAGATGGTAGCTGGAAATCCTAAGGAGCATAGAGAGATTAAAAACAAACAAACAAACAAAAAAAAAAACACTGAACAAGGATCTGGATTGTGCTTTATGGTTCTTTGTTATCCAAGCATTCTTAAAATTAATTTCTAGAGAAGCTCTCCCCCAAAATTAAGATCATTTCAGTCAAATGACCGTTTCACACATACACTGTCCATTTATATTAAGGTGTATCTTGCTGAATAGGATTTTACTGCATTATGTATTCTTTTTAAGGGAGGGGAGGGGGGAAAGAAGTAAAATCTCACTCAGTCCAAGCTGAAATATTTGAGTACAGGAAAGAAAAAAGGGGGAAATGTTGGGAGTTGTGTCAGTCTGCTGGTAGGCTCCTGAAACCTGGCTTACGTTCTGAGATGTGTCCTTGATATCTCCCAAGGCAATGAGTAACCCGCAGCTCCTATCTCCTCCGCGAGCTATCTCAAAGTCTTGCTAAAAGGAGTTTATTTTCTTATTTAGGTGGCAACTCCTAATTACCCTTATTACGTGAGGGCCGTGACCGGTGTCAGCACAGCGATCGGGCATCAGGAGAAAATCCAGCAGCCTGCGGCAAGCGAGGATCTCGGCAAGGAACACCTCAAGATACGGGACAGCGCGACTGCAGCCGAGCCCGTTGTCCGAAACCTCCTCGCAGGGACACGGAGGAGCTGGGAGAGCCTGAAGCGAAGGTAGGGCAGCTGTTTGGGGCGCACGCCGCGGTCGCTGCCCGCAGCTCGCTGTGGAGCGCCGAGCTGCCGGCCCTGCGCAGCCCCGCTTACCCGCACGGCCGCGCCGCCCCTCACACGCGCGCAGGGCAACCCGCTGGATCAACGCCGCCGCTAATCCGCATCGCGAAATCCCGCAGCTGCTCTCCGTAGCGGTTATGTAATGCCGCTGGCTACAAAAACGGAACAAAACAAGCCCGCGGGCGGAACGTTAACAG
>JAOWBP010004028.1:6057210-6086220 GCA_028571105.1 Tragopan temminckii | reverse complement strand
GAACGTAGCTATAACTGCTCACTAGAAGCCATACTGGGCTTGATAGTGCCTATAAATACATTCAGAAGAGGTATCATTGCAAAAACAGGTGATTAACTACTCTTGATTTTAAGTTGATAGTTTCCAGTAACTGAAATTCCTTCAGAAATTTGGTACATAAGGTACTCTGCTAGTGGTGAAAGAAGAGTGTTGCAGAATCAGATTGTCAGAGCATCTTTCTCATCAGTGCATGTGTCCAGCTACTTATTGGGTTAACCATTGCCAGCTTGAATGCTTGTGTAATGCGCTGGGACTGTGAGCTCTCAAACACCCATTCCCTGACAGCTGTTAGGTGAGAATACAGGCACGCAGGGATACATCTGTCAATGATACTGACAAAAGAATGTTACTTAGCTTACTCTCTGGGTTGGTCCTGAACAGCAGCTTCCATCTGTGGAGACCTCACGCTGCTCCTCAACAGCTGTCATGTGCAGTGCAGTCAACAAGACCATGTGTAGTGTTAGCTTCAGGGCTGAGCAGAGCCCTGCTGCGTTTTACTTTGGGTCCCTACAGAAGTGTTAAGAGCATTTCCTGTGAATTTGTGTGGATGAATTGATGGCATATTGCATTATGGTGGTGACCCGAAGAATAAAATCTTTATTCAAAATAAAGGTAAGTAACTGTGCTTTTATCAGAAAAGTGACCATTTCGCATTTATGCTTTCGGTTGATATTTTGTGTGTGGATGTGGCATGCTGGACAGCATACAGCCTGCTGCCTTTATGGGGTCAGTTGTTGCAGCAGCTGATAAGGCAGTCCACTAAGGCTCGTTTTCCAAAGGTATTGTGCAGTTCCACACGTGAGAATCAGCAGGCGGGACATCTTGTAGACAAAATAGTTTGAAGAATTGACTGGGTGCAAAGACTTGTTCCTAAGAAGCGTATGAGCTGTGATGCCACATCATGTTTGTAACCATTTAAAGTAAAGTTTTGTCTTTGCTGCTTTGCTTGTGTGTGTTATGGCTTCTTCTGAGGTAGTGATGCATGTGTGAGCTGTGTGCGTGCCTAGGTAGAGCCACGGATGTAACACAGGCATAGCTTAGGTCGTGTCACAGGCTTTGTGATTGTTGTGTGTGCTGGATGGAAAGCAGCATTTGGTGAAGTCCTTCCTGCGGATCTTCACTGCCTTCTCCCTTCCCCTGTTCTTTGGTAGCCTTCTACAATCAACAGGACTTGTTTGTGCAGAAAGCTGTGCTTATTTTTGGTTGGAACAATTTGTGATTGTTACAGGTACCTCCATAGAGACGCAGTTTGTGGTGGCCTTTCTCTTCTGCCAGGCACATGCCTTTGGCGCTGACTTCTCTGATGTGGCTGAATTTAATAACATAAACAATTCCGAAGCAGCACACTCTGCTACATTTGCATCCTTCTCTGGAGAATGTTTTGGAGAGGAAAGCCGTGAGTGTGTTAGCTGTTATGATGTGCTTCTGAAGGTATTCAGTGATGTAGTGATGAACGTATGAGCAGAACCTGCATAGGATAAGGGCTGTGGCATTCTGTCACCTACCTCCTGTGAAGATGTTTGAGCTTTCCCAGTGTCTGGAGCTCTGAGCAGAGCGCTCAGTGTTGTCTTGGATTGTCTGGTAGCATAGGCTGCTGCTGCCAAGGCAGTCACTGAACTTCAAGGTGGTATTGCAATAATTTTCTGTGTTTAAGAGATGTATGCTTTTTAATCAGTTGATGTAGGTTTCTTTCAAAGTGCATGGTTTGGTACAGGTGTTGGTCTTTGACTTCAGGAAGACTGTAAGAAAATTAAAGCTAACAGAAGCTTGCTTTCTGTGGCTCTGGGATAAGGATCTCTCCTTAGCTGAACTCCAGTGAATAAAGTGTGCCCTGCTGTTTGTATGCATTTAGCCATTCAGCAAGTACTAGTATGTCCTATGCAGTCTTCAAGTCCACAAAGAAAGGAAAGTGCAGGTCTTCTGCTGATCAAAGGCAGGTGGCTTTGCTCTCTTCACCATGCCCCTCCACACCCTCATTAAATTTGACTTTTAAACCTCCCACTGCGTATACTTATTTTATGTAAAACAGCATTGCTGCTCTGTTAGTTTATTAAGAAAATTAGAATTCTTTCATACGTACAAGTGCAGTTTTTTCCCTAAATGTGAAAATGGAGTATCAGAATACCGTAATGTGTTCGGTGTCCTTTGGACTGCATCACATAAGTGGTGACTTCTGAATGTCTGATAAGAAAAGAGATTCCCAGAAAACTCTTAATTAAAACAGAGGAAAATTTGTAATTAAGATATAAAAAGAGCCGGACTGATTTCTGTCAATGATAGAGATTTTGCCAAAGCTTAGGAAATGAAATCCAGTTGGCTGACTTTTATTTAGCCAGTTTACTAAGGAGACTTCAAAGAAGAAAAAAAACAGCACTCAATCAGAGGTTATCTGAAAATCAAAGAAAATTGAGAAGTGGCAGTGAGTAACAGTTATTTTAAACCATGATGCTGAAGATGTGGGTTTAAGTGGCTTCTCTGACCATTTGTCATAATAAAATGTGTGGACATACTGTGTTCCTGTGTTACATGTAGCAGCTGTTGCGTACAGGTTGTGATGGCCTCAGGGATGTGAGCAAGGTGTTGTGGTGTTGGCTTGGCCAGGGGAAGGTTGTGAGTTTGGGGTTTGCTTTTTAATTTAGTAACTTCACACTTGAAACAGTGTTGTAGAAATAGAGAAACAGCTTAAGTCTCATACTGACATCAGGACAGTATTGCTGGGGGTTTGTAAAACTAGATGAAGATTATTGAGCAGTGCAAGTAAAACAGCCTTGTTGGGTAGTCAATGGTAATGCCACTTGTTCCAGTGGCAGGAATGTGGAGCTTTTCTTTCTTTGTTTTTTATTTTTTGGTATATTTATTATTAGACTCAATCCTTTTGCTGTATTCTGCAACAGAAGCACCAGAAGTGTCGGTGTTGACAAAGCTCCCAGTCTGTTCTGGTGTTGACACAAAGACTCTGTAGAAGTGATGAGCCCATGAATTGTAATTCTATCTGGCTTGGCTGTAAACATCCAGCCTTTGTCCTCAGGCCTCAGTGCACACTAGGTGTGATGTCATCCCAGCATGTCATGGCTTACTGAGCAATTGCATTAGCTTTGCAAGCTGTACAGCGTGCATTAGCTTGAGAAGGCCGCCCAAATCGGAACGTTTAGCCTTTCTCTGTTATGACGAATTTTTGCATTTAATTGTAGAGAGTAGGAAAATGCCATGTTACAGCAGTGGCCTAGAAGCGCTTAACAACTTAATATGGATAATAATGTGGTTGATACTTGTGCAGCTAAGCTTGACACGCAGCGACACTGAAGGTCAGCTGTGCAGTCATAGGACCAAAATAATCTTGTTTTTAGTCACTGAGAAATAATAATAATTAGTACTTTGAACAGCAGGTATCCAGTACAAGAAAAGAATTGTTCTAGGTTAGTTCTCATGAGTTATATCTCCATGTTTGGGAAGCTTGTGTTTCTTACGTGATAAATATTAAATCCATCTCTCCTTTCTAGAGGGTGCAGACACAGGAAACAGCTGAGTTAACTCTCAACAGAACTGGCTATAGTGCAGTTCAGTTCTTTGACCTCACAAACCACAAGCTCCGTTTTTTGTTGCACACTGGTATTACAAACCCATCGGCCTGTTTGTATCTCAGGGTCAGGATGTTTGTTTGTAGTTTGTGTGTGAATTCTCTATTTCAAAATACAGTGACTCATAGCTGCATGAGGCCCAGCTTTTCCATAAATATGTGTTACTTAAAGAAGGAAAAACTTGGTGCCATTTACGTTAAGGTAAAAGAACATACTTAATGGCAAATCTGCAGAGTTAAAAAGTGTTGCAGTGAGCTGAAAGTTAGACTTATGACTTTTCTGATATCTATCATATATATATATGAGTGAATGTGCTTAAGAGAAGCCTTTCAGATGAATGGTTTCTGTTTGTGTTTCAAAAGCTAAAGCAGGCTAAAAACGAGTGTTTAATGTGTTTTGGGGTCTTATAGTAATTTATATATGCTGTACATTCATAAGGCAGACAGCATCAAATCCTGCTGTGTTTCCTCGTGTGTGGCAGGACTTGGAATGAAATGGAGTGAGAGCAGAGGAGAAGGATTGTCATTTATTGAGAAGGCATCAGCATGTTCAAGTAGCCTCTATGGTGTGATAAAACACAGTGGGATTTCTTGCTCGTCAGACCTGAGCTGCAAGTCATGCCCTTGTCTGAGGAAAGATTTGCTGTAAGTGTTTTTGAAGATTATTCGATAGGCCCTCCAGACTAGGGACAGATAAGGTCTGCAGACAGCAAACATCTTATTCTAGGTTTGCCCCTGGTCTCCTGCTGGTGGAGAAAGGAGCAATGAGGATCTTGCTAGCACTTCTTGGAAGGCTGTCTGCTGTGCCAGTTTAGTGACAGAAAAGCTGCTTGTCATGGATTGCAGGTGGTTGTGGGCCACATCTGTTCTGTGTTGTGTGTGCTCTGACCATGGCTTGCTGTGTAAAATGAGATGGATTTCTAGTCCTACGAACCCGTTTGCGCTGTCAGTAGGATGCATTTTGGTGCGTGCCAAACAACTGTAGAGATCTATTGGTGTGTGTAGTACATACACTGGTTTGAGATGTCCTTCAACAATGGCAAGGTATGGTCCTTTGCTGCTTGATGGTGCAAAGAAAAAAATGCATTTTTGGCATTGTCATTTGCCTGCCTTAAAGGCAGGAAATTTGAACTGTGTTGCTCTGGTCTGAGAGTCGACGTTGGAACAGTTTGAGTAATCCAGAGGAGATCTTAAGCCTCCATGTGTTGTTGCTTTCATACATACTGTTTGGAGGAATCTGTATTCTTGTGAAAAAATAGCATGGATATAGTTTTATTCTTTGATACGTAGTAGTTGTAATTCTATATTTTTAAATATAATAATCTCTACTGAATTTCTGTATTTCTTCTTTCTGCTCTACTTGCCCTCAGGACTTTAAACTTTTCAGTACTTTCTTATGAAAGTCCATTGTTTGATCAAGATGAAAACAGTGTAATACTAGAAGAACCAGTTATCTGGAATTCTTTTGACTTCTCTTGAGTTGCCTCAAGTTACTGTGTTACTTTTCTTCCATGTTACCCAGCTTAGGGTAAGATGAGGAGATATTACTGCACTGTCAAAGTTTGGACGTGAATGAGCTTTAAAAGCTTTGAACTTTTTTGTTCATTCGTTGTTATTTTTTAAAAACAGGAATCTTACCCCTCTTCATCACCAATATGGTTTGTAGAATCAGATGACCCAAACCTGACTTCAGTCTTGGAGCGTTTAGAAGATATTAAGAAGAGCAATACTCTGGTGAGTTCTGGTTGCTTTAGATGTTTTTTTGGTTCAAGTTTTTTCACATTAATAAGCAATGGGTTCAGTTTAGAGTCTTATTTTGGGGTCTTTGCAAGCATAAGTTTCCTCTTCTAAAAACGTACAAACAAAAAGCAATCCAAAAGATTTGAAACAAGAAGAGGAAGATGACTTAAAAATGCTTTTCACTGTAGTCACGTTTCAGCCCCAAAAAGTTCAAGACTTTCTGAGAATAATTAGTGAAATGCATTGAAACTCAGTGAGGAAAAATAGCACTTTCAGTGTTTTCTTTGCATGGAAACTACATCAACTACAGAGGCAAGAGGACAGCTAAGAAAATGTTAAATGCAGGTTTTTAGTCTGTGACCTCTGCCTAAGGAGACATAGGGCAGTTTAATAGTGGAATGCTCAGCTAAATCAGCTTTCTTCAGAAATTCCTTTCTAGAGAAAGGGATCAGCATGAAGCTGATGTGACTGTTAGCTTCAGACTAAAGCTGACCTGTATACACAAGATTGCTTGTGGAAAATGTTTATCACACATATGTGGGACTTGCTGCCCTGAATTGTATGCAGACATAGACCGCTGATGTTTGCTGTAACAAAACAGCTTCTGGTACCAAAATTGTACTTGCCCATTTAAAAACTGATGGGTTGATGTAGCACCTGTGGATGGCCCATTGGCTTCTCAGGAATCAACCCCACATCGTGTAATGTCAAAATGAAGACAAAATAGAGACAGTTACTTTACAATATCAGACTTTGGGGTCAAAAGGCTTGAGTCTGTGGGTACTGAGGTGTTTTTTTCTCCCTTCCAACTTTACCCTTTACACCCTCATCAAGGAAGTTTGAGCAGCTTGCACACGCCCTTCCTGTGGTAGGGTAGAAAGGATAAGGAACTGCCTGCAGAAATGAATGCCAAAACTAATTTATATCAACTTAGTGTTTTGGATTTTTTTTTTAAAGCTGTAAACCAGTTTTCACTTAACGTCAGCTAAAGGTCCATTGTTTCATGTTGCTTCAAACTCATAATAAAAGTTACTGTTAAAACAGTTAAAATACTGAATGAGAAATGGCATTAAGCTCTCCAGGAGCTCGGCAGAGCAAATGTGCTAATTGCATTTCACCAGATCTCTGAAGTCATTTGGTATTATTCTGCCCTTTCTGCTTGCTTTACAACTTCTGATGATTATCAGCTGTTTGTGAAACTGAAAAGCATGCTCTTCAGACAGACATAAGACAGGCTGTGTATGTTGAAGCTTTTCACTTGACATGGTAAATTTTGATGTGGTAAAAATTCTCCTACGATACTTGCATGTTAGCCAAGCACATTAAGTTAGCCAGGAAATGGATTTAAATTATTAATACTAGACAGAAATCTGCTACCCCTTTTGATATGTCTCTTTGTTTACCACTAACCCATACAAAATCATGCTAGGCGCTGCTTAGAGCATGGGGTTGACTCCCAGATGTGCCTTCTGGCCCAAATTGTCCTATAATTCTTTCATACATATGAACGAAACATAAAGGATAACAATTAAGATGATCCATGGCTGAAGGAGCAAGGGTGTGAAATGAATTCCTTTGAGGGGAAAAATGTAGCAGGAAGGAAGACTGGTATCACGTATTTTGCTTTAGAAATTAAACTGCAATTTTTCAGTTGCACTGAGCTAAACATGAATTGCAGACCTCTGCCAAGGAAGGGGAACTCTCCTCTCAGCTGCACGTTCCTGCCTCCCTGTTTATGGTGAAATTTGTGCTTTTGTGCTGCACTGCATTAGGAATTGGTCTGTCTTGAAGCTTGCAAGTTGCTGCATTGGTATGTGATTACTGTGTGCCAGTGTTTCTAGATTTGCTTCTAGAGCTGCCTTGCTGTGCCCTGAAGAGGGATCCCGGAGGTGGCAAATTAAATTATTCCTCGTTGGTGTGTGGGTTTTGTTGGATTTTGTTTTTAAACATTGCTCTTTAAACTAGGAAAGTGGAATGCACCAGCATGTCCTGAGGAATACAGCCCTTTGATTATTCCCGAGATTGTGCCTGCAATGAACTATACTGCCAGAGCAGATAATGCTTTTGCTCACTGCTTTTTTTTCAGCTTGATGAGAGAAGAAAGAGAGAAGCCATCTTTAACTTACTGTGTCTTTGGTATCCCATCGTGGTGGCTTTTATTATGACAACTGCAGACAAAAAGAGGTGTCTTTATTGTAGTACCTGCAGACTTAAATGCTGTAGGCTGACTGAAAGTTAATACCAACTTGCAAAGGTACTTTAAAATACATTCTTCCGTGGCTTGGTTTAAATAGATGCTTTCATGTTTTCTTTTTTTATAGCTTCTCCAGCAGCTGAAGCGATTAATATGTGACCTCTGCAGATTGTATAATCTTCCTCAGCATCCAGATGTTGAAATGTTAGATCAACCATTACCAGCTGGACAGGCAAGTTAAAACTGAGGACACCTTGTGGAAATCAAGGAGTTATTTTTTCAACTCTAAGAAAGATGACAGTGGAATGCTTAAAACTTTAATGTGAGCCAGAACTTAGATGTGGTGCAATGTAGGCAGGGTTGCCAACCACCAGACCAGGCTGCCCAGTGCCACATCCAGCCTTGCCTTGAATGCCTCATACAACAAAACACTGTATGCTGCTTCATGAAGAGTATACGTTTTACAACGTGCACTTGAATTAATTTACTACTGATACTTTCCTTCCGTTTCAGCCCCTTGCAGAGATATAGGATATCAGGACCGTGTGCTGCTTTGGGCAGAAAGTATCTGGTTGAGGTGTCTTGTTCACTTCTTGTGCACTCGACAAATTAAGAGTTGTGAAGGGCTGCTAAATGTTCTGGTTAACTAAAATGTTTTGTGCTGAAAACTGAACTGGTAGCTGACAGTGAGCATGTTCTTTTTGTATTTTTAATAGGATTTTATCTGCTTTTGCTTGTATGTGTTAAGATGACAATTTCTAAAGACTCTTTCAGTGTAGCAGATGGTTTTCCTGTGGTGACTGTACTATAATAATGACAAATAACTTGCTTGATTTTTGGTCTTCTGCCAAACAGTAATACTATAGTTCTCCCTTGGCCACCCACATAGCAGTGCAACTCCAAGTTCTTTAACATTAGGAAGCAGCTTCATTGAAGAGTCTTGTTTATGCTCTGAAACTCTAAAATTAACTCATGAGAGAGTTTCACAGCTGGAAATTTTGGATAATTTTCAAGTTAAATAGGAGGCTTTGATAAGTCAGACAGAAGATCCATCCAGTACCTTGCACTGTGAACAGTAGGGGCATTCCTTACTTGTCAAAAAAAGGGTTAACAGAGGGCAAGGATATAATGCTTCCAACTATTTCTGTAGCTCAAACTTCCCGAGCTTGAAGTGGTATCCTGAAATGGAAAGCTCTGAAAAATCAACTCAGTGTACTGTTTTAGTATGTCATCAGATGATGTAATAACAGTGGCTATATAATGTTAGTGGTTGTGGCAGTAATTCCAGGTAGTGTGACCAAGAACCATTAATTTATAGAGCTCTAGCATGTGTATGTTTTCTAGTCAGAGTCATGATCTGATTTTCATGGTTTAAGATATTATGAGTTATAATTCACTTGTTTATTGTGTTTGTCACTATTGTCTCAAAAATAGGATGTCTTTACCTGGATTTTAAGTTTCCATTTAGAACTTAATGTGAATTTGTGACATTCTATTTATCTTGGTTTCATTCAAATATTTTTGTTGTCATGTTCCAGGAAAGCATCTTTGTTTATCCTTCCATTTAAACTTCAATCTTCTGTAGACCTTGATAAATGTAACTTTCATATTTACTGTTTGCTAGAAGACTTCCTGATTTTTGAAAGAAAGGAACGTGTGCATTTAATGCAGTAACCTCACTGTTACATTGCAGAATGGAACGACAGAAGAAGTTACGTCGGAGGAGGAGGAGGAAGAAGATATGGGTGAAGTATGTATGCATATGAGATTGTTATCCTAATCTAGTAGAATTCTGGCATTATGCTCTGTGGTGACTGGCTAATTATTAAGCCAAAACTGTGAAATGTTATCTCCCTAAACTTCAACAGAAACGATTATTAAAAATTTTAGGACTGTTTCAGAACTGAAACCTTGGGTCATATGCTCAGGATACTTGGAGGTATGAATTTGCCTTGTTTTGTATTTCCCAAGCTGCTCCATCTAATCATCAGCCAGAATGTTCACCTTGAATAAAACACAAGTTGTTTTCTACTATTTAACTTTCTTGGAGGGTTGCTGTAGCCCTGCCAGGTGTGTTCATCACTCTTGGCCAGAAGCGTAAAATAGCTAGGATTCTAAAATGAAAAACAAGTCAGTTTTTATAAGCATTTTGGAGATACCCTAAGTTTGTATACTTTTGGAATGGGCTTAAGAATTCCTTAGCTTCCAGTTTTTTTTATCTACCTACCCACTTTAATAGGCTAATTTACTACAATCTTCATTTCTCGTAGAGGTTTAATTGTGCTTGTTTCTATGATCAGAAACAGGTTGTGAATCTGGCTCTCATTTGTACTGTAAGGGTTCCTTATGCTTCCCTTGAATACCGTTGGCTGAATGAATTAGGTCAGAGCAAAACAGAAATGGCATCCAGCAGACACTGCAGTCACTAATACGTAGTGCTGCGCAGTGTACTGACTGAACCTGTAAATGCCCTTAAAGAGCTTTCTTGAGTGAAGAGCATAGTTGTTAACAATGAATCTTTCTCTGTCCTGTAGGACATTGAAGATCTGGATCACTATGATATGAAGGAGGAGGAACCAGTCGACGGGAAGAAATCCGAGGATGAAGGCATTGAAAAAGAGAACCTTGCGATCTTAGAAAAAATCAGAAAAAATCAAAGGCAAGATCACTTAAATGTGAGTTAATGAAGTATTTTTTCCTTTGCAGTATTCCTGGCCTTAAAACAGAAATGATTTTCAGCAAATAAAGCCTGCTGCTACACACCTAAAGATAAATTAACATATAGACAACTTCTAGCACACATAAGACAAAAATCTGGACTCATCTTTTATCAAAATCTTTGGCGTATGAAGTTAGTTTAGAATCAGCATTTCACAAAGGTAGAAAACCTGCTTCAAAGCGCTCTTTTGTCCAGTCTGGGAGAATGCTACTGTAACTTCTGATGTCAAACTGGATTAGGGTGACATTGGCCTTTTGGAGAAAGAAGCATCTTCTGTTTTTTCATTAGTGTCAACCATTATATGCGAATCCATATTTCACACTTGTTGATGGTATTTAACTGCGCATCTAATTTCCAGAGGCATCTATTTGGCTGCCCTTATGTTTCTTGCTTGATGCTTATTGTTATGAACAGTAATTCTCCTTGCAGATGAGATCTTGAAAGTTTCCGCTGGGAAAGTGCTGAAAGTTCTTTTACCATAAATAAAGCAAGCTTTATCATTGCAATGATCCTGAGGACATAAAGCTGTAAACAGACCTGTGTGGATTTTAGGTTACTGTCGATAGGCTTAGAAACACCATGTCATTAATGCTGAGTTCAAGGGAAGCTTTTAGATCTCAAAGATGCACATAAGAAAGAATGATGTCATACAACGTTTATTACTTAGGCTGGCTTCCAAAAATGGAAAACTTCTGTTTCATAGAGGCTTATTATGTATAAAAGACATGAAACTCAATACTTCTGCTCATGACCAATTTCAACTAAAGGTAAGAGTTCTACAGTTTTTAAGTCACCTTCAGAAAGAATATGCTTGAAGTAGTGCCCCCACTGTTTGAGCTCTTCCATATATTTTTTTTAATGCTATTTGGCAAGTTAGGAGATGTGTAGGTCTTGTCCAGACACTAGATGTGCTGTTTCTCTTGAAGGTAATAGTTGAGAATGTGAGTAGCAGTCAGGTGTAAGCTGTGGGCCTGTATGTGTTTAGGGAAGGAATAGGATTTAGGATTGGTACATAGGAAACACCTGATAATTTTTTTTCCCCCCGAGTAATTAGCTTTGTTAGTTCTGCTTCTTAAACTTTGTTATTTTTCCAGTAAATCTTATCTAAAACTGTTCTTAAAAATTAGAATCAAGAGTACTACTGTTGTAAAGTTCTTTTCATCTGTAGCAGAAACTATATACATTCTAGGTGTTCAGTGGCAGCTGAGCCAGTCTACTAAATCTGAGTTAGCAGAATCTTGTCTGGTTTTTGTCGTGAACTACTGGCACTAAATAACTCCACATCATATAGGAAAGACTTCTTCCTCTCTTAGTGATGCTTTAAATTGGAGAAGAGATTCAGTTTGCAGCTTTGCAGGGAAAATAAAACAGCAATATTTTGGAGTTAGTCAAATACGGATCTTCTGTTTCTGTCCCACTGCTAACCTAAAAACAAAAAACCCAAAACAACACACAACTCTATGTTCTGCAGAACATTCAGTATTTAAGAGCTGGTATGCATGACACCAAACTGATCTTGCCATACAGAACAGTTTTAAGACATGACTAACCATAAGTAATCTGGTCACATACTGTTTCTGTTTAAACTTAATATGTTTATTCAGACTTTAAGCAAACGTCTTTTGAAATTGTGTATTTTTCTGTATTTATTACTTGGACGTATTTGTAAAGACTCCTTAATCAAGAAGTGAGACCTCTTGCAGCCTGAATGGCATTGTCTGCTTATGTTGCCTAAATTTCAGTGAAACTGAGAAAGATTTTTTTAGTGTCAGCATTCTTCCTTGATGTGGAAAGCCCCCTAAAACTGGAGATTTCCTTTTGCTGTTTCCTCTTTCCCATTTAGCAACCATTGCCTTTCCTTTTGATTTTTTTTTTTTCCTCCTCACCTAATGGAGCTGAAATGAATGCCACTGGTTTCTTTTGTTTGACAACAGCAGATTCAGCTTACATAATGGCTGATTCTCATGCCAACACACTTTTGCTGATGGTGGTGCATAAATAAGGTCAGCTGAGAACAGGGAACAGTGTATTAAACTGCTGCTGGGGAGCCGTGATATTTTTGTGGGTCACCAGAAATAGCTGCTCTGGTTAAATTATTTCTCAATGGACTTGTGAAGCTTTACTCTTAGTGCTTAAGAGCTGACAACTGTAGTTGCACCACTGACCCAGGAAAGAACTAACCCAGTAGCACTAAAATGTGCTTTTGCACTGCAGAAACATGGAACTTCTAATGGAACCCAATCTGTATGACAGCAGCATCTTGCTTGCATCCTAAGGTAAAGCAGTTATATCTGCATAGTTCTTCCATGGGCTTTCTTAAAGGGTTTTCTTAGCATGACTTTCAGCAACAGAAATAAACTGCCTAAACGTCGTCTGTTTTTCCACACTGGCTACAGCTCTTCTGATATACTTCATTTCCTCAGTGGAGGGAAGTAAACCAAAACCCATGCCATTTATGTGCTTTTTTTGGAAGAGGGAATGTTTAAAGCTTAGCGGACAGCTCTGACTAATGCCAAATGCAACCAGAAGACTTGTAAATTTCTTTATATACTTTTTGGCCCAAGCCCATGGGTTTTCCTCTCTCCTTGGCTGATGTGAAGGTTGCAGATAGTGATTGTACTGAAGATTCCCATAGGAAAGTAACACATGCAGTTCCAGTTCTGCATTCTCCTAGCAGGTTAAAAACAGGATTCTGTGGCTCACAGCTCGTTTTTAGGAGTTTTTAGGTTTTGTGATTTTTATACAGGTTCAGAATATCTATCTGCCTATTTTGTAAATGAGTTTTTTCCCTTGGTAGTATCTATAATCCTATTGTTGTTTGTATCAGGAAATAGCCCTAAATATATATAACGTGAAGCAAGAATTAACCCTCCTCTGAACACTGTGATAACTCTAAGAACAAACTACTTGCTTAATGGGAATTAAAAGAAGCCCCTGAACTAGTCATTAACTGAAATCTGTAATGGCTTGCTGCTGCTTGCTTTTCAGAGGTCTCTCTCCATGCAGTGTACACTTCTCCACAAATACTGAGAGCAACAAATAATGATGGAGGAAACTTGTCTTCTGTAGTGCTTTTGGACTCACCTTAGACTTAATTTCATTATTTTGTTTTAATTTCCTTCTTTTGTTGCTGTTTTACCAAATAATTTTTGGCATTGCAGCCGAGTTACTGGAAATGTGTGGTGGGGCAATTTACTGTAGTGAGGTGTGATGATGTCCCTCTGATCAGAGGGACAACAGGCAGTCTGGTATCTGTGTCTTAAAACTGCAGTAAGTTGTGCCTGCTGCCTTGGATAACTCAAGCAACAGCCTATAGTTGTGTTTTGGGGGAGTGGGAAGGCCGTAAAACAGTTTGCAAAGGAGGAAAGCTGAGGCTGAAGGAGTAATCATTAGAGAGGTAGTGCAGCAGGCAGCTAAAGCAGTGGCATTTGCTGTGATCTCTGCATGGTTAGGTGAGCTCTGCTGACTTCTGAGTGCTCAGTTCTGAATTTGCAGCTTTCTTGAAGTTGTTTATCTATTTTGGAATGATTTTTATTCATAAGTGCATATGTTGTTACTGGAATATCAATGAAGGTTAGAAGTGCTTCTGTAAAACACAATGCCTATATTGGCTTGGGCCGAAGTTTTCCATTGCTGATAATGAAGGCTTTGTTTCAAAGCAGTGGCATTTAGCATTAAGGCTACCATCAGGTGTATCAGGTGTAATATTGAACCTCCCTGCGCTGCCTCTTCAGTGTCCTCCAAGAGCAGTTCAGAGGATGTAAATTAAGCTCTTACGCTAAACTTCTTCAGTTAAGCTTGTTAGACTCCCTTCTCTTGGTCACAGATTACTGATCTGTGGTCTATGGAGTCTTGAGAAGATCGAGGCTAACTTTAATATTGCTGTATAAGCAGTGGGCAGCACAATGGGAAGCCACTCCTAGGAAAAAGGGTCACAACAGTTAGAGTCAGTCTACTGAGACTACTTAACTTCTTTTTAAATACCAATTCTGTTTATCAGCAGTTACAATGGAAGTTCAGCAGTATGTAGGTGTGCTATGTTTTGCTTTGTAAATCACTACAGCACAGAAGATGCTCACATTTCATGTGGTTACATAAGCTGCCAACATTATATACAGAAATTCAGTAGCTTAATTGGATGGAAATAAAAATGCTGGGAGGAAACTAGTATTCCAGAGGTTGTGTTTGACAATCTAAGTTGCTTTTACATTATTTATATTTAGGGGCTGTTATTCAGTGAAGAGCTAAAGCAAATTCCCTCTTTTAGAAAGTAATAAAGCGGATGAGGCCAAGGTACTGCTCAGCTCTGCACTGAAAAAAGCCCAAATTCTGACAGTTCTGTGTGACGTTGCACTCCTTTGAACTCGACATGTTCATGACAGTACCATAACCATAACACAAGTTTGAAAGAGCACAGAAATTCTATGTAGAGTGGTAGTTAATGCTGCATTGTATTACCTCTTTAAGTGTAATTCTTCCTTTTTCAGCAAATAACGTGTATAAACAGTGTTAATTTGCTTTATAGGAGAGGCTCACTAGTACATATGTGCAGACTGTAGCCATATCCACTAAGGCTGCAGTTGCAAATAATAGCCTGTATGTAAACATCCACTGTTTTATCACAGAACTGTATTCACTTCCAGTTAAAGGAAGAGTAATCCCTTCCTTTGCTGTCTGATTCTACAGTGTATGCAGGGCCTTCAGCAAACTGAGCTTCTCTTGAGCCCTGTCTTTGTGTAGATTTTGTGAAGTCTGTTGAAAGGAGTTGGCTTTATTTGCATATTTAATTACAAAACACATTCTTCATGCTTACCCGTTAAGAAAAACTAGTGGAATTTAGGCAATCTACATAATTAAATAGAGTGTAATGTGAAAATGAATAACCTGAAAGAACAGTCTACAGATTGCAGTAGAACCTGGCCGTATTATATGATGTTACTGAGCAGCAAAAACAAAGGAGTACATGGAGGCTTTAGTACCAATTAACTGGCTTTACTATTAAGAGTAATTGATGATTAATCCTTACTAAGAAATAATTTGATCCTACAAGTAAGGTATGCATGTAGCTGTTGATTCCAGGCAAACAGGGATGACATTTCAGATGTAAGGCCAACGGTTCTAGCAGGATCAGATTCTTCCACAAATAATTCTAACTTCTGTCCAAAAATAATTAGTTTGTGGATGTTCATTGTATCTGAAAGGAAATGCTAGGAACTATTTATTTCTTTTAATACTTGGAGTAGAAAAACAGACTAGTCACTCAGGACTTCATGTAGAGACTGAACTGAACTTTATTCTGTTGTTTGATTTTTTTTTTATTTTTTTTTTTTAAACATGAAACAATGCTGATGAGCCATATGTGTTAGTCTGTATTCCAGTGGAAGTGCCTGAAGCCCAAGCAGCAGCAGAGAATGGCATGGATCTCATGGAATAATGTTCCTTTGGAAAACTGACTTTTAGTGAAAGCCAGGAAAAACAAGCAACTTTAAAACTTAATAGGGTTGGGTTTGATAGCTTCTTTACCTTGTTTGGAGGTTTTTTCCATGTTTTAAATCTTGTAATGCTATTTTTTTGCCTTGGCATTTATGTCAGAAGTCTTGAATGTGAAGTGGTCACTCAGGCGAAATGTAGAAGCAGAGTAATTATGTAGCATGTAAGATTTAGTGTCAAAAGCTTTCCCATTAGCTTTGGAATTGAATCTGAAAGAGTAATGTAGGTATTTTTGATCACTGTGTTCTTCTAAATAAACACATGAATTTCTTCAGAGGAAAAAGTACGGTCTCCCTTTAGATCTCATGGAACCGAGACAGAACGGTTAATACTAAGGTCACAGAAGTGTCAGTGTTCAGCATGCATGCAAAATGTATGCAATCCAGCAGTTGTCGATATGAAAGGACATGAGTTACCTGATAGCTGATGTGTTTGTTAATTTGTGAATTACTGGCATATTTTAGAGCCTGTAGTGTTTTGTATGCAGGTCACTTAAAGTTTGCTTTACTTTAGTGGTATATCTTCTGTTTCAGTACTGAGGAGGGAAGCTGTATGCTTAATTCTCAGTGGGATGTCAAGTAATTCTAAACTGAGCTCTAAAAGAGCGGAGAGCATTTATGCTCTGGTTGTATAAACCTCAGTAAGTGTGACGTGTCATGACAAAATATTTGGTATTGTAAAATTTGCTTTCCTTTTCCTCTGCACAGCTGTTCTTTTCTTTTCTCTTTACTGCAAATAATATTTTACATTTTCTGAAATATTCAGGTTGATCTTACTTCTTACAAAAGCTCGTGTTCTGTAGTAGATAATTCCCAACTCCTCTACCTTGTTCTCTCGCCAAATGAAAATAAAATTCTGAGAAAACAGTAAAACCTTACATGCAGAAGCTTTAATTAGGATTGACCTTAGCCTTCCCTCAGTGTGTAAAAGATGAAGCCAGAAGTAAATTGTGTGTATTGTGGATCTGTCTTGGAAATCAAAATGCCAAAGAGGTTAAATTCTTTTTGGAAAAATATACCTGTCATTTTACCTTGGTGAAAAATTTTTTACTATACCATCTCTACCATGTAATGATTTGTATATATATTTAAGTGCTACTCTGAGGGGAGTGTCTTGTTTCTTCGCTCACTGGAGTACTCAGCTTCTAAAAATGAAATTCTAGTAAAGAAATTAATGTATTGTTACTAACATCAAAGTAATGCAATGTCTTATGCAAATAAAGCTGTTTGTCGGTATTATTTTTTGCTTACATGAGTCTCTTGTTTGTTTCAGGGTGCAGTCTCTGGGTCAGTTCAGGCTTCAGATCGACTTATGAAGGAACTCAGGGATATATATAGATCACAGAGTTATAAAACAGGTAAAACACTTCCGATTCTTAAAGTACTCTTTGGAAGATTTCTCCTAGCAAATACTTCCTATTAATCTTTTTCTGTTCTGTGTTTGTATGTGTATATCTATAGATATATAAAAAAACAAAACATAGATACATTATATATATTTTTATTGTATAAAACAATGCGTTTATGAAGTAAAAGGAAGTCAGGATGTATATCCTATGTTCTTTTTCTTATGCAAAGCTTCATACCACAATTAACAACAGGATTGTAAATGTGGGAGTACTCTTAGGGTGAGATGGCTACCAGGAACATCTTAAGATGTCTACTGTGGGAGTTGTTGAGTTTTCAGAACTATCTGAAATTCAGCTCTCCAGGTGTATAGGGCAAAAGCTGTGAGCATGTCCCAACGGGTGACACACAGTATACTTTGAGGAGTAGGAATTTGTTCAGTATCAAAAGGCTTTGTTATTACACAGTGTTTAATTTTAATTACACTCCTGTTAGTTTTATTATTTTGTGATGGTGCTTATCTGATCCTGAGCTCCGTATGTTCTTTGGAATAAGGATACAAATGAAGAGAAAACTTTGTCTTTTAAGTCGTTTGGATAAGAAGCATTGATTAGCTTTTAGGTAGGTGGTTGGCTGTTCTCTTTGCTCCATATAAGGGCTTTGTCTAAACTAGCTCAGCAAAGGAAACTGCATATTGAATTATCTGCATATTATTGTACAGTAAGCAGAACTTACATGCATTTCAATCAAGTTGTGTTCCTGTAGGTCAGTTCAACAGCCTGCTCCATCACAGCAGCCAAGAATGAGAGGCATCTGGTGCAGGCCAGGATGTGAACATGAGGAGTGCTAGATTAGAAAGTCAGCCTAAACTTTAATCTTCTATCTTCTACTTGTCTGATTTGCTTCCCTAGTTTGTTTCTAGTTGGCTTAAGTCTTGTTCGGTGGCCATTAAAATGCCACCAAGTGTGTATGTGGTTTTTTAATGTGCATATAAAAGGACAGATTTGAAGAGGTAGTAGGCCTCTGTTTTGATCAGTGATGTTCACTTCTTACGTAAACAGTTTTAGGTGCTAAGTTACTGTAGATGGTGGTAAAATCTTCGAACTCTAAGCACAGTTGTAACCTCCTGTTGATCTAATGTAGCCTGTCAGGTTTTATCACTACTGCTTGCCAGTAAGCCCTAATCACTGTCTATCCAGTAGAGAGTGGATTAAAAGGGTTAAGGAAGAGCCTAGAAATGGTTCTTCACTAAATTGTGGGGAATACTTTACTGCCTGTATGTGGTCTTCAGAGGTTGCTTTTGGGGGCAGAGCAAGGATGGTGTATAAGTAGTCTGTTTGACTGTGAAAAACGGTATGGCCCTTAGTAACATAGATACTATGGCTGCCAGGAGCCCCTGTAGTCACAGAATGGCTTAGTTTGGACAGGGCCTTTAAAGATCATCTAGTTTTAACCCCTGTGCTGTAGACAGGGTTGTCTCCCAACGTATCAAGTTGCTCAGGGCCCTATCTAGCCTGGCCTTGAGTGAGTGCAAGAAAAGAAAAGAAAGTTGATGTACTGAATGATGAGTACAGTAGCTTATTAGTTCATGACTTAGGAATATCTAAAAAGATTGCACCTGAACACTTTGTGTGAATCTCCAAAAGTTGTAGAAGTCAAGTGGGAGAATTCCCAAGTTCAAGAAATGACCGATGCTTTCTAAACTGACAGATAACCAGTATAATGGATCCTTCAAACACCTTGTATGGTGTTTTTGAATCACTACTTCAACTGTTTCTTTAATTCTAATATTTCTTATTCTATTCTATAGGAGGTTGTGATGTCATTTACAGCAAGAGGCATTATTGCCCTCTCTGGCAAAAAATCTGTGCGTTTGTAAGGAGCTAAATGGCATACTCTTTTCTCTAACAGTGTAATTCCATACCACTTCTCTAGCAGTCTGAGCAGAACCAAGTAAGAGTATCTTGTAACTGGACTATGTCCCAGTTAAGGAACTGTCTTGTTTGCCTGAAGTTGTGCAACTCCTCCTGCTCTTCAAATCTCCTTGTATAAATAAGTGCCTGATAGGAATATTTGTTTCCCTGAGCAAACTGGAAATATCTAACTGAAAGTGGAGGTTGATACTATAAAACTGATGGTGTTTCAAAGCACGATCACCATCCTACTTAATCCATTTATTAATTTTTTTCAGTAAATGGTGCTATTTGTTATAAAACACACCTGGATTCCTTCCTTATGGCTTCACTTAGTTGTGGGGCTCCTGTGAATTTAAGTGTCAGTTTCTTCTTTTGTGCATAACTCCTGTTTTTGTAGCCTTGTTCTGAGTTCTGTTGTGAGGTAGCTGTCACCATCTTAGCAGGGACATGATTAGATAATGTGATCTTGGTTCCGAGTACTTGTTTTTGTGATCATTTTCCCCATAATTTAAACTTGTTTGCTATGTGCATATAAAGGGGATCACTGTGAAACTTACAAGTTCAGGGGACTGTTGTGAGAAACCATTTTCTTTTTTCTTTTTTTTTTTTTTTTTATTTGCAATGTAAGTCAGAAAATCAAAGATTGCTTTTAAGTTGCATGGAGTTCACTTCAGTGTCTCTGACATTATGTACTTTCAGGATTGACAGCAGAAAAAAAAAGTAATTATAAACTTGACTGTGGTTTGTTGTTTTTTTTTTTTTTTGCTAAGAGTGTTTACTCAAGGTAGTATCCATTTTAAAACTGAAGTTTCTTCAGTGGCCGAAATACTGCTGTTGGAGTTCAAGCAAAAGCTAAATAGAACTACAGACTTGCTGTCAACAAGAGAGTTGCTGACCTGCCTGGAAAGTCTAGTTGAAAACTACTCTTAAAGACAAATAGAAAACCCTTCTTTCATAAGCTAACATTAGCAAAAATAAATAAATAAATAAATCCAACAAATGAAAATACTCAGCTGTACTTCAGGGAGTGTCATTAATCTTTTGGATAACAGGAGTCATAAGTCCTCCAAACTAAGTATTCTCTTGTTTCTAAATACAAAATTGGGGATTTGGTCAGTTCACAGAGAAAAAATTCTTAAAGGTCTCAAATATTTTTGAGAGCATGGGGAGGGAGAAGGAAACACACTTTGTTTATACTTAAGTGAAATCATTTCTATTTATGTCTTTAGTGGTTTTGTTGTTCATATAATTGCTTTTATCCAGAGATTGTGTGGGATTTATTTGTAGTTAGTCAGGTTGCTGTAAGCAAGAAATGGCCTCTTTCAAAGAGGTTGCTTTTCTTACTACTTTTTTGTCTCCTCACTTCTGGCTTGCCTCATGGGTCCTTGTGCTTGCTTTTTTACTTGATTGCCTCTATGGATATGGATAGCCTCTTAGTGGAATAAACAAAAAAACCTCATGTTTAAGTGAGAGGAATCTATCATGATTCCTTTTCCTACTTGGGGAACTATCAGAAACCAGTATGTAGAAGTTAATCAGGTAAGATTAATTGATCTTCAGTAATTTTTTTCCTCTTACTGCCTCAGCTAAGAAAAAGGTATCTGAGCTGGTTGCAAATAACACATCTTGACTATTTAAAAGCAAAATAATAACAACAAAACTCAACTATAGGTAGTGCTATTTAAAATCTCCTATATCAAAGCAGTGAGCAGCTGTGTCACTGTTGCTGTTCATGAGCACACACAAATACTACTCAGCTCCAAAGCTGGATGATTAAAAGGTTGGCCAAGTAGCTTATCTTTCTCTAAGTACCATCTTCACATCTGTCCTGAGCTGTACACGTCTTTAAAGAACTGTTTTACAGCTGCTGACTTTGGTACAGTACGGCTCTTTATGACCAGCAGAAGTTACTCCTTCAGGTGGTTACAGTCCATGGTAACCAGTAGAGTTGAAGGACCAGTGCATGAGTTCTGGGTGGCAGTAGGGCAGCTATTCTTTTGATGCATCTTTCAAGTTTTCTGACTGCTCTGTTCGACTGTTGGGAGTGTGCTTCATCCAGTGCAATGTCATCTTCTTGGGTTTCCACTCCATACACTGGCTGGGGTGCTGTCCCTATTTGCCAATGCTGTTAAGAGAACCTGTGAAATATAATGCTGCATGCTTGAACTGTGTGTTAAGTGTTTTTAAAAAGCATATTGGTCATGTACTAGGTTTAAAATATACTGAGTTCTAAGCAAGCTGGAGTCCTACAGCTATGTAAAGTTTGAAAGGAAACTGGACTGGGGGGAAATGGTTTTGGAGCCAGAGAAATATATTTACTTGAGCGGGTTTTTTTTTCTTTTCCATATAGAAATGAAAGAACTCTTTCCTTGTGGCTGCTCAGTAGTGCTTCTGCTATTGAGGAAAAGATGTGACTCAGTATCTTACTCATTGCTTACATCTACTGACAGTATTTGTACTTAAAAGCAAAGAATGAGCTTATACTACATTTTGCCTTTTAAAAATTGTAGTGCATAGCTAATTCTATCTAATATTTCCACAGGGATATATTCAGTGGAACTGGTAAATGACAGCTTGTATGAATGGCATGTTAAGCTTCTAAAGTAAGTTCTTAAACTTCTTTCATTTTTCTGAAGAATCTACTAAAATTGCTGCAGAAAATCTGGTTTTGAATGAGAAACTCTAATCAGAACCTATAAAATAGTGTGTGGCTACAACTTAGCTAGTTGGAAATGCATACAGATATTGAACTATAGTAATTAAGCAGGTAAAAAATAAAAATGCATAAAAAACTCAGACACTCCTTGCACAGCCAACTCTCTGTGTACTACCACAAATTTTATTACTTTTTCACCTTCCTTCCAAAGCTACTCCAAAATATGAAACATCAAATGACGAAGTTAGTTGTCCAGAAGTTTTGTCTGGGTGGACTTGTTTGTTTTAAATTTTAAGGAAATACAAGTTCTAGTTTCCTTTAAGACATGAGAAGGAAGTGTTTTAGTGGGATTAGTTTAGCAGGGACGTAGGACTGAAATCTTGAGGCATAACATAATGATGACTTATTAGAAAAAACAATCATGTAATATACTACTCTTCACTTGTTTGTATTGGATATGGATGATCTCCAAACCAATTTAGAAGAAAGTGACAGCTCATATATTGCTATGTCCAAAGTGTAATACTTTAATTCTAAATGCATTATACTGAATTTATTCCCAGTAACACGATTATCTGCCATCATCCTACGAGGTAACCTGTAGGAAGGAAAAGCCTATGAAAACTAGGTGGGGTGGCTTCAAAAGGTGAAGAGATGAGAAAAATTCCTTCAGTTCAGCTACATCGTGGTGCATAGATACAAAGACTTAAATTTTATCAGCACAATAGCTGATGTGTCTTTAGGAATTGTTGCCTTGTCCTGGTGGTAAAATCTCTATGACTTTGTCACCAGCTGCTGAGTTTTATTTCCATCTTAGTGTCATCACAAGCATATGAACATTTTGAAGCTGAAACTAGCGGGAAAAGAAATCATTCCCTTGTTACAGAAGGCCTTCTTGATCGAGCGCTTAGACAGCCAAATAACTGTGCAGTGCATGAAATTTCTTCTCAAGTATTGTGAGCAGGTTTGGTTTTCTGAGGAGGGAGAAGCAATGGAACACATGCAAGAGATGACTTCCAGAATGAGTAGGAAAAGAGATCCGGGGCAAGGGGTAATGGCTTTAAACTGAAAGAGAGGCAGATTAGACATGGAGAAGGGATTCTTTACTCAGAGGGAGATGAGGCCCTGACACAGGTTGTGCAGGAAAGCTTTGGGTGTCCCATCTCTGAAGGTGCTGAAGGCCAGGCTGGATGGGGCTTTGCTTAACCTGATAGTGGTGGAAGGTGTCCCTGCCCATAGCTGGGGGTGGAAGTGGGTGGACTTTAACAGCTCTCTCTTCCAAGGCAAACCATTTTGTGAAGGCATAAAGAATTGTGTTTATTTGTTCCAGCAAAAAGTGTCTGTGAACGACCTGTGTGTGCAGACCACTTGAGGGTGTAAATGTCACAGAGATGAACTCTTCTGCAGACAGAATGTTATTGTTACTAGAACAAGTAATTCTGAACTAGTCTGGTGCTGGTTATGGCTGGAATTGGTGGGTTGCTCAGCACTGAAAGATTTATATTTTTTCCTCTAAAATAGCTTTTGATTTGTGAGATGGAGACGTAGGGCTCAGGTAACTTTGAAATGGGTTTTCAAGTTTGTGGCTTCATATGAATTAGAGGATTGGACTCTTGTAGTCCCTTTGTCTTGTTTACAGCCTTTTTTTGACTAGTCTCTTTAAAAATTTCTGGGGCGGCAGTGCTTGGGTTGGATTAATCCAACAGTGTCTGTATTAACACCCAGAGTGCTTGCCACCAGTATTTTGCAACAAGTGATGAAATTCTGCTGAGAGCAGACACTGCTGACATCAGTGCTTTCGCAGATGCAGATCACGTTTAACATCTGATACAGAGCTGCAGCCATGTACTCACGAAGGGTTCACTAACTGTACTGAAAACAGATCACTACAGCCTTTCTCATAACGTATTTTCTTCTCTTGGCACATAGATATTCAGTGAGCTGAAGAGAGCTAAAATGACTGATTTTCAAATGAACAGCTTATTTATTTGCTATCCATGTTCAAATAACATTTGATAGTGGTGGGAGTGTAGTGCATTGCAACAAGCATTTCATAGAGATCTCATGGCAAAATGTTTTCTTGCTCAAGGAAGCAAACATTTTCTTGCGTTTAACTTCAACTTACCATTAGTAATCTATAAATGAAGGATGCATGAAGGAGCTAAGAGTGATTACAATTTACAGGTAGTGAAAATACTAACTTAATCCAGGATTCACCCTGCTTCTTTTATAGGGTTGATCCTGACAGCCCTCTGCATAGTGATCTTCAGGTCTTAAAAGAAAAAGAAGGCGTAGAATACATTTTACTCAACTTCTCTTTTAAGGTATGTGTCTGTGGGAAGAAATGCAGGGGTTAAATTTGTAGCCAACTGTAGAAACTGACTAAGGTACACTTAGCTGTTACCTGGGTAAAGATAGAAGTGTAACATTCAAGGAGGAAAAAAAAATGTAGCTTTCAGTGTGGCACTAAAACTTCCCACAGGCTGCTTGTGAGCCAGTGCTGTGAAAAGGTGGTTTTTACAGAACTGAAAAATGTTACTGCTTTAAATCTCATTTGCCAAATAAGGCTACAGAAATAGCTCCTGGTTAGGAAAAAAAACAGTGTCACAGTATAGTTCTTAACCTGTTCTTTGTTTATGTATTTCAGGATAACTTCCCTTTTGATCCTCCCTTTGTGCGAGTAGTATCTCCTGTGCTCACAGGAGGGTAAGTTGGAGTTGCTTTATAGAAATCTTACTTTGTGGTAAAATGTTATAACTTGAGATTGGTTGTCTGGGTTTGCAGGGGATGTTTTGAGACCAGCAGTTGGACTTGGAGATATTTTGCCAAAATGGCAGTCATGAGCTGCTATAGACCTTGAGTTTGGTGAAAGGCTCAGCATGATAAAATGTGCTTCTCAAGTAGCATAAACTAACAGTGGGCAAACAGCTGAGTGCTTTTTCCAGCTTGATACAGTTCCTTAATTTGAATTTTAAGCTTAGAATTGCTTAAGTTGGGTCCAGCTTTGGAAGTCTCCATCAACCATAATATTTGAGAGCTGATCTCCGGAACTTCTAACATGATCTTACTTCTCCTGTTGTTCTACATAGCAGTGGTTTTGAGTTGTTGCTTTGCAGGGGTCTTTCTTGTCTGTTTTGGTAACACTGCTATAAACTTATGTCTAAAAACTCCTCAAATGCTAATCTGAAAGTATTAAATTTAATTGGCACTGTGCTCCAAGTTATCTAAACCTTGGTTGAAACATTGTGTACAGTGTCTCCTGCAGTGCAGCCTCTCCTCTGACAGCTGGAGCTGGTTTTGATTTGGTTTTAATTGCTCTTCTTTTTATTTCCTTATAAATTACATATAAATGGACGTTGTTTAAATGCATTGATCATAGCAGAAACCACCTTTTAGGAGTGGTAAATTCAGCCTCCTCAGTCAGGTTTTGTTACAGTCAGGCATGCTGTGCTGACTGCTGAATTCTATAACCCCAGAACATGATGAAGCGTTACTGAAATTGAAATATGTTTTAGAGGAAAAGAACAAGTGAAGATTAGCTTTAACTCATTTGCAACTAAATCTTGATTAACAGTTGCACTTACATTGTTTGAAATTGTGTCAATATCCCTAACAGAAGTGGTTTGGATTTTTTTTTTTTTAACTGCGTCAGCACATCCATAGTGTGGTGACAAAAAGCAGCATTCCTCTTTCATGGTCTGGCTACTATGTAAGCAATTGTGCAGAATAGCTGCATTGCTGATTTTAACTGTGTATGTGGCCAAGGAAAGCAGTTTCTTTTGTCTCGTTGCACTAATTGATCTTCCCTATGCTATGGCTTACTAGTTGCCATAGTATATTACTGCTGAAGGGCATCTCAGTCGTATGTGGAAAAATCAAATTGGCCTGAGAGAACTTGTGCTGTGAATGGTTTCCTATCTTACCGATTGATATCAAATATAATTTTCTTCTCACATTTATTTCTAGATATGTCCTAGGTGGAGGTGCATTATGCATGGAACTTCTTACTAAACAGGTGAATGCCAGCTCTTCCTCTCACTACAGATGTGCCACAAATAACAGTGAAAGGTGCACTTTTCAGTAGAAGGGCACTTGACGGTAGTAGCTTTGATTCCCTATGTGGAATAATTTCCATACAAAACATGCATTCCAAAGCAGATTTGCAAAATGAGCACAAGAAGCAAGTATATGTCATATATTTTCTTCCTCCTGCAGGGCTGGAGCAGTGCCTATTCAATAGAATCAGTCATCATGCAGATCAATGCCACTTTAGTCAAAGGAAAAGCCAGAGTTCAGTTTGGAGCCAATAAGGTAAATGCACTGCATGTATCAATTACACAGATGGTTGTTAGGCTTCTTCCATTGCTTTGCTGACTTGTGTAGGAGATGCTTCATGACAGAATTGTCATTGCAAATATATCTGCACTTTGATTTGTCTCAGTCAGACGTCTGGTGCATGTGTGATTATTTTCTTGGCCGTTAATATGATTTTAAAGAAAGATAAACATTGGAGGAGGGCAAGCGTTGGCTGGGCAGGTATTTAAGTAGATATGTACCTGGGGAAGAGAAGGGTGGATTCACAACTGGAAATCAGAAAGATCTGGGAATCCTGGCTGTGAGAAGGGCTACAGATATCCTTGCTGTCAGGTTTGCATATGCTGATGTTAAGAAGTCCTCCTTCATTGGACTAAGTACCTGCCAGTTTTCCTGAGAGGATGAAAAATACTGCCATGCAAATACTCCTGAACTTGAGCCCTTCAGAACTGATCTAAACCATAATTCAGTTCAAGCGTGCATGTTGCTAACAGACTGCAACTTGTTCTGAAGTTCTAACTGCTGTTTTCAGAAGAGATGTAAATATGTCAGTGAAATTGTGGCTCGCTTGCTGGTGTTTTAAGTGCTGATTCAAGAGTTGTTTGGATTTTTTTCCTTTCAGAATCAATATAACCTAGCAAGAGCACAGCAGTCCTATAAGTCACTAGTACAAATACATGAGAAAAATGGTATGTATGCCTTGCATTTTTGTTCTTGTATGCAGAGCATCCTAGGATTTTGATATTGGCAGCAATCAAACTTGAAGTGCTGGAATGCCTTAGGTTGGGTTGGGAAGGCTGGAGATGCTGTTTCTGCTTCTCATCTTTAAGGGCTTGTGGTCTTTCTAATTAGAGTAACTCGATTGATCATCTTTGCAGCTTCTCCAGCTTACATGGAAGTAACAATGTTCTGTATGTTCCTATTGCTTTTCAAAAAGCAGTTGAGCTTCCCTTTCAACTAGTTGACCTAGTAGCTTTGTTGTTGCTGTAGCTGTTGGAGTGTATGTGTTAGTGAAGTGCTGGATGGAAGGTTGTCTGCCTCTTTGTTTCCACATGGCAAGCACTGAGAAATAGTAACCATTAAAGATGATGTTTGCTGGCTTGTCTTTCCACTTCAAAAAATAGAAAAAGCCCAAGTGAGGTGCGCTGGCTGGGGAATGGGAGATGGATTTTTTTTTTTTTTCCTTCTGTTTAAAGCCCGTTAATGTTCTCGTGGCTGCTTAAAGCAAATATTAACATGCTTGAGGTGTAATTGCATTTGTTGTGGCAGGATGAGAAGGCCAGAAATGACCTGAGGCTTTAGATGGTTTGAGTGAGTTATGTGTTGTACAGAAGCAGTCAGCAGAGTTGGTGCCCTGCTCTCCTGATGAGGGAATTAGTCTCAGCTCTGACTTCAGAGATACACAGTGTCCTTTGGGAACTCATGTTGCTGTGAATGTGATGTGAGTGTATTTTGGTGTGATGAGCACCTTGGTTTTCCCACTGTTAAAACAAAGATAATGACTTCTGGACTGCTAGGAAGAAGATCACAGAAGATTTTAAGACGCTTTCCAATTTCATGACATGTTGATCTTGCCGTTAACTGAGTCCCTTGCTTTTTTAGTTTGCAACAAAAGCCAGCATGGCTATTGACTTCTAGCTGCATGCTGGCCATGACTACAGTGTTTGCTGCTGCAACAGGAGCTGTATGCAAAACGTTCACAGCATTTATTGCTGCTGCAACAGGCATCTTTGTTAGCTTACTGCTGCTACCAGTTCTCTGGGACAATATAAGTAGGGCCTTTACTCACTGTAGTAAAACCAAGAGGAATTCTTACCACAGTGGCTGGGAGACTTGAGGCTGGAGATCTGGAGGTGGTCAGAAAAGGCCGTGTACACTTGATCTGATATGATTCAACATGCCAGATGCTATCAGGAGCCAGAGTTGCTCACCTGACATTTCTGCCACCCGTTCAGAAGGCAGCTGGTAAGCTCCTCTGAGCAGAGCCAGGGCAGTGCCTAATGCGTTTCTCTGTTCTCCATAGGCTGGTACACTCCTCCAAAAGAAGACGGTTAATACTGAGGACTGTTGTATACCTGGACCAATGCCAACAAAAAGAGCTCTTTTTAACGTTTTCCAACACAGAGACTCGAGCTATGAGTGCCCCTATAACAGCCGTACTGAAGACTTTAGCTATTAGATAAGTTAGTGGATAATCTGTCAACTGACACGTCGAGTATAAGTTGCAGCCTTACCATTCCGCTCTTCTTAGGCACCTTGGACTGAGCAGTCTGGGCCTTTGCTGTATTTGTTCTTCATGGATTAAGCATATTTGGGCCACTCCCTCCCTTCTCCCGTTTTTAATTTGGAAGTGTAATGCTGCAGTGGGCTGCTGCGTTCCCCAGGAGCGTTCAGCAGGAGTCGGTCACACCTCTTACCTTTTGCAGGATGCAGAGCGCCGAGAGTTGAGTTGCGTTGTTTCATTTAAAGTCAGGAGGTTTAATATGTTGTTTAATACTGTTATAGGAAATGTCAGACCTTGCAAATCACGGTAGTTTTTCTGGTCTAAAATGACAGCGTTTGTAGTATTTCCAAATTAATGATATAGGAAAAGCACATGTATGTTAAGTCATTAAACATTTTCATGGCTGGATGAGAATACGAACTATTTTTTGGAAGAGATGCTCACGGTCAGGTGGTTTTGCCCTCCTCCTCTCCTGTAAGCAGCGCAGGCGGCGCCGCTGCAGCGTCAGCTCCCGCCGTGCCCCGCCGCTGCGGGCGGCTCCCAATGCTGAGGCTGCGCGGCCGCGGGCTGAAGCTCGAAGTTACCTAAATTACTCAAAAGCAAACCTTTTTAGGCGTTCCATTGGATTAACGGGTTGTTGCAATCATTTGTAAACTAACGAACTGATAAAAACGAGCGACTGGCACAAAGCCAGGCGGAAGCCGGGAACGAATGCTTTTCCGCAGAAGCTCCGCGGGCATCCCGACGCGGAGCAGCGCCGCAGCGGAGGACGGACGGCGCCGTGGCCGGGCCTAG
>JAOWBP010004028.1:5977641-6057110 GCA_028571105.1 Tragopan temminckii | reverse complement strand
CTCCTGTTTATACGCTCCCTTCAAGTACTGGAAGGCTGCGATGAGTTCTCCCCAGAGCCTTCTCTTCTCCAAGCTAAACAATCCCCGTTCCCTCAACCTTTCCACACAGGAGAGGTGCTCCAGCCCTCTGATCATTTTAGTGGCCCTCCTCTGGACCTGCTCCAAGAGCTCCACATCCTTGTTGGACATGGAGGGTTGTTATGGGATTTAAAGGAGCTCCACCTTTACACTGTCTGCGCAGCACCGGCAGCTGCTCTGGCTTCTCTCTGGCTTCTCTGTAAGCAGAAAGAACTACCTAGCAGCTGGGGCATTGTGTGCACATGTGCTTATGATATTCTATGCCATGGCAGCTGCTGGCAGATAACCTAACACAGACGAGTCTCCTGGGATGGGCGAAGTGCTCCTCCATTCCCTTGGGTTGCCTCTCATCTCACAGCCACTGTTTCTTTTGCTGCAGCAGAACAGCTGTGCTATTTAGGTTTAAGATCAGACATTTGAGGTGAGAGAAGCAGATTTAACCCCTTTGAATTCTACACCTTCATCCAGGCCCCATGGGGTATGTCCAGAGCAGTTAGTGTCTGGGAGAGGACAAGAGCATTGCCACCCCTTGGGAGAGGGGGATGCAGCAGCTCCTGGTCACACGGTGTTCCTGGGTTACTATGGCTGACCCGCAGGCCTCCCTCACCCTCCTGCTGTCATTCAGCAATTGACACAGCTTGAGTGCAGAGCAGAAGTGGACTGGAAGGGAGGATGACTTCTCTTCTTATAGTATACAGCCTAGGGGAGATGCTACTGCTACTCACATAGCCTTACCCCACTTGTGTTGCTTTTCGAGAGTATGTTCCCTAGGCTGCCGTGCACCAGGCAGTGCTGCACTGCTTAGGCCTCTGGGTGGAAGCCCACACTTCCAAGCACTCCAGCTATTGGGAGCAATTGAGTTGAGCAGGTGCCAGAGCTGGCAGCAGTGCTGGGAGTTCTGCACAAGGGTGGGGAGGGAACACGTAGGTCAGCAAAGGTCCTGAAATTTCTGTGAACAATTGGGAAGGTTTCTGTGGCATGTGTATATCTGTGTCATTATCTGTAGCAGTGATCTAGATAGGGACATCACTAAGTTCTAATGAAAGCAGATCAGGCTAGAAGTGTCTCCAGAAGCAGCCTGCTGAACAAGACAGCTTTAAGTGTCTGCTAATCCTCCCCCAGGACAGGTGAGCCTGCACAAGTAGTGAACTTTAAATGTGTTTACAAGTCATTAGTTGTATCTGTCAGTGCTTGTAACATTGGTATGTGTACCGATAACACCTCTAGGAGAAGCTGAGGTTGGTTTAGCTTGAAGAATATCAGGACTTCTCTTTGAGGACGTTAAGAGGTAGGCTGAAACAGTGCTTGGTGGGATTGTCCTGTGGCAGGATGCTCAGGCCCTCATCCGTCCTTTGCCAAGACACTACCTGTGTTATGTACTTTTATAGCACATGTGTGTTTGTTTAGGATGGTATTTAAACCTGCTTTAACATCTCAGCAAAACATGCAGGTTTGTTCTCAGGTGTCTTAGCCACATTCTAGCCACCTTTCACAGCTGGTTTGTCCCCAGCATGCTTTCTTCTACTTTTAGCCTTAGATTCATGAAGGTGTATGTGATTGCCACTTGTATGAGCTGTTAAAAGTTGTAGGAACGTTTCAGGACTATATATAAAGGAGAATTTTTACATTTTATTTACATTTTGTCACTGAACAGAGCATATAAATGTTAATATTACATATTAATTTGGCCTCTGTTGATTAACCTACTAGCAGGGACAGCACAATGAGAAACCAGTAGTATGGCTCTGTTTCTCAGTTCAGTCTTAAATATCACAGTCAACACAGCTAAACAATGATTCCACCCACCAAGCTCTGTATAAATCAGACACAGATCATTTTGATGCTTTTGAGGAAATAAATGCCTTCTTTGTAGTGTGGAAACTGCAGTATTCTAAAGAAAGAAAATGGCTTTCCTGAGGCAGTGTATATAAAATACCCTTTTAATAAGTAATCCTTGTGAGCCAAGCTGGCATATTATACAGGAAATGTCTTTCTCTAATATTCAGGCTTCTGAGAGTTGAAAAAAGAGCCATGAGATCACCAGAAGTACTGAACTCATTGGGAAAAATGATTCTTTTTTTTTTTTTTTTTAGTATTTTTTAATATTTTTTACTATCAAAATAATGTTGCTGCTTTCCACGTCCCTACCATAAATCCAATGGGAGAGCAACTCGTCTGACATCTCCCTGGATTTAGCAGAGGGAAACTGAGAGCAGGATGAGACCCAGCATCTATGTAGGCATTGACAATTTTAGATAAGAGCTAAGGGTTCGTGGCAGCAACGTGGTTTTGAAAGAGCGGCTGCAGAAATAATCCAACAGTCCCCAGAACACAAACAAGGACAAATATCCAGAGAAACAGCCTGTCCACTACCATGGCAACATACTTCCAGTCTTCAATGACCTGGAAAAAAAGCCAGTTAAAGATATTAGCAATTTGTCATGTTATTTTGTTCTTCCTCTTGCTGATGCAGTCTTTGTTTATGAAAATAAAAGGAAATAAACCTCAAGGTCTAGGGAACAAAATGACTTTAGACCTGGGAAGGAATTTTTCTCCTGCTACCATTCCCAGCAGTGGAGACAAATACTGTAAATATTTCTTAGCTGTCTTTGATGTGTGAGGTACGGGGCATGGCTGCCTGGTGCTGTTCCGGAAGGCCCTATGGTGTAATCCAATTAAAGATTTTTTTTCTTTAATTTTAATTTGCAGATGCTATTAATCTCTTTGGACAAAGAGAGAGTAATTATTGCCGTTAAACAAGGTTAGCCTCTGACTTTTCTTACCAGCAGTCTTCTTAATCAAGGGATTTAATGAATATTAATACTGTTGCTTTTATTAAAATCCCCTCGGCCTTACATGTGTTGTGTATGAAACAGATAAAATAAGGCTATTCTATTGGATTCTATTCTCAAACTGAAGTGACTTTCTTGCTTTCATTGCAAAGGATGAATATATCAATCTTCATTTGCATCTCAAGAATGATTATTTTTCCTCTGTCATTGATTCTCGTTAAACGTGGGACATTGTCACCTCAGTGACTTCACCATGCTTGTCATTTATCTCGTCTCTTAAATTAGAACATGACAAATTTTTCCTTCAGCACACACTTCTAATTCCCACTGCTGCTAATGGAAATGTTGCGCTTCTGAAATGAGGCTGTAGTAAATGCACAGCTAACAGTTATCAGACCGTGATCATGAAGGAAGATAGCAGAAATTAAGGTTATGAATCCATAAAACAGTAACATGTGGTATCAGAGGACCCTGTGTGAAAAGCATTCTATTCATTTTTAATGTATGAAATACCCTTGAAAGTTGCTCTTAGTCTCAAGTTGGATCTTTTAAAATGCAACGTATTCTTGCAAGGATTTCTGAGCTATTAGAAAACTTTTTGCCTGCTCTGTGAAGTGTGCTTCTTTTCAGTCAGTTTCAATGCGTGTAGGTCATGTTGAATGTTAGCATCTGATCTTTATTTATATTGACAGTAATTTCAGTTAATAGAAAACATGAACTACTCAGCAGCATGTTCCTCAAGGGACTTCTGCAGTATCAGAAGCCAGGCTTCATTTAGTCTGCTTGGCTGAAGAAGGAGGCAGGAATGAAGAACTTACAGTCCTACTGGGATCTGGGACTGAACAGGATGACAGAGGGGAAGCTTGGCAATTTTCCTTAACTGTGATCTAAACAAAACTGAACCATCTGAGTATTTCTGAGCATTGTCTGTGGTGTGTTTGCACCAGCTGTAGTGTGCTGGCTAGTAGCTCGGGTAGGACGTGTGAACAGGACAGCAGCAGCACTGCTTACGTGTGCCCTGAATCCTGTACTTCTCATAGCCAATAACAAGTGTGATTTAACTCAAATGGAAGAAGTATCAGTTCTGCTGGCATTCAAATTTTATTCTAGCCATCGTGTTTGCTGTAACAGAGCAACTTAAATAGCAGCTCATCTTGCTGAATTAGAGACAGAGATCTTAAGGTGTTCACAAAGGTTGAGCTGCAGGTACACTGGTTAACATGAGCTGATGTGTTACAGTCTGTCTGAATATGATGGGGAAAAATATTTTCAGATAGTTCTGTCTGACCTGGCAGTCAGCATCACTGTTTTCCCTGCCAAACACTACTTGAAGGTGACAAGACAGCTTTTTCAAGGGTGTTTCCTGACTTACTGACCAGCGTTCTCTTTTTGTGTGGTCATAGTAATTTACCGAATTACTATTCATTAAGTTTTTTTTAACCCTTAGCTAGAATATCTCTAAAACCTTCAAGGTAACTAGAGAGTACAAATCTCCTTCCTGAAGGAAAGCATGCTACAGAAGAGAACAAGGGAAGAAGTTTGGAGATTTACTTACACTTTGGTCATTGTCATCACTTTTCATGTGCTCTGCTATAAAACTGACTCCATCAATTGCTTCTTGGACTTCAGGAGAAAATTTTGTGCCTGTTCTTAACCGAAAATCTCGATGGCTGCTGACATTGTCGAGAGTGTCAGTGATTTTCATGTCATATTTTTTGGCAGAGGCTGTGTTCACAAAGTAAGTAGAGTTCTTGTAGAAGTCAGCTGGGTCCGTGCAAAGATTCTCTGCTCTTGTCTTTTTGCAGTTGCACGGCTTTTGCCGTGGAGAATTATTTTCTGGACGCTTCATGAACAGATAGGCTGGGAGTCTTTCAAGGAAAACCAGCTTTACCCATGGAGGCATGGTGTGAGTACTTGGAGATCTATGGTGGACATTGAGTACGCAGACACTGGTAACTATTGAGAAGGTCACCAGTACCATTGTAAACATGAGGTACTTCCCAATCAGTGGAACATCTAGAGATGTTGGAGGAACAATTTTGGAGATCAGCAGTAAGAACACGGTCAAAGCAAGCAACACAGATATGCATAAGGTCATTTTTTCGCCACAGTCTGAAGGCAAGTAGAACACCAGGATGGCTAAGGATGTAATTAGCACACAAGGAATTATAAGATTGATGGTATAAAAAAGAGGTTTCCTTTTAATAATGAAGTCATATGTCACATCAACATAACTGGGATCCAAAGGATTTACAGTTCTTCTTCCTGGGAGTGCTACAATGTCCCATTCTCCACTTGGTGTAAAATCATCCATGCTTGCCATGGAAGTTTTAAGTACTATATCAATTTCTGTATGATCATACGTCCAAGACCGGAACTTTAAGGTGCAGTTTTGTTGATCAAATGGGAAATGTTTAACCTCAATCTTGCAGGCACTCTTGTAAATTGCTGGAGGCAACCAGCGAATGCTTCCATTATGCTGTACGATTGCATTTGTGTATAGTGAAACTTCATATGTACCATCCGCACTAATGAAGGAAACAGGGCAGAAACAGGAGAGAAGACCAGCAAACATTAAGAGGAAAAGTTCAAGACAGAAAAACGTCGTCATTCTTTGTCTTATGGGCCTCAGCTGCTAGAATTAAAGCTTGGTAAGATTTCAGTTTTGAATTCTATGTTGTAGGCAGCTATATAATTTGACAGGGAGATTAATGTATGCATTTCTCCCAGGCAGAGAACTGATATTTTGTTCAGTAGTTACAGTAAACAATTTTTATAAAATGATTATTAAATTAAAAAAATGTGCACATTTTATCCGAAGAACACTAAGTATTTCTAAATATTTCGTAAAGTAATTAAGGCTTCTAGCAGCTTTGAAAGCTGGGTAAAAATGGGATCATTCAGCATGAAAATGGAGGTACCTTTGATTAGGAACACAGCCACAGCCAGGAGCACACAGCAACACTGCCAAATGACTTAGACAAGGAAATAGGGATGAGCAGTGTTAGCTGGAAATGCAGGGAGAGTGCAGGCAGAGAAAATGTAATTATGTGGTTTATAATTTATCACATCATTCCAGTTAATGTTTGCGTGTTACAAAACCAGGACAGACAAGCCACGGAGTTCTTAATGCCCGCAAATGATCCTGGCTTTGTATCTCCTCCGAATGCTGCACTTCCCCAGAAGAGTCTCCTGTGTTATGATGGGTCTTTCTAGTTCAGGGAGAAAATCATTGTCAGTCAGCATTCAGAGTGGTTTCCTGTCCAGTATTTCTGGACAAGCAATGTGGGGTTTTTTAACCTACAAATTGTCCTGAGGCAGTAATTCAAAGTGGTCAGTTGCTGAGAAATATTCTTGAAATCTAATGTTTCTTAGCATGTTCAGTGCATTTTTCCAGATGTGCTGTGCAACACCTTTCAAACTCAGCCAATCTTACTACCAATGGAAATGATTACAGCAGGGAGGAGCAGCTGTTAGTGACTCTTTCTCGACAGTTGAGGAAATGCAACTGCTTTTATTAAAACTGGGTTAGCACTGTTAGACTGCAAAAAAGAGTCTAGACTAGATACATCCCATCTCTTTTTGATAAACAAATACAGTTGTAAAGAAATGCGTGTAACCTAGAGATAATATGTAAATAAATGTATGTAATGTAGAGACAACATGTTGAGTGTAAAAAATAAAAGAGAAAAATCAAAGCGTAAACCAGTGAATATAAACTGACCGTGATTAACTAGTACCCTTTTACTCCAGTGGGACATTTGCTCCTTAGAAGTTAATAAAAAATATCATTAAAATAGAGCTGTTTAGTGCTAAGGTTGATTTTTCTAAGCAAGGAATTACTACAAGCATCCAAGGCTTGGCACCTGTGTTGCTGCTCTCCAGATCAGTTACGTTTGGCTGTGCAAAGGCTTCCTGCTGCTGGTGAGACCCTTGTAGCTGGTTCAGTAGGCAGGAAACAACCAGATGCAGAAGCAAGTGGCAGCGGTGTTAGGAGTTTTCTGCCATTCTGTGGGTTTTTGTTTGTTTTGGTGTTGTTTGTTTGTTTTTAGTAAACAAATGATATCTCTCTGGAATACTCTGTCTCCCTGAATTAGATTTGTAGTTAAGCCATATGACACAGTGGGTAGACTTCTGGGCTGACAGTATGTATGAGCTTTTGCTGGCTGCCCTTGGCTCTGAGTCTGATGCCTATGAAACATTGCTTCTGCAGGAGAAAGTTGTAGGAAGATGATTCTTTATCTAAGGGTTTAATTTGAATCTTTGTACTGTTGTAAAAGTTTTGGTATGAGGAGGCTTTAGCTTATTTCTGTGCGTTTAGGAAGCTTTCAAAAAGCGTTCCTTGCCCCTACAATCCATTAAGCATTACCATTTGGGGAATAAGGAAGAAAGAAGCCAGAGGGCAGTGTCACAATTTAGCAGAACAAGATTTGACCAGGCAGAATACATCCTAATCCACAGGCTGAATTATTTTGTGACTAACGCAATAGTTTTTAGTATTTAAATATTTCTCTAATCTCATCTCCAGCAGTAGGATTCCAGGGACTTAATTCAGATATATATAAACTTCCTACGTTTCCCATCTGTACATGTTAGTAAACCATTACGTATTCTTGAATTCACTGGTTTTCAAAGTATCATGAAATTGCATTATACATTTCAGTTATTCTGTGTTTTTGCTTGTTGTTTGTTTTTCCCAAAGACTTGGTATCATTTACTTCAGGGATCTGCTAGAGACTTAAGCCAAACAGACATAAAAATTGGCAGTTATTTGTTTGTGGAAAAGCAGTATTGGACTATTCTACTACCAAGCTTTTCTTTTTCTTAGTGCTGTGAAGCAACGGGGTCAAATGTTGACAGATTCATGATATGTTCTTATAATCGATTTTTGAATCGATTTTTGAATGCTTTATGAAAGTAGAATATAATCTGGTTTTGAAAATGAATATTAACTGACGGAATTCTGATGCCTGTGACTTTGTAACAGGTTTATGTCCTGGAGTCTGTGTTGAAAGGACAGAAGAAGTAGTAGGAGGCAAAAATGTAGCTGAGTGCCTAAGGTATCGGATAGAAATGTCTTTTTGGAAATGTGTGCAGCTGTGCTTGTACCTACAGCTCATGCTTGCCATATAATCTAATCTGCTAAAGACTTGTGTCTCAGCTGTAAGCCTTCTCATGGATGTTCTGGTGTTGTAACAACCCATGCTGCAGACATGGCCCAGGTCTGCTGGAATCTCTGAGACTTTGTTCTACTGAAAGCTTTAAGGCCAATACCTCTGTCAGATATACTTGATACTAGCTATAAGTTACAAAATTTAGCTTTGGAATTTTATAAGACCTATTTCATTGGTTCTGATGCTTTTTGTCTTGATACATGATTATGATATGGTTTGCTGTCTGCATAAACTATAGATGTTTTACTTACTTATTGTAAAGCACAATGTCTGGCAGCCAGATATGTTTCGAAGGTATTCTCACTGTATTTATTCCTTCGTAGTCAGAAGGCTTCCAAGCCAAACGATAATCAATCCACTCCTAAGAGAGGAATTGTACAGTTGTGATGGGAGTATCCAGACCAGACAAACAAAACAATCACTATGACGGAGTGAAAGCAGTTGCGTCTGTGGATTGCAAGAGCATGCTTCTGTGGGTTTTATTACCTGGTTTAGCCAGACATTTGTAGTCATGATCTGCTCTCGTTCATTCTGCAGGGGAAGGCATAGAGAAAAGTTGTTCAGTATTATTGCAGCAATATGCTGTCAATATATAGTAACTCTCCATGTATATGGCTCCAAGTGGCTTTTGACAAAAACAGTTGTGATTGGTGTGAATGTTGCTACTTGGGAACAATTTCTCCCCACAAGCTGATTTTTTTTTTCCCCTGAGGATTTGATTTGGAACAGAAGGCACACTTTGGCCACCAGAAGCCCAATGATTTGTGTAAAGTTTATGTAAGGTTTGTAATGAAAGCTCTTGGCTGGCAGGCTCTGCTTCATGGAACTTCATGGTAGAAGTTTCTCTGCAGCAGATCTGTGCATCTGGGGTTCTACTGAATGAACAAGATAGGAGGTCAGAGAATTGGGAAGATTTCTACAGAAAAAGAAAATACGTCTTTGCTGCTGAAGATGCTTGATATTCTTAGAGCCCATAAGATTATTTATTTTGCCTTCTGCCTGAAGAGTGAAGGCACAGGGAGACAGGGACTGAACTGCATCATTCTTGATCCCTGCCCATGCAGAGAACCAACTGTCTGTATCCTTTTTCACCCAGGGAAAGAGCAGCAGAGCTGAAAGCTCCAATTCATGAAATCATTCCCACTGATGTGCTAAATTTTATTCACGCTGAGGTTAATTCTAAACCTGTCTTGGCATCAATAGTCCTTGGAAGGACTGTTAAACACATGTTAACTTGGAGTAAAAATGTCTTTCAGACCCGACCCTTTGAAGTCAATTTTATTGAAGGTGGGGAGTTGCTTACATGAGGATTGATTTAATGGTTTATCATTGATATTTAATGATTGATTTAAGCTATTCCAGACAGAACTAGCATGTCTTTCTCTTGGTAACATTTCACTGTGCTTTGCTGATATACTGTGAGATCTTAAGCTGTCTTCCTGGCTTGTTTTCATACCAGTAAACCACATTTTGCATTTTGCAATGCAAAAGATGGCTTAGTATTACATACACAGTACAGAATAGATCCTGACCTAGTGTAACTTATGTCAGCTGCACTGAGATGATAGAATGATTTTGATTTTTGATCAGTGGGGTTTTATTGGATGAAGATCTGGCTGCTGTCCTTATTGCTTAGGCATAGACTGATCTTCCTGTTATAGATGCACTCCGAAGTAAAACCAGTAAATTGCATGTATGGGCCCTGCCTACTAAATATTATGTAAATTATAAAACAGTAGGGACAGGTAACAACAGTATGACTTTTACTTAATATGCTGTGCAGATAGTAATGAATTAAAAAGGAACAGCTTAATTTGAGCTTACCACACTGATGAGCTGTGCCAGGGAAACCTGCAGTTCTATAGATACCAACTGGGATGAGTTGACAGCTGGGCGAATTAAGTTGTTGTACCTGTCAGGACTCAGCAGGTGTTTCATTAGCTTTTCCTCAGCATCTGCTGCAGTGCTTCCTGTAAGACATCAGATATGGGGTTATAGAAGGGACACCAAGGGCCAAGCTGTGGGTATCACAGAATTCCATGCATCACATCATTTTCATGAAATAATGAGAGTTCTTGATTTTCTAAAGACTGTTGTAGGCTTGCATGAACAGAAGGAATGGTGCTTGCACCAACATCCTGCTGAAGTGGGCTGCCTGTCACGGAGCACAGATTAAAGCAGGTAAATCAGGGTGCTGTGGGTTTCGTTCTACGCTATGAGGTAAAGCTCAGACTGACAAGTACTTTTGGAAATTCAGTTGCAAAGTGGAAACAAGCCACGCTCTTGTCAGCAGAGAAAGAATGTTTCAAAGATTCCAGTGAAGGGAGTCTGGGTGTGACTTCTCTCTTCATTGTCATAGGAGGCAGAAAAATGATCGCAGTCACACTTAGAAACTGAAAGAGCAATCAGTGTGGGTGAGCTGTAGAAGTCATAGTGATAGCGAGCTCTTTGGTAGCCTGCAATGTTTCTGTTTCAGAATGCTTTTCTATGAAAATTAAAAGTGCTAATCTGAGCCTTACTTCATGTGGGGGAAGAAAAACCTGATTTGATTTGGAGTAGCAGAGATATTTCAATCTTAGATGGTCAAGGCTGGAGTTCGGTAACTGCAAAATACAGAACCAGCAAGCTGCTATCAAACAAGCCTGAACATTCTGCATGGAGCAGAATGACTTATGGCACAACTCCAGAGGTAGATGCATCTCTTTCGTGTTCTTACTTGTGCTTTTTGATGACGCTTTTCAAACCTCTGTTGGCCACATAATAATAGTGATGCCTAAGGTCCTGGTGACGTCCCGCTGACTGTACTGACCCCTTGCAGGGGAGCAGTTCTGCTGCATGTAGAGTAATTCTGTGTTGTGTGATACACTTGATAGGGATGGACGCAGGTGTTTTAGAAAACAGATTCTAGTCCAGTGAATGGATTGATTCTTCAGTAGGAAAGGGTAGGAAAGCTACCCCAGAAACTGCAGAAATGAGAATAGTGTCTCTGCAGCATAGCTGCTTAATTGTTCTCCAGAGTGGTTCCACGCAGTAAAACACTACATACAAGTGTTTTAAATTTATTGTGCTTTTTATGCTGTAGCATATCCATGAGATCCAGAGAAAGGCAGATGTCAGAAGACCAGAATGGTGTACGTAAGCAGCCAAGGTCTGTGTGCATTTTAGTGTCTAGCTTCCGCGTGAACTGGGCTCCAAGCTACTGGAGGGAGACGAATCTCTCTTGAAATTTGGTACTTCTGAATTCCACTCAGATTAATAAATACTATAAGAACTTCTTGTTTATGATCCACTAAGCAAGTAGAGAGATGTGGAAGAGAGCTTTGTCAAGCAGATCTTTTGCTTTCTAAGAGCAGCTTTTTCACTCAAGCTCTGGGGAAAGGAAGAGATAATCACCAGGCTCATTTTAATTCTGTTAAAACCAGTATATGCTATGGCACAAACATTTGTGCCACATGTGTTTAACCATAACAATGTCCTTCAGAGTAGGCTTCTCAAGTATATCCCAAGCCATCTGGGAGAATACCAGCATTGTGTTGGTTTGTTTTCTGATTCACACTTGCTTTGCACTTCTTTCCAAGTCATTATAAAAGCCCTTGTACCATGTAATATTTTAATATTATGTTCATTCTCAGTGTAAGCCTCCCTAATCAAAGGCTTATCAAGCTAGAGCTATGCTGATCCTTGCTAAGCTCCAGATTCTGTTGGTTTTTTTTTCTTTGTGTTTTGCAATTAAGATGGAGCTAAATTTGATACTGTGTAGAAAGTGGGGTTGCGCCCCAGGAATGGATCATTTTGTATTCAGCAGGATAGCTGAAAAGCCTTGTGGTAGCTACAGAGAGAATCTTGGTTAGTTATTTTTACTGTTTGTGGTCTTTTTTCAACAAAAATCGTGCTGCTGCATATGTAAGTGATATAAGCAGACTGCTGCAGTTCAAATATAAATAGATTGTCGTTTGGTTTGTTTCATACAGTGCTCACTGAATGCTGCTAGCAAAGAGTGATTTCTTGTTTGAATTGTTTTCACTGTCAATAAACTGTGCAGATGAATAATTGCCACGCCATATTATAAAAATGGTCTGTTAAATAATGAATCCCTTTGAGATACTCCTCTCTATTCTTAGGGAAGGGGCTCCCACAACGAAGGATTATTCTGTTCAAAACTGCCACCTCATCCCAGACTTTCAAAAACTTAATCATCAAAAATAATTATCAAAAGGGCTACTTTCATATTTCAATTAGATGCTTATATCCAATACCACTAGATGTCAGCAGTGCACTGCTTTAAAGGTTGCTAGGTCCAATCTCCTGTAAATAAAGTATAAAAATGAATGGTTCTAGAATCGTTTTTATCATCTATTTTCCATTACCAATATTATTGTAACCAGATGTCACCTAATGAAAACAAAATTACCGGTCATTCAAGTTTGTCCTTTGTGCATTTCATGATGCTAGTGACTGCACTGGAATACTCATGTTTTTCCCCTCAGAGTAGGAAAAAATGCAAGTGCACTTTTTTCTGCTCACTAATTCTTTTTCTTTTTTTTTTTTCTAAGTAGCAGTCATCAACAGAAATGTTACAGGGAGTAAAATGATGCTTTTGGACAGATGATCTTAACAACAATGGTGAAGCAGCCTTCATCTGGGGGTAGACTGTATGTGTGTACTGGAAGCAGTAATTGGGAAAAAGTACCAGAGTGGATCCTGAGTTAAGAAATTGTAGCCTCACAGAACATGCTGCACATCTGTTCCATGTCAAGGAGAGCCAATTGCCTATAGCTTGCAGTGCAAATTCTGCAGTAAGTTTGTTTTCTCTGTGGGAGTTATGACTACTAAAAAAAATTGCTCCAGGATGCTTCCAATTTCACAGTAGAAGACACAAAAACAGATTTGATTCATTACCCAGTGTAATTTTTCCCATTTACATGGTCTAATTTATATATAAAAACTGAAATATCTCTTCAGGCTGAGCTCCTCTGCTTATTTTCATAGTGGCATTACAAATATGTTAGGCGTGAATAGAACAGAATATGGAGCAATGTTGACAGATACAGGCATGTGCACAGTTATCACTGAATGGTAACATTTAACATAAGGCATGTTTCCCCATATCGCTGACCAGACATTTTAATAACTGTTGAAATAACATTTGCTTAGAAATAATACCTTGTACAACGCATTGTCTTTTTTGTTCTTTTTTCTATCACATATGATTTATGTCAACAGTGGTGACATACCAAATTCCCGTCTGTAGTTAGGAAATAGCAAGTGGGATGCAGCAACAAGATAACATTTATCTTCTCCGAAATCACTTAATGATGTTGTTACTTCTCAGTGGACTCGAGTAAAAAGGTTAATATAGTGTCTTACAGCAATGTGCACTAATTTGGAATGCTTATTGTTCCAATGGAAGTAGCAGTGAATTTATTTTATTGTAAAGACTATTTTAATTTTCCTACTGCAATTAATGGGAATAAAAAGAAAATGCTATTGAGTTTAAAGATATGTAATCTAAGGTAGGCCCTCACTCTGCTTCCATAGCAGATGTTTACAAAAGTTGCCTTTCAGTAACTGAAGAAGGAAAAACATGGGTTGAATAGGTAAATATGAGAAAGATGTGATTTTGTCCTAATTCAGTTTCAGTTTCGCTCCAGACACTTCAGTGGAGTCGCCCTGTGGAAGATGCTCCCATGGTAAATGTTCTGTGCTGCTACTGAGCTGTGCGTGTTGGCTTAAACAAATGCAAGAAATGCTGATGGGCTAAAAAAACTGGTCTTAATAGACATTTACATCTTTTAACGTATATTTATGTATTACAACTTGATTTAAACACTAGTTACATATACAGATCAAGCAATTAGGAAGTAAGAACTTAGCAAAATATATGAACCTGGGTCAATAATTGTAGAGAAGATCTGTCTCATGGTTTAGGTCTTAGTTCCATTTTTATTTTTTCACTGTCACTACTTGCTTTTCCTGTCACAGATGATCGTGGAAGAATCGAAAGGAGCATTCTTTAGTGATTATCACTGTAATCTCCTACTGCTCTGTCATTTTATCTCCAACTTACTGTCTATACATATCCATAATAGTGGATTTGCTGCTATCTAATGAGCCAGAAACAACACTAAAACAATATATTTCATGCATCTTCTTAAAGTCTGCAAGCTACTGAAGTGGTAGAGACGGTTTGAGAGCTTATATCACTGTCCTACCTTCCAGCCACAAAAGCTATCACTGCTCTGCAAACTGTATCTGAAAGAAAAGATCACTTACCGTTGAAATAGAAGGAGCCCACTACAAAGAGAAGGAGAGTGTACGTATTCCTCATGGCAAGAGCAGGAAGAGGTAGTTACTGCTTTTCAATTAAGACAGCTGGCAGTAGGCTCTGTTGTCAGGGTTGCACAAGCAAGAGATGTAAAAGCAATCCTGAATCTTGGAGGTATTAAATCCCTGGAAAGAGACAGACAGTAGGACCTGGCAGAAGCATTCTGCAAAGTGGAGTTTTCATAAGCATTGTGGTCCCTCCCCCTTTGCAGCTGTTTAAAGAGCTTTGTGTAGAGGAAAAGCACATAAGAAGAGGGAACATAATGTGATAATGTTGAATGAGAGGAAATGAAAGAGCAAGCTAAGGAACATGATCCGCAGAACAAAACTGCTTAATTTGTGCTACTAGATAACATTTAGAAGGCTTTCTGGTTAATAAATGCAGGAGTTGGGAACAGCAGCGTGAGAAGAGCTGGATGTAACTTTGTGCTGTAGGACCTGTTAGTAAAAGTCACGTGAATAAATTATAGACCTAGCAGAGGTCATCTTCTACGTCAAGAGAAAAGGTTGATTGCCTGATTACAACACTGTAAGACCCACACGTATGATCCTATGAACCAGAACTCCAAAAGGCTTTTTGAGAGCAGCAGAAGAGAAAAGGGGAATTTGTTGTCAGTAGCATTTGGCTGGATTTCATAAGAAAATAAATGCAGCCTGCTGATAAATGGCTGTAGCCATGAAGATTCTCCAAAGGAATGATAGGGAAATTCTGTGGAAGTGGTCATTTACAGCTGAGGAGTTCAGCAGAGTATACAGTATTGTGTGTTTTGAAACTTGCCATGGAAATATACGTGAAAGGAAGGAGAAAAAAGAACTTACCTGTCCTTTGCAAGCACCGTAGGACGGACTGAAGCTTCTTCATAGAAAATAGATGTTAATCCTGTAACTACTATTTTATGTCCATACCGAGATTCCTCTCTGCTTAAGGTGATCGCAGGATGCAGTTCTGCTCTCGTCCCACCTCCCAGCAGTCAGACTCCCTGTGGAGACATTCCTGATTTACCAGCATAACCTTTGTATGCACTAGGCACTTAATCTTTACTTCTGCATAAAGCACAGTTGCTGTGTAACTGCAGCTTTTTGGAGAAGGTCAGCTGCTGCTGTTTTAAGGCAAAACTCTCAGCATTGCTTTGAGCAATTATTTACCTTCCCCCTCAGCACTTTAGCCACCTTTTTTCCACTAAATAGGCCAGTGTGTTCTTTTGCTGTCTTTAAACGAGCTACTATGAACCTTACTCAATTCTTTGTTGTTGTAATTGTGCTGTCTACAATTATGTTGCATCCCTGAGCAGTTCATCAGTTATTTTGGGCTCATTTCTGTAGGTGGGGAGGATGAGTTCAGTGCAAAGAGTAGAAAAGCATTCACTGCATGGATTTCTACTTCTTTAAAACAAGCTGGTTTGAGTCAGTTTTGATGAAGTATCTTGAACTGTTGCCTTCCCTTACTCTGAAAACTCAAGTTATATTAGCTACATCACGTCCTCCACTGAGGCTTCTCAGTAGTTCTTCAAAAAACTTGCAACCTTCTATCATGAGATGTATGACTTGTTCCTTCTCACCTTTGCCTGCACTCTCCTTTAATGTAACACCCTCAGTAATAATTGCCCAAACTTTACAGTGTCATTTTAACTGTTATTTAAAAAAATAAAGACCTCTGATTTCTTCTAACTACTAACTACAGCTTGCCTGTTGCCTCTTCACATTTATGAACATAAACGTGCCGTTGTTGCTCACCTTAAAGGTTAGGTTCAGCCTGGTATCAGAGGCCCCCTGTGCCAGCTCCTGCATGTTATTGCAGGTCTTTTTTTGTGCTTCTATTATTGCCTTTGCTCTCTTATTCACTTTGTGTTAGCTGGAGTTGATTTACATGTGAGGTTAGAATTCTTCCTTCAGAGTAGTGTGGGAACTGACTGGGGATGAGAACAAACAGAACAGTCACTGTAGGGACAGTGCTTGGGTGAAAAAAGCCAGTGGAATCCCAGTAACTGCATGTAAATGGACTAACTGTGGTAAAAAGATAAGCTGGAATAAAGTAGAGGAGTAATAAAGCACATGTAAAAAATGGTGCTTTCCCAAAGAAAATGACTCTCTTTTAACGGTCAAAACTCTAGTATGTCCCATTCAAAACATTTACACTGAACCCCCTGCTTATTGCTCCTCACCACCGTGTACTTGGCTTGTACCTTGTCTGAGACCTGTGTCATCAGACCTCTTACACTTACACTCTTGTGTTTGCTAGGCAATGCTATCTTTCATAATGTATGGAGAATTGCTCTCAAGTAACTGCTCCTTCAGTTATTAAGGGTATTGTTGAGTAAAGTACCAGTCTGTTGGGGAAGAAAGACTGCATCTGTTTCTCTATTTTTACTTTCTGATATATGACCTATTTCTCCTCAAAGGCAGATCTTCCATCTGCCAACCCGGACTCTATGCTTCAGCAGCAGTCACAGGAGTAACAGATGTATGGACCCTGAAGCCATTGGGCTTGCACAATCTACACTGCTTGATGTTTAAGAATTGAATAGCAGCTCAAGATAGAACAAAACTGACTAAGATATATTCATTCAGAGAGGAAATACTGGAGCTTCCAAAGCAAAAGCAGCATGGTTTGCAGTTTTTTACCGTAGTAAGACAGGTACAGATATAGGGATATCACTGGGAAAAACAACAGCACAAAAAAACTTCAAGGTGGAAGGCCACAATTAGTTTCTAGTTTCTTGAATTTCAAGGCTTAACTCATGTCTGAACTGAATCAATAAGGGACTTCAGATCATCTTGCAAAACACTGGCATTACATAATAAGAACACATAAGAACACATAAGATTGACTTAGATTTGTGCTTGCAGAATAGCTGTTGCTTTCTGCTTGGAAGTTACTGCAGAAAATGTCAACTAATGGCAAATTTTGTATTTCTAGCTTCTTACATCTGAATGAACTTCAGTGATATCTACCAAGGTCCTGGCTCATCTCATCAGCATCAAGGCAGATTTGGCATTCTGATCAGCTGAAAGATTGAACTTCTTGCAAGTAAGATCTGTAAATATCCACTGTGTATCACTTGCAGGTGAAATTATAGTTTTGCCCAATCAATGCTTTCTAAATGAGTTCACTAGAACAGATGTTTTGGGACTAACATTCTGCATTTTTAAAATATTTTTTTTCCCTGTTAGCACACATACAGTTCTGTTAGAGATGAGATTACACCAAATTGGTACTTCAGCCATTCTAGTGCTGATTTTGGGGGGAAAAGTAGTACTGCTGTAGCCTCATTAAATCAGGTCATACTACAGCATTGCTAAGTCTACAAAGCAAAACAAAACTGGCACTGCAGTTGAATGACACTAGCTGTGTCCTCATACCAGACAGTTAGACAGTTATTGTTAGGATGAAGGGGGAAGGGCATGGATGGATGGATGTAACATGTTTGGTATGTTGTAATCTATTTTGTATTTATTTTTGGAATTTACTGAGCTTTTTTTTTTTTTTTTTTTTAAGGGGTTAGTGGATGCATAGTATGGGATAGTGAGTTTTCATCCAGAGATAAACCATACATTGGTGACCTGTGTGTGAAGTGAATTCATGAAGTCCACTTCCTACTGCATTAGTGTGTTAATATTTCCCTTCCAAATGGAATCTGAACAACATGGATGAGTGTTTGTAATAAGCTGTCTTCAGAAAGAGTACAGTTCCATCCCACTTCTGCAAATGGTGGCACAAGACAGGGCTGTGATTGCTACCAAATTATCAAATAACACTCCTTTAAGGTTTTGGACAGTGGTGATACTGTATATAGATGCCTGATATGTCATCATGTTATTATCTGCCCCAAACCCTCTCTAGGTCATTCAAATGTCTCCCTGGATGTTTCACAATATCCTTGTTGTGAAACTTAGAAAGTGTGGGATAGATGAGTGGATGCTGAGGTGGATTGAGAGCTGGCTGACTGTCAGAGCTCAGAGTTGTCATCAGTGGTACATAATGGTGGATCTGATTAATTTTAATATCTAAAGGGAGGTAAGAGGCAAATGGATGAGGCCAGGCTCTTCTTAGTGGTGCATAGTGATAGGACAAGGAGCAATGGCCTAAAACTTGAACATAGGAAGTTCCATATACACATGCAGAAGAGCTTCTTTTTGGTAAGGATGACAGAGCACTGGAACAGGCTGCCCAGAGAGGTGGTGGAATCTCCTTCTGTGGAGATATTCAAGACCCATCTGGACGCCAACCCGTGCGACCTGCTGCAGGGAGCTGCTTTAGCAGGGGGTTGGGCTCAGTGACCTCTTGAGTTCCCTTCCAACCCCTGCAATTCTCTGATTCTGTGGTTCCAGAGAATTACCAGTAATAATGCTGTGACTATGATAATAACACAAATGATGCATATAAATGATTCCACAGAAATAGATGTGGTTCTGACTCTCATTGTCAAAATACGAATGATTAAGGAGCAATGAAAAAGCCACCTTTTGACCTTGTAATATGTCTGATGGTAGATAAAACCACTCATGGAAAAAAATGGTTTCCTTTCCTGGTTGATTTTTTCAAGCTGTGATTCTGTATGTTTTGTGAACTAGCAGGTGAGTTTTATTTGTACTTTCTTTGAGGCAGTAATAGTAAAGCATCTGACACTTAATATTGTCAACATCGTTGACCTTAAAAACTGCACAAATGTTAACAGTTCCAGAGTGTTTTCTAAAGCACTGCAGAAGCAGTAGCTGAGGATGTATTATGCTGTTTTGGAGATGACGCTTTTATTTTTATCAATCTTCTTTGCATCTTCTTGTATGCTTTGAGATTCATTTCCACCTCACCTGTTACTCACACATACAGTCCAACATTTCAGTTCTATGCTGACCAGCATCAGTATAGTAATAAGCCATTTTAATGATGTCTAACTGTATCCACTGAAAGCCTAATTATTCAAGTAAACATTTATTCAAGTATTGATTTTTGAGATACATCTGAGATGTACATTTGTTGGTCTTCAGGAGATTTGAGGCTGGAAAGAACTAGTGCTTTATTGAAAAGGAACGTTCTCCTGAGTACATCAGCTTAGACAACCCTGAGTAGGTTCAGGAGCTGGAAAAAGTTTGATGAAATGTTTGAGGATAGCCTGATAATTTAGCCTGCTAGCTTTCTTGTTTTGGGACAACATGGTGGAGTCTAATATCAGTTATTTGGTAAAGTTGAAGCTATATTTTTTTTCTCACTATGGTGATCTATCGCTGTGAACATGGTAGAAATGAGAAGCCCCTGTTCGTTATTCACTCTTATAACCTAGGTTAATCAATGTTTATGAGTCTTTTAATCTAAACTTTGTGATGCTGTAACTATTCACCTCCATTAAATCATATAAACTGACATATAAATCTCATATAAACTGTACCATGGCAGGATTAAGCCCAGCTCATGAATTACAGCATTAAGGGATAGCCTCATTGAAACACTCTCTACCAAATCCCTAAACAGTGTTACTGAGTTCGTGCCAAGACACTGTTTGAAATGATTTCTATTCTGAAGCTGAGATCACATACTGAAGAACAAGACCCAAAATTTATAATGTATTTGCAGGCAGAACTTCACGTTGTATGACTGTGATGGCTCAGGAGTGTTGGATAAATGTTAAAAGGCAAAAATAGCTATAGGAACCATCCTCTGTATAGACTTTGGTGGTTAGAAAGTAAAGGCAGACACCTTATGGGGATTTGAGTCTAATAATATTTCCTGATTATCAAGCTGATGATTTAATGGAGGCTAAAAAAGGGAAGTGCAGCTGAATTCTATCACTGAGTTAATGAGAGGTTTTCCTTTGTGAAAAATCACAAATAAAATCTGAAAGAAACTCAGAGATATGGTTGAGTTTTAGCTCAGTTTGTGTTATGCAAAATTCCAACTGATAATAAAATAAGAACAGGATGAGGAATTTGTAAACTGAGTGTAAATTCTCTTCTTAATTTTAGAAAATAATGACTGAATAAAATAGATTGATTTCTCTAGAGTGCATGTCACTCTTATGTCTCTGGTAGAAAAGGTGTTCTGCAGATCTCTAGATTCTTCCTTGAAGTTTACTGAGGTGAATTGTCTTGGGACGAAAAATACAAAAATCTTTCAAGTGAGATTGTATAACATGATGAGGAGGAGATGGGAAATAGACCTATGAAATGGCCACTGCAGGACAACATGGCCTAATAAAATAAAATAGATTTATGTAGCCAGCTCATGTAAGGCACTGGCGTTCTTATTGATGTCTTTGAAAATGTACATATATAAAAGAGGGAGATGAACTAAAATTCTAACTAGGGGAAAGTGCTTTTAAAGTTTCTGTAGATAAAGTATCTGTCAATGGAAAATGCAGTGCTGGGGAATATTTCAAGCAAGATAGTCTCAGCATGGCAGAATGCAGGAAGATACCATGTTTTGCAGTGATTTACTGCACATTTCTCAGTCTACTTCGTGGTGCTCATCATGTTCTTTAAGATGTGTGATGGATTTAGGTAACCATTTTTCCTTGTCTTATATGGTAACAGTATCTTGGGAAGTTAATTCCCACCCACTGTGAACTCAGCCATTATCTTCCCTCCACCTTCCTCTCTTCAAGGCTTTTGATTCATATAGAGAAGAGAAAGTAGGTCTCAGTGTTTAACTTCACTTCCAAAACATCAGGTGCTATAGAAATATCTAAGATAATTGCATTGTTTTCTTTTAAGACTACATCTATGCTCATTTTAGTCCAAAGATCGCTTACAGACTTTGCTCTTGTTGATCACAAGTTTTTGTTGATATTTGCTACAGCTCCTGCCTGAGTTTGAAATATGCTTATTTTAGTTCTCACCAGGATCTCATTCATGAGGTTTGGTCAGTTATTCTTTTCTGTTCCCTGATGAAATAACTCTCTTCCTTTCAGTCCCTAGACTGTGATCCAAAAAGAATTTGATGCTTGCTTCAGAAAGACACATTATCTCAGAAGCTCCTTCCTAACTTAGGTAGGAGTATCAGCTTGGTGGCAGTTATACGTTCTTTTAAAACATTGTAAATGAAGCCCAAGTCATTCCTGTAATGCCTGAATTTTGTATGAAATTAACAAAAAAAGAGCCAAGTATGTACATGTTTAAGGACATAGCTAATGTGAGGGTGTTCCTATGTGCGTTGTAAGCATTTTTGTGTGCTCTCACTTTTTGAAGTAAAAGGTTTAAAATTCCAGAGTAGGAAGCTTCATGTTTGTCTGCCTTGCTACATTATTTGGGTTAAGAAGCTATGCTTCCTTGCCTGCCAAGTCGCTTTAATTCTTGCTAGTTTCCAGTGTTCCTATAAAAGCAGTGTTACATCCTTTGTCAGAGCTTCTGTGAAAAGTTTTTTGTATTTATAACGTGCTTTCTAGAATTAGAACAGTACAATTGCCCCTTTTAATTCAAATTTATTTATTCTGCTTTATCAAACCAGCTTTTTCAGTATTTATACCTTTCTACTGAAACACCTGCAGCGGCCTGCAGTGAAATCCTACAACAAACAACTGTTTACTATGACTGCCAAGAATTACAAAGTGTGCAACGTTGCAGTGCAGTAAAACATAGGGGTCCCAGGAGCACAGACAGTAAAGAGTAAGTAGGCTGAGCAAAGGCAAACACACATTCAATGATGCAGATAGAAATCGTAAGGTGGTTTACTACTACTGTGTGCTCTGCACTAATTGGTAAGCTATTGAGACAAGCTCTACTGAATGGCAGAAGTAGATATTATGAATAAATCACATACAATATTTTCAAGCAATTTGTGGAATTTAATGGTGCAGTGCCAGACCTGCAGATCGTGCTCAGTATAGTGCAGTGTGAGGTTTCTCTCTGAAGCTGGTGAATTTTACACAGTACAGAATTGTGTTAAAAAGATCACTGTTTACTTGGTGGTAAAATTGTTTATCTTCTCAGGGTGTCTCTATATTCTGCAGGATGCTAATAGCAATAGATAACTTTCTGGTGCATACGTGGCCATTTGGAAAACTGAGAAGTGCTGTGGTGTAGAGCACATTGCTATAATGTGAGAAGAATTTCCCTTAATTTTTTTAAATCATGCTTCTTCACTGAGGCAGAACTGCATGTTGCACCATCCTTCCTTGCTTTCACTGTGTTGATCCTGTGCCAGTATAGTAATGGCTGGTTTGTGCACTGAGGCTTTTAGGATAAAACATTGACACATATGGGTTATTCCTCTGTCATTCACATAAGATGTCTGCCAGAAAAAAATACAGCTTTTTGTAGTGGAGTCCAGAGGTTTCTGTCTCACAAGAATGGTGGAGGGAATGGGAACATTCCTGTCTGCAAATTCTAGCAGAGAAATAGAACAATGAAAGGCAATTGTACTGATTGAGATTTACCTCTTTATTTGGAACTACTGCTTTTCAAGAAGAGTGAAGGTGAAAAGTGCAGAAGATGGGCTCTGGTACACATGTCTGAGAGCCAAAAGAGTTGGACTTTGTTCTCAGCTTTATCATGAATTTCAAGAACTGTGTCTAGATAAATACCAATCCTGTTTAGTGCTACAGTTTCCCCAGTTGTAAAGCAAAGATGAGAACTTCCAGAGAATTAACTAATGTTTTCAAATGGCTTGGATAGCAAAGAATGAAAAAGAATCATGAAAACACAAGGAAGCTCAGTATTACTGTGGCTTTTACACTTAAATTCTAATATCAGAGGATTTTGCTTCTTTTTGTACATCTGCACAGAACCACTGAAGGAAGAGCTTTCAGAAGAGCTTGCCTCACTCTTGTAGGTGCCCGCTCACCCCACGGCAGCTCTGAAGGTCAGAGGTGTGTTGGTCAGTCAGCATTCCAAAGGGCTATCATGGATGTCCTTCCAGCAGCTCACATGGCTCTGTGAAATCGCTGCTCTCTGCTCTGGAGTGGCAGCATGCTAGATGCTCCCTGCTCCTTACCAAAGGGCACTAGAGTAGGGAGCACCAAGAAGTCTTTGATCATACATCTCCATTGTAAGCTACAGAGAGCTTTCTGCATTTGTTTCCATGTTGGTTTGAAGACCTTGAAGGGAATTCAAGGCCTGGAATTGATACTGGGTTTGTCTATTGTGAAGCTAACCTGGCAATACTGTTTCAATGGGGGATAATAGTCATTCAAGTCCTTTTAGCTTTGTAATCCTTTTCTTTGTTTGTTCTCTTTCTCAAAGACTGAAACCTAAATGTAGCTATAGTGATGAATACATCTTGAGCAATGACTTGCATCTTCACTGCTTCAAAATGAGGGTCATTGAAATTAGATGAAAGCATTGGTAGAAGCCCATGAAAAAGCTGGGGACTGGCTGGACTTCCAGCTTCAACATCTCAGGCTTTTGTAGTTTTAAAGCACACAGACTTGCAGTGCAGCCTGGGAGGTTATTAGTGAGATTTCTTTTTATTTTAATTGCTTTAGAGGAACATACTTGAAAATAAAATCCAGTTTAAGGTTTAACAAAGTCTTGCTGAAGGTCAAACTTTTCATGGCTGCTGTCAGTGAGTGCTGGATCCTTGTTTGAAGTCAGCTGAAGCCTAGCAGAAAGGCCTGTCTTGTGGCTCTGCCGTGAGACCCCCTGTGTGGTGCTCTTTGGATTGCACAGAGTAGGGAGAATAAAGTTTGTGTAAGAGAGTAGAAACGTCTGCTGCTTCTGCCTGCAGGGAGATCTGGGATTGAAGGTGCAGGCAGTGGGAAGGATCTTGGAGGAGGGAGGTAGATAACCCCAGCATAGTTGTCTGCAGGAGCATAGAAACTCAAAGCAAGAAGTTCTTTTGTACTGTTTTGTACACTCTCAGAATTGTTTGAGTTGGAAGGGGCCCTTAAAGCTCATTTAGTCCAAATCCCCTGCAATGAGCAGGGACATCTGCAGCTACACGGGTTGCTCAGAGCCCAGTCCAGCCTGACTTTGAATGTGTCCAAGGATTGGGCACCCACCATCTCTCTGGGCAACTTGTGCCAGTCCCTCGTCACCTTTAGCCTAGAATTGTTTGATGGATCACAGCTGAATGCTTACTGTGATTTTAATGCTGGACCTTCTTAGAAGCACTGACAAAGCAGGCTACTGCTTGGGAAGTATTGAACATATGACAGGGATGCTTTTGATATCTCTCATCTCTTTAAAAATTAAACATGCTAAATGTGAAGGAATATTGCTGGTAAAGATCTACAGGGCACGTGATTCTGTGAATATGAGAGTGCAATAAGCTTAAAAGCTTCAATGAGTGACTTCATCCAAGGTTACTTAAAAGGTGTTTGGGATTGTTTTGGGAGGGTGAGGGCACCACAAATTCTCTGTGTGAACAGGTGGGCAGCATTTCATTAAGAAAACCGCTCAGAATTTTTTTGATTGCCGTATTTGTTGGCACCTGGTCAGTGAAAGCAGCATTTCTGCCTGTTCCTAACAATTCTTCAAGAATCCTTGTTGTGGTCTGGCCTCAATAATCAAAGTGGTGAAATGTGAACAAAGAAACAGCAGATGGCAACAAAGAGCTTGGCTTCTGGTGCAAACTGCAATAGTAAAATGCTCATAAAGGAAAATTATGCAGGAGAATAAAGTAATGCCCTGTTCTTGGATTTGAAAAAAAAAAAAAAAAACAACAACAAAAAACAACAACAACAACAATGATTTTATGCCTGTAAGACTGTTTTTAATTTTTTTCTGGTTCTATCACTTACTCTAGTGCTGTATATAGGATTTGTGAACCTTTCCTAAATACATAACCTCTGGGATTTCCTCTGACCTCCTTCAACTTCAGTCTGCCAGGAAAATCTACAAGACTACAATTCCTATAAGACTAGGAAGCCATCTAGAAGAACATTCAAAGTGAGACTATAAATTCTTTTTTTTTCCAAATCAAAAATAGAGCTCCCTAACCTCCTAACCAATAACCTCTTATCTCAGTGTTGCACATCAGTAGATACTTTTGGAAGCATTTCTGTTGCTTTTGTTGTTGTTGTTGTTGTTATTTAGAATAAGAGTACAAAGTTGATTTTTGATTTTTAAGTATGTAAAGCTTTGAAAGCTCTACCAGTATCCCAAATCATGTTTTTTTTTCCTTTGCCTTACCCAGCATGCCACAGCAAAATTTGTTATTTCCAAGTCAAAGGAAGCAGTTCCTTCTGTCTGTTCAGATTTGGTTTCTGTAAGCTCCTTAGTGCCTCTGGTCCTGTCATCTGTGCTGTGCAGAAAAGAGTAATTTGTGCTGACATCATATAATTGCCCTGAAGGAAAAATATATTGCATATCACCAAGTAAAGGGAGAAATGTATCTATAATTTAGGACAATAATGGGGTTTAATTCACAGAGTCTCATAGCATCTTGCATACTGACAGTTTCTACTATCATTAGCAATGTCTTGGGATTCTGTTATGTGGATGTAACAAGTTATGACTGAAAGGAAATCATTATGGGGACCTCAGTTTTGTAATCGTTTCTAAGGCTTATTATCCCTTGTGGCTGTTGTGCTTTTGAAAACTCAGAAATTATTTGTTTTTCCAAGTGAAAGACCCAATAGAAATTCTTGATGTTACAGGGGTGGTGCAGGTTTGGGATAGTTCCACCTCTGTGGCAGCAAGCCAGGGTGACAGCCCCCATTGAATCAGTGGACTCCTGGCAGTTATTTTCAATCCCTCTGCCTGCCAAGCCGGTGCTCATGGCCCTGCCTTCAGCACTGCACTGCACTGCTACAGAATTCTGCCGTGACCATATAACACTCTTCCTTTTCAGGCTGCACAAACGTCCTTAAGATGCACACACAGCTGCTTGGGGAGCTCTGTCCAACAGCATCTGTGACCTTATGCTTATGTGTGGTACTGTATGCCTGTGCAGATGCTTGTATGTACCCAAGGAAGCATGCCAGAGCTGAGTTTTGGTGTGAACCAGCCTAAGGTGGTACCAAGAAAACACAGGAAGTTTGGATCAGCAGTTTTGATGCTCCAAAGCCACAGCATAGTATCCTGTCTCTTTGGAGTACTGCTTCGTGCTGCAGCTGTGCTCTCCTCCTGTGATTGTCACTGCTGCACAATTAAGCAGAAAGGCAGCTTTTTGTGCAGTATCCCTCCACTCCGGGATATTGTGCAGGTAGTAATTTGTGGAACATGGGGACAGACGTGCTTTTTAGTTTTATTTTGTGTATCTGTTCCTTATGTTTAGCACATTTCACAAGCATGTCTGTTTACTGGCTTTGCAGTGCTACATATAGTAACAGCTTTTCAAAGTGCTGGAGAAGGATGGATGCTGTCTCTAGGCTGGATTGCACAATAGCCATATATGCTTGGGAACAGACTTCTTCTTCCCCACTGCCAGTGCCTTGTGCAGGCTGAATAAATAACCGTGTGTTTTGATTAGGCTTTTCAGTCCTGAAAAGCAGAGCCGCTTAAGCCCAGGGTGGCTGTTTCCGTGGATTTTGTCTCAAAAATCTCGTATCCTTCTTTCATCATGTAGTTTATAGCTAATGGTACTCATGTGCCTTGGCGGTACTAGTCAACAAGAGCTTTCCCTGTAGGGGGTTTACCTGTGGTTGTCATAGCTTCCTATTGAATACGAACACAGCACATCTGGGGCACACGTTTGCGAGGCAGCTGAAGTACAGCTAGTCCCAGATTAGGAGATAAGGTAAAATGAGAGAGTGAAATTTAGGCAAATCATGTAGGACATCAGTTATAAGATTAGGATTAGAACGTAGCTCTCAGTTCTCGAAAATTGTTATATATCTGTGCTGCTTCCTTAGAGAATGGGATGAGTTTGTATCAAATGCAAACCTTCCCAGTTTTTGAGAGAGAAGCTTCTTTGATTTCTTCCTCAGTCCTAGCAGGGGGCTGCGTCTAGTTTCAGAAGAGCCTTCCAATAAATAAATGAAAGGTTTACTACCTTTTGCATCTTGTTTGCTGTAAGCTTCAGTATCTTAATGCACAGTAGATGGAACGATTTATGTTATTAGTTCTGCACGAGTTAATGTAGGCCCAGGAAAATTTGCTTTGTAAGAATTTAAGAATTATATATCTATGTGACAGCTAAGGTATGTGGATTCTAAAACCAGAACACATTAGCTAGTGTCCTCCCTGCTACAGACCACAGGATTCTTACCTCTCACATGCAACTTTAAGCTAATCTGGAATGTAGCTGTTAAACTTCTGCTTCTTGAATTAGACTTCAGATAACGAAGAAAAATCATTGCTTTAAATGGCAGGGTTGTGATGGTTAATTAGTTTAATTGTTAGAAGTTTTCAACTTATTTCTAGGTTTCAGCTACAGTATAACATTGTGTCCTTGTCAAAGATCCATATGCGCTCTGAAATCTCCCCTATTAGATATATTTTAGACTCTTAGTCTCCTTTTGGTGTCTTTTTAATAGAGCAGAATCCTTTTCATTCTTAAAGTTCTTTTTGTGATTTGTCAAAGTGCTCACAGTTTTTGTGTCTTTAGTGTCAGGTGATGATCTCACTACGTGTTCAATGGATTGCTTCCAAATGTTATTTGATCTTCCCTTGTTTATAAAGGATCATCTTTGTTCTTGTAGTTATTGCTCCCAGCCTTTGCGTCTGGGAATTTGTCCTCAGGTAGTGTCGGTCAAGTGTAGATCATGATGCTATATGACACATAATGCAATATATTGCCTCTGGTTTAGGAAATAACTTTGTTTGTGGATATGATAGATCTGATTCTACAAGCAGTAGACCAGACTAACTGGGCTGACGAGTCGTGCATATAAGGTACTAGCAAACTATCTTAGTTGCTTAATAGCATACTTAGTACATGGTATGGTTCTCCTGAGTAATTGACTTGTGTGTGTGAGATTTATCTGTAGCTGTCCTTATAATCTCTGTCAAATTGCTTTTGTAATATGTCTATCCCAATGCATAGTCAAACTATTGTATATTGTCACATACAGTACAGCAGCAATCCTTCAGAATGTGAATGTGAGTTAAATATAAACATATGATGCATTTGCTTTTCAGTAGGGATAGTGCATTTACAGAATTCAACAGGAACATTACAACTTCTTATATGTAATTGAGAGTCTCTGGAGACTACTATGTCTTGAATAGCTAAAAATCTGTTTTCAGTGCAGTCTGCACTTCCATCTGCTACTTATTTGTTGAAGTAAGAAGCATGCCAGCATGCAAGAGAGCAAAATGAGTCTCATTTTCACTAGGCTAGAACTGTATCTGACTTCCTTGGTGATAACTAATTTGAGGCAATAGGAGTAGTTGGGTTAGAGGGATTGGCACAAAAATAGACAGATCTTTGGTTTGTTTGTTTTTTTTATCATTCAAAATAAAATGTTTTGATTTTGCATAGGTTGTAAACATTGTAGTCACTGAACTGGAGATATTCTGAAGTGCAATGCTTCCAGCCTCTCATTGCCACTGCTTTGCTTTCCCAAAGCTATTTAAATATTCATATCCTATTTCTAATTCCTATACTTTGAATGATCACTTTCCAACAGTAGGAGCAGGAAATCTGCCTGGTTTAAGGCATGTGCAGTCATTTGAAATTGAGAGCTAGCTTAGATGTTTCTGCTTGTCCATAACTTGTGTCATAAAGACATGCCTTGCTTTGTAAGGATTTACAAGGCTTTTTTTTTTTTTCCTGTCAAAAGAACCCTTGGTTAAGCTTTCAGTTACTTCTAAATACAGTAGGTTAGAGCTGCAAGAATTGGCAGCTGTCAGGGAGAGGTTATTTTTTACCTGAAGACAGCCACTGAATGCGAGCATCTGAGAGAAAGGCAAATCCTTTGCAATCAGAGCTTTGTGGTTTGTCCACATGCATCCTCTGAGCTCTCCTGGTGACCTAAGTGCCCTCAGTTCTTGCACTTCTAGCACATGATGTGCTTGGGCTGCTGTCATTGAAATACATAGCTTAGAATGGCAAATAGAAGAGGTTGGAAATGAAGGTGTCGAGAAACAGTTTCTCCCAGGATCAGTTACACTGGCACAGGAAGGAGGAGAAAATTCCCAGAGAACTTACAATGTATGATTCTTTATAAAGCCTAGATGTGTCAGGAGGAAAAATAGAAAATGGCTTCAACATAAATGTTTAAAAGGAAAATGGAAGAAAAGACAGTTTAATCTGAATGTTCTCAACCATTTCATATACAGGATTTTTAAGAATCCCCTACAGAATACTTTTATGTCAGCAAATACATACACACCGTAGAAAACCATAGTACTGTATTGGTGATTTAATGCTAGCTATTTTCTTTTCTTTTTTATAGTTTTGGAGATGGGAGAAAACAAATCTTCCTTAATTAGTGATCAGTTGCAGTGAGTTTCAGCATGTTTACTGATGGATGTAGTGAGCAGGCAGCAGCTTTTGCAGCTTCCATTTACATGAGGGGAATGAAGAGAAGCTGTTCTGCTGTGCACAGCTGCATTGCATGATCACATTCAAGTGGCCCAGAGCAGCAGAGAAATACAACTCCCAGAGGCTGTGCTGGGAGGCTCTGCTTGGCCAGTAAGGGAGGGGTGTGAGACAGACTGAAGAGTGTGATGGTATGTTAGAAAAATATTCTTTTTATTCCTCCATTAAAACTGAGTTTTGACCCTTGTGGCAACTTAAGAATGAGGTTTTTTTTCTCAGTTAAGAAGTAAACATGTTGTGGATCTATACAGCTGTCTTCTGTTAAACTTTCCATTTTGCTGAAGGGGTTATGTTCTGTCAGAAAAGTAATTGCTGTTTATCAGCTAGTCAAAGTAACTATATTGACATGAGTGGAGCGCAGCGCTCTGTCCTTTCTGTGTATGTGTCTAGCTTAAGGCCACATGGAGCTGCTTCTGCTTCATGTAAAGGTGGGTAGAAAAGCGTAAGGAACAAAATGCCTAGATTTTTGAAGTTGGGGGGACTTCCTCTTGTTTCTGGATTAAATTTGATTCTTTCGTGTGTTATAAAACTGAAGAAGAAAGAGTGTGAAATGTGAAATGATTGTTAGAAGGAATTAGAAGCAAGACTGATGGGGTTGGGGTATGGGGTCTTTTTCTGGTCATTTACAACTAGCATGGATTTCTTGAACTTGTTTGCATTTTTCCTGTATTTTGGAGAGAAGAGGCAGAGGCATAGGCTTTGTTAGAGATTCATCATTACCTGCTAATTTAAGATGTGAGAAAAGCAAAGAAGCTAAAGGCTTTCATAATGTCTGCAGCAACATCCAGAGAAGTGAGACTTGATAAGGAATGTTTTTCTGAATCAAAAAACTTCTTTGAAATGTATCACTGAGGTTTTGCTGAGTTCTTGAGAGGGGGAAAAGAAAAAAAAAAATCCCCACTAATTCTCACTCTTTATATATGAAAGTTATAATCAAACAGTCTTTTGTTTGCATGAAACTAATGAGTGAAATCAGGTTTTCAAGTCAGCAGAACTTCCTCTCTGTTCTCAAAGCATAACTGTAGGTCTTTGTCTGCTGGAGCCATGGAAGACCAAGGGAGATGATGTTTCTTAGTGTGTGGCAGCTCTAAAGAGGGGCTTCCAGAAAGCTTGTATGCTGTGGAACTGGTTCCTGCTTACAGAGGAGTTATTCCAGCCTTCCTGTGATGAAGTGGTTTTCTTGGTGAAACAGACGAGTTTGGAAGAAAGTGGCAACAGGTGAGCCCAGGATATTAAGACATTATGTAGCAGCTTATTTCGACTTTTCTATCCCCTTCCTTATGTATTTCTGAGGTCAGTTGCTGTGTGGTGAATGGAGAGAAATACCACATTCATCGCTTTCCCAAGTTTTGTGCTCAGCTCTTGTACTCAAAGGGCACTGCTATCCTACTTCTCACTACCAGTCTCACACCTGTATGAACTGCTTTGCTCTCCAATGTTGCAGAAGTAGAACTGATGTGAGCACATGCCCCAGTTAGTATGAAAAGCTGTTTCCAGTTAAAGTGAGAGCAGTGCTTATTATACTGAAGTTATATCCTCTGAAGCACATTTGAAGATGTCAGTCCATCCTGTTTGTCCTGGCCCTCGTGTAATGTCTGGGTATGGGGCAGCAAGGCTGTGAGCCAGCAGGGAGCTGCTGATCCCACCAACTCTTCCTTCAAACCCATTCCACCTGCCTTGATCTTCGGTGGGCAATTGTGTTCTTCACATGTAAGTTCCTGTGGGTTTTGTTGCTCTTGCTCTTTCAGATTATCTTTACAATACTCTTTATTACGTTAAGTGCACTTGCAAAATATTTCAATTGAGTTTTCAATTAAGGCAGGTCAGTGTTTTACTAATGATTCAACTGCGTGCTGTTTTCAAGCAACTGCAATAAGAGGATCTCCAAGCAGGTGGTACTGAGGAGAAAGACTTCTGTTTGGAAAGATCATGCCCGGAACTTCTCTCTGTTTCATTTATCACAAAAGATAGCTACAAACTACCTAGCAAGTGCCATACAAATAGTAGAAATATTCTGACATGTTGCTGATCTCAATTAATGTTTGGTAACTGCTGGAGACGATGCAGTGCTTTCAAGCACGTTTGAAGGGCTGTCCCTGCATGTAGCTGGTGTTTCTGAAATATTGTTTCCCCAAGATACTAATTAATAAAGGAAATATCTCATTATTTTGAGTAATTTAAAACTGTTTGTGGAAACTAAGGTGCAAAGGGGCTTGGTGCCATCCTGACAGCCTGCTTTGCACCAGGTGTTGCTCCAACACCTGCTTGTAGCTACTCAACCACCAGGAGCAGTTTGCTAGATGGGGATCTAAATGAAATGCATAGAGGTTTTGGAGGGCAAGCTGGTTGGCACTGTGATGCCCATGGGTCAGACAGCTGTCTAAGGAGGCATATTTCACAAAACTGTAGGTAACCAGCTTGTTAAGACATAAGAGATGCTTCTGTAGGTAAGAGATGCTAGTCCAAAGCTAAATACCTGAATGATTTGAGTATGTCTGTGTGTGCATTTGTATGGGAAGAGTGAGATGATCATTTTTACCTATAGCAGTGCTTCAAAGGACCTGAAAACTGCCAGGGCACTTTTATTAAAAATGAAAACCACTCTGTAAAGATTTGCTTGAGATCATATAATGAGCCAAGATGACCTGTCACTGTATCCAAGGCCAGGTGCTCATTCCCCACAGCATATGCTTTCTTTATGTAGAGTAAGCCAGACTGTTGTATTTGGGGTTAATGCCCAACTACATCTGATTTTAAGTGGTGCTGTGCTCTGAGGAGTTGTTACTACCAAAAAAATCTTCAGCAAACTCCAAAAAAAAACTTCCAAAAAACTTTTGTGGTTGCCTCCTTTTTAGTGGCCTGGGTCATTCAAGGATAACTGCTTCAGAGCTGGATGGAAAGGGGATCTACAAGAAACAAAACTGTTTCTTATATGGGTTACTTGATGAGATTTTTCTACCCTCCTGGTTGCCTGTCTGCAGATGTATTGATGTGTTTGGAAGCCTAGCCTTGACAGTGAGCATGGCTTCAACAAGTTCTGAGTTTCAAAAGTTATTGGGGGTCTCAATGCACACGAATGTGTTGTATAGAGGACTTGTTTCCTTGGGAAAACCTGATTACATCTACTAAGGTAAAAGACAAATAGCCTGGCTCCTAAGGTATGGCTTCAAAACCAGCTATGTGTTCTGCTACAAAGATTGCTGCCTTTGTATAGCTTACTGGGACACAGCATGCAATTGCTTTCTGATGCTTGCGTTGCAACTGACTCCTTGAAGTATGTATTTCTGGGGAGGTCATGTCATGCACTGCTTCCATTTGGCTCATAGTTGAACACTGTAATTTGAAGATTCTTTGATGCTGAAGCAATCAAAAAAGAAAGCAAATTCATCTGCCACCATAAAGTATGATGACCTGCCAATTGTTTATTGCTGATAGTTTGAGTCATCTAAATAACAGGAAGGTAGGCAGCCAGGATGGGTTCTGCTCTTTGTTTGCAGGGATCAAATAGATGCACTTCAGTAAGCACACATCAGTAGAAGTTTCTAACTGTCACAGTCCCACAGTCAGGCAGTGGAGGAAGCCTGCTATACTGCAGTGGCAACTAATGCTGTAGCCCATGGGTAGCCTTCCTATCTCAGACAAAAAGGCAGGATAAGGTAACTGAATTGATTTTTCTCTGCTCAGGAGTGAGTTGTGGAGGTGGTGGTTACTTCATCTGTTTCTCAATAAAAGGTCAAAACTTTTAACTTGATTGCAGATCCAGATCTAAGATTAAAGGATAAGGAGATGTTAGACATGTTTTGTTTCTTCTTTTTCTGATCTCAATCCGTTTATTACCAGCATAACCTGATAAAGGATTTGTGATCATTGTAATGCTCACTGTCTTCCTGGAGACACAGAAGCGAAGTGACTTGCCTGGTCACCCAGGGAGCTGATGACTGACTGAGCTAGGAGTGCTCTGCCACTGGCTGCAATTAAAGTCATGTCATTCTGCTTTCTCTCCTCACAGAGGGAGCATACAAGCAAGTTCCTTGTTTTGTGTACAGCTGTCTATTCCTGCTGTGATCAGGAAGAAGAAATTGTGTACTGCACTGTTGGTATTCCCTTAAAGCCTCCTGCTGCTCTAAAAGGGGGAGAAAAAAGAAACCAAATTGAGTGGAAAATGCTTTTTGTCAGTGCTGCTTATAGTGTTTCAGGAGAGGATGATTACTTCTCTTCTTGGGATTCTGAGCACAGCAACAGAGCACACACTCAATATCGTGGTCTCTAAATAAGACCTAGATGCTTATTGGTTTCAGGTTTAGAAAGCTCCAGACTCTGTTCCTTTGAGCTGTGCTTTCAAGGCTTGCATAGCTAGGTGTGGCCATTGTGGTCCTGATCTGATCTTTTTCAAAGTCTGCAGCAGCAGCATTTAGTGCTTTAAATCCCAGGCTCCTTTGGATGCAAACCTGCCTAAGAAATCTGTCATTGACTATACGTGAAGTTTTGAAGCCTGTCTTGCTGGATTTGTCATCTCATGCTATGTTTGCTTGGGGAGACTGACAGACATGTACATTAAGATAAATATTTTGGCATGTTTAGTAGCCAGTGAGGTAATTCTTGGGGAGCAAAGAAAAGCATGTAATAATGTTGTATACATAGTGAGGTAATGCGACTGGGCAAGTCCTGTCTGTGCACAACTTCCTTGTTGCTTAAACATGAATTGTAGCTGAAAACAAAATCAAGATATTCCTCCCCTAGAATTTTGTTTGGATTAATTTCTGGGCTTCCCATGTTCTAGCAGGACAAAGCCAGGGAGGTTCTGGGCTTGTTCATGCTTCCAGCCCTACTTCTGCTAGGCTCTTCTGTTTCTACTGCTAATTGCATGGACTTCAAGTCATCAGCATGCTTTGCTTTGGATAAAATTATCCCTGAAGTAGTATCACTGAGGTCAATGAGAAGATGAGCCTGGATTTCTGGAAATGTATTTTCTGTTCGTCTTGCCTATATTAATTTATTTCCCTTGCCATTGTCCATGACCTCACTCAAGAACACTGTGGCTAATTTAGGAGTATTCTAGGACACTGCATTTGTGAAGCAGGTGCTGTGGAAAATACATGTTGCTGGATTGCTTTTTTCCTAAACAGTGTGTATGTTAAGTACTAGGCTAAACTGTTACAGATCAGATAAGCGAGAGGAAGAGAGACTATTTCTAGATGGTATTTTCTTTCCATTGCCTCAGTTTTTGTGTACTCGCTATTTTGCTCTCTACTGAAATCAGAGTGTTTGGCACATTTGATCTTTTCAATCTATTCCAATTACAAAGTTTTGAAGTAGCATCCAAAAAAAAAAGTGCTGATCCTTTCAGGATGGCACTCAGCAGTCAGCACAGCACTTTGTCACAGCTCTGCTTGCCAGCATGCTGGGTGCTATATATAGAGCTGCACATGCACGGATTGTGGGAGCCTTGGTGCACAAATAAAAGGAACAAAAATCAATATGTTGCTGACACTGGGAGGATAATGGTGGGTTATACATTTGGTGCTACAGTCAGCTCTCTAGTGTGTAGCGAGATATTTCTAATGCTTTGTAGCAGTAAAAAAGGATTAATATTTAAAATATACATGCCTTTTCTGTTCCACTTTCCTGAAAGGCATGCAATTATATCTGCTGTTATCCCAGAAGCCTTTAAGAAAATGGACATGCACTGAATGTTATGCTGACCTCATTCTTTAAAAAAATAAAAAATAATTTTACTCCATCCTGTCTCAGCATTGCTGGTAGAACTGTCAGGTTGTCCTTGTGAAAGAACTAACATGAACGAAGATAGGGAATACTGGATAATGCCATCTCTAGACGTTCACTCTTTACCAAAGTTCCCTGCCATCTGCATTGGGAAGTTTATTTCTGTGTAGCAAATGCAGAGTCAAAACAAAGGGGTGTTGTAAATATATTCCCATGGCTTTTGTGCTCCTTACACACTTTTTAAAGTAGTCATATCTACTTTCAGGATGTTTAGGACTTAAAGGCTATTGGATGACAAGCCAGTGAGTAATGGAAATAGTGAAATTTGCTCACTTGACTAATATGTTTAGGTCTGTATTCCAGGCTGTAGGTATATCACTGCAGCCCACTTAAAACAAACAGCATTAAACAGTCCAAGTCTACTTGTGAATTAAAATTACTTTTTGCTTGTAGTGGTATGCAGCAGATACTTTTCTACAATGAAGAGGGTGCTCCATGCAGTGTAAATCTTACTGTGCTTGGTTCTTAAATTCAAAATCAATGAAGAAATGTCAGTGATTTGCCCTAACCTCTCTGTAACGTGCAAATTCCAGTAGTTTACAGATGAAGGGCCAGTAAGTGGCCTTTAGGAGTAGGAACCATAGTTCTGCATGGCATGAGATGAAAGTGCCCAGAAGTGGACAAGGAACTGGAAGAATTTGTAAGCTCTCCTGGCAGAGCAGGGAAAGTGCAGTGGAAGCAGATGAATCATTTTGTAAGTGAAACTGGGGATGGTTACAGCACTTCTGAGGGCAGTGACTGAAGGGCATATGCTTATCCCTTGTCCAGAGACTACAGAAATAACCAGTAAGGCTTTGTTTGTCTTTAGGTATTTCCTGCCATGCATGGAGAGGGGTTTCTTAGTACACCAGTAGGACCTAAGCACTGCATTCTGTCTCTTTTGTGATGTGTTTTCTCTTGGCAGTAGGTAGGCGGGAGCAAAGGCACTGACTTGGGCTCTCCTTACCCATATATGTATTCTGTTGGGAATGCTGTGACTGCTGCTCCTTCATGCCAGCTCAGTCCTGGCACGTCCATGCAGTCACTCAGTTGCTGTACTGTGAGTGCGTAGTGGTGGGAGGGAATGCTTAGCAAATGTCGCCTACTCTGCTGCTGTACTCAAGCAAGGCAGTTAGCTTGGCTCATTCTGAATCAAATGCATTTTTCTCTAGACAGTAATTGATTATTCTTCCTGAATCAGTGAGCCTTGTAAAAATTGTCCTTAATCCGAAAATTTAAGCAAAAATGCTGGTGTTCCAGATTTAAAGCAAAAAGTTTGCATTTCCTTAGCTATAAATTGATCTGACAGCTCTTTCTGTTCTCACGGTCTTGAAGGTGTTCTCTCTGAACCAGCATTAGTCCCACTTCAATGCTTCTTTATCCTCCGGAGAAACTGCAAGCAGAGCAGTCTGAGTGCGGTGACTGAGGAGCAGGTGGCAGGGTGCAAGTGGTCAGTGGTGCTGTAAGGCATTTGTGCAGAGCTGGGTATTGGTTCCTCATGACTGTCAAGCCCAATGGGCATTTTAAGAAACAGCAGTGGCTGCTCAGAAGTTTCTGCTGTGACCTATCAGCTGTATGTAGGGATTTAAAAATAATGGTGCATTGTTTTATCTTCATTAACCATAAGCTCCCAAAAATATAGGCAGGAAAAGGATATTAGTAGTTAATGTGGGGTAGGAAGAATTGTGCTTGAGCAACCAAAGGTCTTTACTCAGATATCTAATCTCTAGTGGTGTTTAGTAATACACAAGATGGTTAGGGAAGAATATAAGAAATGTAGTACCCAAAATACATGTATATCAGATATCTTCGTAAGGGAAGAACTCCTGTCTTCTGTTTTATTTAGTTTTATTCTTAAAAATTCCGAGCATATCTGCCTTTCTTATGGGCTCTGGGTATCAAACTAAAATTTTCATGGGTTCGCTAATGACAACTCCCATGGTATTGTCTTGAGGGGTAGCAGTTCAGTCTATTGCTAAGGACACATGCATGTAGTTAGCATTGTTTTAGCCTTGAGTGCAGTACTATGTTTTAAGAATATTCAAATTGAATGCTCTGTCATTCAGCATCCTTCTGAAAATCCTTGCAGTCAAACTGAGGGTTAATTATTACAAATTAACTTTACCAAAGCAATTGAGCAGGTGTCTTGTTTAAGTCACTGTGACTGCAAGGCTATCTAGCTTTGAGACACCTTGATTGCATGTATACTTTGCATATAGTCACAGATATTATCCTGTTAATGATGGTATAGCTTTGTTGAATTTTCTCTGGATTTCAGTGCCCAAAAAAAATGATTGAGACTAAGGTCTAGGATTTTAAAAGTATAACTTGATTACACCTGTGAATAGCAGATGAGAACCTCCTGTGCTTACTAGCAGTTTTCATGTATGTGCACAGGGGCAGTACAGTTGACTTAAACTCCCTATTTCTGTTCCTGTTAGTTGATGCTTTTCTGTGCATTTATAGAAGGCTGCATATTTTATTGTAGAAACTAGGAGGAAATACTGAAAGCTTGCTTATTATGGTGAGAAAGTGTAACCTTGCTTTTTACATTCAGATGGCTGCAGTTCAGTATGAAGTGTAATCTAAATACTATGTTGGATTGTGGTAGTAAGTAGGGAATGATGGTAGTGGATAATATAGTTGCTCTGTAATTGTACTGCTAAAATTGATCCAAAACTACTGAGAGAGCAACCAAAAACTAACTTCCTAGGGGCAAGCCTGGTATCTGTAAGGAGTTCTCAATTCGGCATGAATTTCAAAGAACAAAGAAGGCTTGATTGTATCTGTGGCTTTCGAAAGCAAGCATTCTTATCTCTGTGAAGATGCAGTAAAATAAGAGCAAAACACTAGTGATACCAATTTGCTTATGGAGGTGGTAGAAATGATGTTACTAAGTACAAGATTTGGGTGAAAAAGACAAATTCTTTAGGAAATGAATTTCTTTAAGGGGAACTCAATGTTTTTACAGTAGAAAACAGATTTAAAAGAAAGCCATTTGGAAGGAAAGGTGCCTTCTGTGGCCCCTAGCTGACTTCAAGTGCAATTTATCAGGGCAGCAACTATCCATCAAGCCTGTCTTTTCATGTTAGAAGTCCCTGAAGATATCACACCTCTTAACCCAAACACTCCCACATTTATTTGATACATAACGCTTAATGCTTTGCCGTGAATGAAGTCTATTTAATATTTCATAAGTCATGTTGATAAATTATGGAGTCATAGAGTGGCTTAGATTGTAGGGCACCTTAAAGATCATCCTATTTCAACCCCCCTGCCATGGGCATTGTTGCCAGCCACCACATCAGGCTGCCCAGGATCCCAACCAGCCTGGCCTTGAATGCCTCTGGAGATAAGGTATCACAAGCGCTCTGGACAACCCGATCCAGCACCTCACCATCCTCTGTGTAAATAATTTATTCTTAACATCTAACCTAGATCTCCCCTCGTTTAGTTTAAAGCCACTTCCCTTGTCCTATTCCTATCAGACCATATAAAAAGTCAGCCCCTCTCCTGCTTATAAGCTCCCTTCGAGTGCTGGAAGGTCATAATGAGGTCTCCCTGGAGCCTTCTTTTCTCCAAGCTAAACAAGCCCAACTCCCTCAGCCTTTCTTCTTAGGAGAGGTGCTCCGGATCCATTATCATCTTTGTGAATCTCCTCTGGCTCTGTTCCAACAGCTCTGCATCCCTCCTGTACTGGGGACCCCAGGCCTGCACACAGTACTCCAGATGGAGCCTCATAAGGGCAGAATAGAGGACAATCCCCCTCCCTCAGCCTGCTGTCCACCTCACTCTACACCATTGGCCTTCTGGGCTGCAAGAGCACACTGCTGGCTCGTGTTAAGTTTTTCATCTTCCAAACCCCCCAAGTCCTTCTCCCTAGTATTGCTCTCAATGAATTCTTCGCCCAGTCTGTTCTCAAATCTGTGATTGCCTCAACCCAAGTGCAATACCTTGCCCTTGGCTGTGTTAAACCTTGTTAAATTATTGTGTCCACTTTTTGAGCGTGTCCAGATCCCTCTGGATGGTGTTCCTTCCTTTTATTGTATAAATTGTACCACTCAGCTTGTTGTCATTGGCAAGCTCACTGAGAGTACACTCAATCCCACTGTCTAAACCCTCCTTTGTTGCTTTATTCTTACCCAGAGAAGGCTGTATTTGAGGGATGTAAGCCTACTATGATTCTGCTCATAGCTATTTGTAATGAACTGCAACTATACATGCTTTAAGCAGGGGTTTAACTCTTTTGCACACGTATTCATTATGAGTACAGCTTTACCAAGGACACTTTTAAATTATTCTAGGATATTTGGAAACTCTTCAAATACGGAACTAGCTAGCCTGATCTATTTTTTTTTTAATCACTTATTTTTAATGAAGTTGTCTACAAATGCGGTCCTTTTCTACCTCCATCTAAGGATGCAGGCAAGTTTGTGGCAATACTGACGAGCATGTGCACTGTACTGGAAGTTCCCTCAACACAGAACTACTGTGCCTCAGTGCTGAGCAGCTCAGTGGCAGAGAATGTGAGGTTATGGTCTGAACCTGGGAGAGATTGCATGAGACCACCAAGGGCGTGCTTGTTGTGAGAACAAATAATTTCCTAGGGTATAACGTTAGCTCATTAACCATCTCTGCTTTATCCTTTTCAGTTACCTAATTTGAAAGTCAGTGGCTATGAAATAGGAATTTTCAGTATCTTTTTTCAGCGCATCTCTGGGGAAAATAATTTGAGGGACACAGAGGGAAGGATTCTTGGCAGCACTAATTCACCATTAGCTAACAGTTACATTTGTGGGTATTAATATCACACAGAAATAATGTGGAATGACTTACTTCTGTGCTTTATAATGCTCATGACCTGCTCTGCTTTCTGGTCAGTCCGCATAAAAGCACTTGAAAGAAGAGAGGAAAATACTGGCTCATTTCAATTGTTTTACCCTTTGAATGATTTACTTTATGAAGCAGAGATTTGTTTTTCTTTCCTAGCACTGAAGCAGACCAGAGTCACTGCCTTGCTCAAGGCCTTTCCAGTCACATACAGAGCAAATCTGTGTTTCTCAAGCTGCTTTGTAGCTGGTGCCTTTGGCAGTGAAGGCAGATAGTAACAGTGAGGTGGGCAGACCTCAGTAGTATTTATGCCCAGGGACCTCACCTGGCCTGTGCTCTGTTCTGGTGTGTGCAGTGCTGCAGGCAGCTAGGCTTAGTTTAGTAGCCAGTATAAATAAGGACAATTAAATTATTGCTGTGACGTGTCACTTGCCACAGTTTATTTTCATGGCTGAGTTGCAGCCTGTTTCACGTCAACAAGCTCACAGAACTGGCTTGCATTTGACACTGCATTAAGTTGCAAGGGATGAAGCCCTTATGACCCTTTGCCCGGTTCCTCCCTGTGCCAGAGAGCTGGATGGGCCATAAATCAGCACCTGAGGGCTGTAATGTCTGCAGTGTGAGAGTGAGCCAAAGCTAAATGCTGTTCATCAGGCTGAAGAAGGCAGTGGTTTGGGAGTGGGCTCATGTGCTGGTCCCTGTGGGGAGCAGCAGTCCCCTTGGGCTGAGCAGACAGCTGGGAGGAAAGATATATTGAATGACAGCTTAATCCACTGCTGGCTGCTGTCATTTCATACTGCAGGCCATGGAGCTTCAATAGGAAAAAATTCTTACATAGACTTGGATTTTCTTTATCTGGGAATAAAGTATTTCTACGTGCCTATGGAAAAATGTTAAGGGTTTTCAGCTGACTGCAGTGCAAGAATGCTCAATTCATCTAATTTATTGCAAAAGTTGTGGCATCAGTTCTCACCCTGGCATCCAGAGCTCTATTTTGTAGAGCAGTTGCTCTATAGTAGGAGTTAAAAACAAGTGTTGAACTGTTCAGAATATCGCCAATAGATACGAACAGACTGTCTTACTCATTGTATTTATAGTACAAAACTTTCAGGTATACTTGGAAGAAGTTAGTTTTATGATGAGAGACTGCTTTTATTTCAGAAATGGCTTATAAGGTCTTTAGTTTAATCCACACACGTATGACCAGCAGAAGGAGGATTATGCAGTGAATAATATCCTTTCAGGTCTGCTTGAACCAAGACTCAGGCTGTAAGTCAGGATGCTGATTGTAGACCTTGCCCTGGTCTACAATGTGTTTGGTTATTTTTCTTCTTTTTTTTGGGGGGGTGCACAGCACCTCAGCCCATCAGCTTTCATTTCCATTCAGACCATGAGGAAATCTTATCAGGTTAGGATGCTGGTGCACTGGAAATCAGACTATCTTTGAAGTGTTTGTGCAATGCAATCATGATCTTTACTATTAAAATAAACTTTCATTAAATCTGCTGGGATGAGGGGCCTTACTGAGACTCCTTCTAATTTAGGAGCCATTTAAGATAAGCAGGTCCTTCCCCACTGGTCTCAATGATTTTTAATTGGAGCTGAATTTTCAATGCAATCAGGAATTTTAATTTGCTTTGCTCTGTTGCCTCACCCTCATGGTACGTTAGTACTGCTGGTGTAACTTATCTTCAGGTTTTCTAGCCACGAGCACAGAGTACTTCTCTTGGCCATGTCATCATAATGCTGGTATGAAATAACCCTTCTGTGCTTGTCAGGGGCTGCGACTCTGACCTTGCAATTGAGGAGCTCCCCCAGTCTAACTCTGTCAGGCAGTAACTATGTGGGATTTTGTGTCCTTCCCAAGGATTTCAGTTATTGTTCCCAATCAAATTCTAAAGGGATGGCTTTAAAAAAAAATAAAATAAAATAAACAAACAAAAAAGTGTCTTTTGAACATCACTGTACTGGGTTTAGTCAGGGGCCGAAGAGAAGAAAAGGACTTACGAATGAACAGTGGAAGGAAAAGCAAACATAAGGTGCACTATTCTATATTACAGTGAGGTTCATCCTTGTTAGGCAGTGTTTTCCTGTCACAGGAGCAGATAAATTCCAGAGCACAATAATTTTCTGAATATAGACTTGTGTTAGTTCTGTAGATGTGAGTACCCATGCTGTGTTGTATGCTTTTCTTTGTGCTAATTCTTGCCCAGCTCCTGTGCAGAATATTGAATGTTCTCTCTTTGGACAGGCTTATGACTTGCCTTCAATTTAGTCTCAAGCACTGCAGTCTCGATTAGGTTTTGCAGTAAGTATGTGTAAATTATGCTATGCATGTTTCAGAGAGCATTTCCGTGCTTAGAGCTCTTGCCTGCTAATCAGTGTGCAGAAATAGCAATACAGCTAACATCTAGTGTTTCTCTTCATGTCTATTTTTGTTGGCTTCTTTAAATATATGTAATTTTACATAAACTTATAATAGTAAGTCCTGCTGCTGTTGTACAAATCTCAGTTTGTGCCTTACTGTGAAAATTGGAAATATGGTGGTAGCCTCTCTAGGTTTACCAAATATAAAATGGGGAGGGTTGTACAACATGCAAGTGCTTTCAGGTGCTAGTGTTTCTATGATACTTTTCCATTAGGAAGGGCTTTGGAAAAAAAAAAAAAAAAAAGTTTATATTTTAAGTCAAATACTAGGTCACTTTTGCCTCAGAGCAGAATTAAGTTTATATGGAAAGTTGTCGGTTGTTCACTTCAGTTTTCTAGTTATTTTTCTATTTATAAAGTGAATGTGCATCTGAGAAGACATTTAATTCTCAGATCTCGTTCACTGCATGGATTAGCTTTGTTAATAAACCGTAAGAAACTTTAGAGAGTTTAGCAATGGCTGGAACGTGACTCATGGAAGGGGATGCTAGACATCTGATTTCTGCCTTTGAGTTGTCAAGGATATTGAGCTGCTTTGGTGGGCACCTCCCTGCCTCTCTTAGTTGTACAGAATGGTTATTCAAAATCATTCTGTTCCCCAAGCAGATTGATACACTGGAAGTTAGTTTACTGTCTTTGTTTTGTATTGTATATCTCATAACACTGTGGCAGGTTTTCTTGCAACAAATATAGAAATAGTTTTTGCATCTGACTAATGATCCATTTTTCCTTTTCCTTTGCTTGTTCGTAGCACCACACCTTGAATTAGGTTCTCATAATTTGCATGGATACTGTGTAAATGAACTTTTTGTTAGCCTTATGATGATTAGTATGCATGGCTTGCCTTGCATGTTGAACTCAATTAAACTTCCCTGTTCCTGGTTCCTACTACAATCACCTAAGATCCCAAGCAGTGGCAATTCAACCCAAGTAAGAAGGTGAGCAACACGGTGTCTGCAGCAGGTGTTGTGGAGTGGGTAAGATGTCTCCTCAGAAGTCACAGCCCCTGAACCTGCGCCCCAGCTGACCGTCAGTGGAGCTCTGTTACTCATGGAAGGTAAATGTAGTTCAGAAAGTTGTCAGAGAGATTGTCTTTGTCTCCAAGACATACACAAACACAATAATACACAAGTAAAGCATACAATTTTCAATCTCTTTCCTCCTAGAGTTCCAGAATAATGAGAGAGTTTGCTATAATTACCCTCTTCTTAAACTGATGATCAAAATGAGGTCTAGGTGATGCTCCAGGACTCTTCGTATCTCATCTTCTGGCCCTTTTGATGATATTTCTGTAGTCTCTAAGAAGAGGATGTATTTTTTTTTTTTTTTAATTAAAAAAAAGCATTAAAAATTTTAGCCTTTTGTACACAACTCTCAGAAACCAAATCATAGAATCACCAAGGTTGGAAAAGACTTCCAAGATCATCCAGTCCAACCATCCACCTATCACCAATATTTCCCACTAAGTCATGTCCCTCAATGAAACATCTGAATTTATTGAGCACCTCCAGAGTCAGTGACTCCACCACCTCCCTGGGCAGCCCGTTCCAACATCTGACCGCTCTTCCAGAGAAGAAGTATTTCCTAATGTCCAACCTGAATCTCCCCTGGAGAAACTTGCAGCCATTCCCTCTAGTTCTATCCCTAGTGACCTGGGAGAAGAGGCCAACCTCCACCTCGCCACAACCTCCTTTCAGATAGTTGTAGAGAGCGTCACCCCTGAAATTCCTCTTCTCCGGACTAATCAATCCCAGTTCCCTCAGCCACTCCTCATAAGACTTGTGCTCCAGACCCCTTACAGCTTCATTGCCTTTCTCTGAACGTGCTCCATGGCCTCAATGCCCTTCTTGTGTTGAGGGGCCCGAAATTGACCGCAGTACTCAAGGTGTGGCCTATGTCTGTTTTGCAGACATATCTGTCCTTCAGACTTTTGAGATACCATCTTCCAGTTTTATTCACAACCATCTTCATGCTCTGGTCCTCTTGGCCTTCTCTCTGAAGGAGGAGCATAAATTTCCTCTCTTGCCCTTACCTTGTGCCCTTTGGTGACATATGATCCCATACATCAGGTGCAAATAGAAAACTTATTAATATGGCCAGCTTCAGAGAAGTAGAAAGCGGTTTTGCTATAGCATAACAATATAGCAGGTAGTTTTAATGATGGGGACTATATTAGAAAGACAATTTTTCCCTTGCTGTCAAATAATTCAGTAATATATTTGACTTACACCAAGAGTTAGCCTTCATATACTATGACTTCAAATATATAGGCTTAATAAAATTTCTGATTTGAAAATAGAGTGTAGCTGCCCATCAGCTTCTCACAGACATACACAGAAAAGATGGCAAGTAATTGAGTAGTAAATGTATCCAGGATGGATGCTAACAATAATATCTGTCCGTAATTAACTATGACTTTCAATCTATAGCCATGCAGTAGCAGCTTGACGGTGTGAGAATTATATTGCTATTATTCATGGTAGCTTTTCTAAAAGCATTTTCCTTGAGTTACTGTTCCATTGTTCATTTGTTGCAGTGTCTTAATGAAGTATTTTGTACTCATACTTACAAATGCACATCTTAAAGCAACCACATGAAAATAAGTAATATAAGAAGAGCACAGAGGCAGGAAGGAGTCTTTCTTTTGATAGCCTGTGGCTGAGAGCAGTTGAGGACGTGGATTGCTCTTCACTGCACTGTTTGTAATGCAGCAGCATTTAGATGCCCTGGCCAAGAATGAGACAGCACTGTGCTAAACCTGTATGTGCCTGTGTAAAATGTGCAACTGCTGCTTTAGTCTTATCCTTAGAACATTGTCTTCCACTTCCAGAGTTCTTGTGGTGCTGCCTCTGTTTACTCCCACCAGTTTCTCAGGCACAACAGAGAAGCACAGAAGGCCAAGCAGAACCCAATTGATAGAAACTGCTACTGTTTTTATTGCATTTGATATTCAAAGTAACAGGAGATTCATTGATGCTGTGCCAGAGAGAAAGTGTTTTTCCTGCTCTCTTGAGTTTAAAATCCAAGTGCCACCTGTATGAGGGCTGCATAGCTCCTTACTGACCAGCTGGTGCATTCTGTTGGCTTATTTTGAAGTTTGTTTAACAGCAAATACCATTCCAGAATCTGATCCTAGATTAGTAACTGAATGTTCATGTCCTGGAAAACTGAGGGAAAAGTTGATTTATGGGCATGGTATTAACTCACTTTTTACTTTGGGGCTGATCTGAAAGCATTTGCTTGTAATAGATCAGAGGGAAGAGAATAAAGCTGTATTTGAGTAAAGAGATGGATGAGATCTGGTGTATGGAGGGAGGAAGGAAGTGAATGATAAGATGACAACTTTGGAAGAAAGCTGGAGGATGAGGGCTGGTTGTAGTAGATGCTAAGAGATTATTTTGCAGAAGAAAGGGGATAATTAACAATGACCTATAGGCAAGATCACGAGATAAGGCAAAATATGGAAAGTTAGTCATTAATGTAGGGAGCTGGGTGTTTGTTTCTTGGTGCCTTTGAAATATATAGCTTTCCTCACAAGTATCTAGTTCCTTTCAGGAAGAACAATTCTATTATCACCTTAAAGCCCCATTCTGGCCTCAGTCTGCGTTTACTGTGGTGTCATGCAAGCCACAGTTAACCCTGCTGCCTCTTTTCTCACTGTGTCTCCGAAAGACTATCTCTGCAGTGGCAGCTCTCGTGCATTAATCTGCATGCAGCATTCTTCCTCTTGGCTCTGGGGCATCCCCAGCAACGCTGTAAATAATGCATCCGGACTGTCTGTCTTAATCAGAGAAGATAAAGCAGAAAGTTATTGGAGGAATCTCTAAGCTTTTATTTCTCTCTCTCTCTGTTTGTATCCTCTCAAGTCCTTCAGAGACCTGTATGGATATTTGTTTTTCTATGCGTACCTAATCACTAAAGCAGGATATCTCATTTCTCAGTATTTTTGAATATGAGGAATGAAGTTTCTTGTGTTTCAACCTTCTTAGGAAAGCTCTAATCTGATTTTACCTGTGGCTGAGAAGTGTTGATTTCTTTGTAGTTCTGTAAGGTGAAAGCAGAATAAAGGAAGGATGGACTAAATTCCCAGGGCTCTAAGAACCTTTCATGGACTCTTAAGAGCTTGGTGAGAGGTTTTCTCCAGTGAAGTTCAGCCAAACTTTAAAACTTACGTTAGCAAATAATTTAGCTCCTTTATGATTCCTGTACTTGGAAGCCAGGTCCAAGGGTGCAGCTTCAGTGAATGCAGACTCCTAGTTATTCTAGGGAGATTGCTTTATGCGTGCTTTTTTAAATCCTTCATTTGAATTGTGTTTTAATGTGGTTTATTTGATGAATAGTATAAACCAAGATCGCTGAAGTAGATGGTATTAATTATACAATATGGGGAGAACTTGAAATACTGAAGGATGGAGGACCCATGCTACAATACCAGAGGGTCCATTCAGCTGTGACTAAGACAGAAGCTCTCAATTGAATGCTGAGAATTCTTGTTGTGCAGTGACCTCTGCAGCTAGAAGGATGATAACAATTGCTTTTAGCTTATTCGCTGCTCCGTGACTGGCTTCTGCAGTTGCAACCCACATGTCAAAATCAATCTGTGTAACTGCTGTAGGAAGACCCAAGGGGGGTTCAAATAAAATGAAGCTTGTAACAACCTGTCCCCATTTTGTTACTGAATGAGAATCATGAGATACTTTACATGCTCTACTGACATTGGTGTTTTTAACAACAACAAAAAAAACAATACAAAAGCATGGATTATTCATTTATGATTTAAAATTTGATAGGGAAGACTTCCCAGTGGCAAACTTTGGTATGTGAAATGTAGAACTCGATATAAGCACAGCTCTTCCAGAAGTTTAGCTGCGAATTATTGTACATTAAACTTTTCCTACTTACTGAATTTTGTCTTTCATGACTTCTTATTTCCAATGCAGAGGTTTTGTGTTTCTCTTTCAATGATTTAAAAAAAAAAAAATTGATATGCTGTTAATACAGAGAAAAAAGGAAATCAACCTCCCTGTGAGACATTTATTCATCAATTAAAGATGAGATCTCAATTTGCAGATTAAATATCTGTAGTGAGCATGTGACACAGTGAGTATTCTGGATGGTGTACAATCTGTTGGCAGAATGCTGGATGGACTTGCCTAAAAAGCTCCAGCTCCTACTACATTACTTCCCTGACAGCAGGCCAGTAAGTATCCTGATAAACAGAATTATAGGATGATATGAGGTGAGCCTGATGTTTTGTCCTTCCAAAACCAGAAGCAATTACTGTTTCAACATGCATACTTATTTTTTTTCTTCCAGCAAATCTTGTTTAAGACATACAGAGAGAAATGGAGGAGAAGTAGGAAAAGTATTTATCAAAGGTGCTGCTTGACATGCATCAAATGTTATCAACTTCAGCAGGGGTCCAGAGGTGCTCAGTGCCTCATAGTTTTACGCCACTCAATTTTTCATTCCGTATCTTATTATGGGGGGGGAAAAAAAACAAACTTTTTTCACCAAGTAAATATAGCAGGTAAGCAAAAAGAGAACCTGGTGAAGCAGGTATGTGATACAGTCAAGGGCTCAATTATGCATCAGTGGATTCAATTTATAGAGCAGAGGGGAGCAGTTTTGGATGTCAGTTTCCCATACAGAGCATGAAAGCGTGCACTGATAGAATGAATTAAATGAAGCGCTAGCAGAAGTCACTTCTTCCAAAAGATTATTTGATTCAGTCCTTCAGAAATTAGACTCCTCAAATGGAATATTTAGATCTTTAGTTTAAAATAATTCAAGTTGTAGAAAAAAGAGCAAATTTATTACTGGCTGGCTTGTTCTTGTGTGAAAACCTTTCCTTTCATCTCAGACTGTCTATGATAAATCTCTCCCAGCTGTGTTCTGATATAAGTGAGCAGTTTATGCATAACTTGTTGGATGGTGCAGATGATATAAGGTATAGGACTTCAGAGCATCAAAAGCCATCTTTGCCTGCTTTTCTTAGTTACAGGACCAAGAAAATCTGTGAGAAAATGAGTGCTTCCCTTGTTCTTGGTGCTCATGAGTTGCTTTAATACACACTGAACTGTGAGAGAGGAAGTAAGTTTGAGGATCCCAAACGAAGCCAGTTGCATTCCTACTTGCTTTTGTGTGCCAGTAAAAGCTTTTAAGTAACTGTGGTCTTCCTACTTATGACCCTAGGAAATCAACCCTTATTGTTGCAGACAGCCCAGTCTGGGCTCTCAACTACTCCTTTATGGGTTTGCATGTCTGCTTATGGTTGCTCCCTTACTCCTGTTGGAAGCTGAATTATCTTCCTCAACCACCTGACCAACTTGGAGTCTTTTGCTTTTCTGTGGGAAAACCTTTTACAGAAGGTAAATGCAGCAAGCGGATATCGTTAGATTTTGTTCCCCCCACTTAAAATATGTGCTGCGGAGGAGCAAAGAGTTGCAATCAAACTGTCTTGAGTGCTTAGGTTGGATTGAGGCCACATCTTAAGTCTTAAACAGTGATCTACTACCACAAGAAAGAAAGCAATATGCATTTATCTTTGGTGTGTTCTGCTGGGGAAGCTGCTATCAACTCGTATTAGCTGACAGATGAGCAGAGTTATGGTGAAGGATCCTTTTCCATGGCCTTCTACAGAGCTCACACACCCTTATAAAAGTGTTGGGGCTTTGGATCTTTCTCCCCCCTACTCCATCCCACTGAGTTCCCAGTTCCATTGGAGGTTGGTGGATGCTGGAAGGTGTGTTAAAACCTTACTTTTTGTGCTGAGCAGTCTGTACTGCCTGTGATCTGAGGGTGAGGTTGATTGCAGTGAGCTTTACAGTGTGTTCTGCAGATATTTTTCAGATGACTGTTAGCAGAGCTGCAGGCTGCCACGGCTCACTCCATTGACTCAGTTGCGTTTCCAATTTTCTTTGCGTGAAGGCTCCATTTATCACAAGCAGCCATTCCACTGGCCATTAATTCTTACAGACTGGTTGATTGACTGATCTCCCTGTGCTGTGTCACTTAACGGGATTAGCAGAAAGGCAAGAAACAGCTTGCATGCTGACTTAAATAAAAAGCTGAGTTAAAAAGACAAAAAAACCCCAACAACCTGACATCCAGTTTGTCAGGACTTGCACAGTGAGTTCACCTCCTCTGAGTTACCTAAAATTGTATTTGGCTGGTTGCCCCTTAACAGACCAATTGTCATTTTGATTGACAGCCCTACAGCAGAGTATAGCGGAGCTGCTGTAAATTTTATGAAGATGCAGTGACAGAGCAGGCTGGCTCAGGGCTGTCATCAGGGTACATCCTGACTGCATGCAAGTGTGGGCCAAAGGCTGTGCTCCAGTCCAGCCCCACCAGAGACTGCACGCTCCCTGCACACGTCCATCTGAGATGGACTCAGGGCCATGCTGGGAGGCACTCTGGACTAAAATGCCAGCCTGCCTGCGGTGCTGAACAGGGCAGATGTGTCATGCCTGGTGCCCCTAGCACTGAGAGAGCACACACAAAATTAGCCTGAATAAAGAAGGAAAGGGTTATGTTGTCAGTAAATTTGGATATGGCTAGAGACTGAAAAATCACACAGGAAAAACCATAGAACAGTTTCACAGAAATCTGATTCCTTGAATTAGAATAAGACTTAAAATTATTTTCATGCTCCTGGCAGGAGTGTATTTCCATGTTTGTAGTACAGTGTAGCAGGTGTTCATGTGTCACTGGGTGCGTGAGACCAAGAGGTCCAGGAACCATACAAGCAGACGTGGCCTTCTGTTTGAATGTAGAGAAGGTGACAAGTGGGAAAAGCCTCTCCAAAGAGGAAATGTATGAAGCTGCAAAACAAACATTGTGAGATTTTTGAGGTAAATGATTGTTTTTCGTGTCACTTGGACTTCAAGTTTGTTCCTAACACTTCAGGTATTCAGAATACCCAAACATGGCGAATATGTGCTGGTCTTGTCCTTTTGGTAACATCAGCACTGAGGCCAAAGACAAAAGCAGAGAGGATTGCTCCCACCCAAAGGGGTTCTATCTGTGTTAGGAGGCACTAAGTGAGCTTTTTGGGCAAGGGAGCAGCTTCTGGGAATTTCATGATGTCCCTGTTTTCCTCACAGAAACACTCAGTAGGTTCGATTTTACTTTCCTTTTTATCTCTCTTATGAAGGTGAGAAAATATTTTCTTTCTCACGCTTGACTATCAAGTGAAATGTTCTCTCAGCATTAGTTTTCTTTTTGCACCTTGAGTCTTGTCACCATCAGCTTCTGTATCAGCAGGGCAGCTGTAATGCTTTTCTTCTGCTGATTTTTGTGAAAACAATTATGCTGTAACTCAGAAGGCAGCAGTGCTTGTGGGATTTCCCTTAGCCTTAAGGACAGAACTGACTCTGAATTGGTCTTTTTTTCATGTAACGCTACATGCCAATCCCAGAGTGACTGTAATTATGTATCCCCATAAAGAACAAGAAAAATGTTCATGAGGATGACAAGTGCAATTCTGAAACGTGTGTACGGATTCCTAAATTATCTCCTACCACCACCAGCCCTGGAACCGTAGAATAAATTCTTCCTCTCAGAGATGCTTCCAGGCCTTGGCTGCATGTGTAGGTTTTTGTGCCAGTAGTACAAAATCAGTATATCAGTGGAAAAAATTTATTGTGAAAATGTATTTCAGTCTTACATAGCCATGCAATTCATAAGTCACCACTGAAGTAGAATCAGTTACCTTTTATGTGCAGCAGTAAATCTGAGTTAATACACATATAGCCTGAGACCTGGGGACAGCAGTCTATCCTAACATTGCCAGGATAACAAAATCCTATGCTTGCGTGAGGCTAGGGCTCCATTTTTAATGCTTTCTTCTCCTCTCTTTAGTAGCACTGTTGCTAATCAGGAAGTTCTTGCTTGGATCCCTGCTGCATCTTCTGCCTCTTGGGTTTGTAAGCTAAAGCCCCAGAGATGTGATGGAGTAGCAGTCAGAAAACAGTCACATTTTTACAATGTGCAGCTCTAACAGGATCCTTACTTTTGAATGATTAGAGAATGCAGAATTTAGAAAAATGATCTCAAAGACTAAGTGAGAGTTAAAGTGCTGAAATGCCATTAATATTTTATTGGGGGAAGGAGATTGCATGTGAAAGTTCACATGGTTTCAGTGCAAAACAAGACTTAAATGGTTTTCCACAGAAAAAGGAGGGAGGAGGGAAAGAAAGCCTTTAGTCTTACTAAGAGAACAACTAAGTGAGAGGAGAAGCCAAATCTCTACACAGGCAGGCAGTTTGCATTTGCTCTCTGTGGGTACATACATGCATTAAGCTAAACAGGTGTTAAAGATAGTGGTCAGGCAGTAAAGGGCTACCACAGCTCTGCTGTGGTATTTAAAACTGCAGGTGGCTTGGAGTGATGCATTCCACTTGATTTTTCACAACTGTATTTGAACAGGAGGAGAATTCACATGGACAGACCTAACTTCTTATGGAAGAAATTGAGTGGTCCTTCCAAGACTCAAGTTACATACCTCAGAATGATGCATAGAGATCTAAGTTAAGCTGCTTGTGAGATCTGGAACTTGTGTCTATACCAGACCTAGAGATCTCAGTGAGAGTAAATACACCATCGTGTAGCATACGTCTCTCTTGCAGTTCCAGCAGAATTTGCGGTGCAGCAGAGTCATGTCAGATAAGCTGGTAGGTAGTGCTGGTAGTACAAGCAGTTTGGCACAACTGCTCCAGTGTGTTTCCACTCAGGTACAAGCAGCAATATGACTGCTGTATAGATGCTCTGGATAAGCACTGAAAACCTGTGCACTGCAGACCTGATTCTTGTTTGACCATCATTGCTTTCCACTATTATATATTTAGTACTACACTTATGTTGTCTTGTAAAACCTAATTTCACTGCCAAAAGAGATTGTATGAGGAACCTTTTTACAATGGCCAGGATCAAAGGCATTTAGAGAAAAATGTTAATAGAAAGGCATGTGCTTGGCCAGTGTGTCTAACCTCTGTGCCTGGTCTGAAAAGGTTCACATCTTGATTTCTGAACCTTTTGCATCTGAAAGATAGCTGGGTTTTGTTTGTTTTGAATTTTTGCTTGCTTGTGCCCTTATGGTCCAGAAACAATTAGTCATTTTTACATCTCCCCCCACCCAATAAACAGAAGAAAGGAAATGGTAGCCCAGTGTTTACCTTCTGTTTCTGTATGGAGGGCAGAGCAGCTGGGGATCCAGGTATAATACTTTTGACTGCGTGTTGGACAGCCAGTTGAATTATGTCTGGATAGACAAGGCCTGTGAATTTGGTATCTGCAGAGCTTCTGGTAATATTCCAATCTAATGGCATTTTTATGGTTTTCTGTTTGTCTTGATGGTCTTTTACAACATATGCTAGCAGTTCAAGGAGATTTTAAAAGGATCTTTACGTGCTACTTATAAAACATTTCTAAGAGCTATAGGAAAATGGTTTGCCTTGCAAATGAAGGTAGTCTCTACCAAGTTAAGGCTTATTGGCTCTTACAGCTGTCAGAATGATGTCTCTGCCTGATTTCTGAAGGTGAATTGAACTTTGCTCCGTGGCTGTATGTGTTTTGTTTTTCTGATTTTATTTGCATAACTCTCTTGGAGCTTTTCTGAAATTGAAGGAGTGTTATGCTGAGAATTGAATTTGTGTTTTTTACTGTTTTTTTTTTTTTTAACTGTTATTTTTATTTTGAGAAAATGTCCTGAACAACTGCTTTCTCTGTCAGATCTTGAAATTTTCCAATGTCATCCAAGTTCTTCTCTCTCTGGAAACCAGAGCTATCATGAAGAACCTTGAAGTAAAAGAACAGCATAATAAGGGGAAGTTTGCAGTTGTGACATATGCTGGTAGTCACTTGTGTGTTTTATTTTTTTGAGCAATTTCTCATGAGGTCCTGAGTCAGGTTTGTAAAAACATCCACTGAGAAGAATGGTACTCAGGTGCGTGGCTTCTATGAGCTATCTGAATTAAGCGTCCAGCCTGAGGGAGTGCTGGAAGTGCTTAGCTTGGTAGGTGATGGGTCTTCAGAAGCTTCTGTAGCCCATCTGGAAAAGAAAGTAGCGCAGGCCAAATAACACCAAGTGCCCTGGCTGGGCTGGGAGTTGCTGGAATGATTCCTGCTGGCTCTTCTAATAGAGATAGTAGCCAATTCATGCTAATTATGCTCTCCACACTACTATTTTAAATCCAGAAGAACTTGACATAGATGGGAGGAGAGAAGACGAGGCTTCAGTCAGCGTCACTGATTGACAACTCTTTCTTTTCTTGCAACATTAAAACCTAAGATGTAGTAACTGCCTTCAGACCACAGTCCTGCCTGTGAACTTCCCAGCAGCTGGCATGTTTGCAATGGCAGCCTTGCTCCCATTATTGCTGTTCGGAGTGTAGCAACTTTTTGCCTCAGCAATGCTTTCCTGGGTCACTGTTCTTATTCTGGTTCACATTGTTCAAGTCCTGGCTGTAAATACACGGGAACTGTGCCATGTCTTTGAGAATGGGACACTGCCTGTGTTTTCTTGTAGTTCAGCAAGCCTCGGGCAGAATCTACCAGCAGATAACTAGCAGCCAGTTGCTAATGAAAGAGGGACAAGAGAAGCAAAGCAAATGTAGATGCTCAAAATAAAATTGTCAAAGGAAAGAGTGCTTTTAAACCACTTTAAAGTAGTAACTAGCCAGCTGAGTCTCTTGGGAGATGCCATGTCTGCTCCTCGCCTCGTTTGGGGAGGACAGGAAAGAATGTCACTTCATTTTATTCATTCCTTTAATTGCCATTGTTTTCATGTCCAGTACTTTTAAGTGAGAAAACAACATTTGCTTCCTTTCCCTGCAGCAGCTCACTTTGGCAGTGACTTCCTTCAGGGGGCTTTTTATTGCAGAACTAATTTTGATTTGCTATTTTCACTGTAGACATCCCACAGGAGAAAGATGATGGTTTTTTGCATATCTGGAGTGAGACTTCAGTTTACTTCAAAAATCTTACTCATTTACTTAAAGAAAATGCTAAATTCAGTCTTTGCTCACTGTGTTAGTAATTACTAAAATTAACAATGATATTTCCCTACGTATTACATTATGGTGTTTCAGTTGCATCTAATGTACTCTTAGCTGTCTTATTTGATAATCTCTGTGGTGGGTTAAAAAGGGGACAGGAGACTCTTGGCTGACTCTTGTGCTCAAGCAGAAGTTTTTAGTGCATGCATGTTCTCCCACCTGACCCTCTCACTCTTTCTTTGTGTGAATTGCAGCAGTACTGATGATTTCACTTCTAGCAAAGGCAATAAAAATACAACTGTTGGCCTTGCTTGGGAGCACAGGGTGGTAATAGCTTGTCACCTTTCACAAATTTTTCAGACTGGTGTTTCATTGTATCAGCCTCTTTTTTGCCTGATTGCTACAGCCAAGTAGTGCTATCAGCACCTCCATGTGGGTAGTCTGTGGCCACCCCAGGTGATTGTGTCCTGATATGCTTCTCTGTGACTCCAGTGACCGCTCAACTCTTTTACTTCCATTCCTCCCTTTCTTGCATCCAAACAAGAAGCTTCAAAGCACTTACAGAGTTCCTCCTGTGTATTAAGAAGTGGGTCAGGTGTATTTAAGGCCCATTAGTCCAAGAGCAGCCAAGCCCAGCGTGGGAGGTGGGAGTTTTCTGGGAGACCTTCAGCGCATTAAATCAGCAAAGATCTTAGTGCCATCAGCCCACACCATGCTGAGGGAAGGGAATGCTATTAGCTGTAGTGTTTTATGTGGGGACCTCAATACTAGGACTCTGCTGTCAAATTAAATGGCAGATTGTTCTTTTGCTGGTGAGTACTGTAGGACTCCTGTGTGAGAAATTTTAGAGAAACGTTCAGAGAAAAGCAAGAAGTAAAAGAATATATATCTATAGTCTTGGTATTTGCAATCCTTTAATCACAAGTGCAGCACAGAAACTAGACCATGATTGTGAATATGTTGCTTTTTTGTTGGTTTGTTTTGTCGTGCCATGTTTCCGTAATACTTCTCAAGTTTCCTCTCTTGAACATAAGCTCAGTCTGCTCAGAACTTATTCCTCTACATTTCTATTGACTTCACTAAAGCTGTTCTTGGCCCTCGTCACTTGAGAGGACTGAGCTCAGTGGGGCCAGAAATACTTCAGTCATGTCAATGGACTTCTTTCTGAGATTGAGGACAGAACAACATGACCAGAAGTCTTCCATCATGTAATGACACTTAACCTGCTGCTTTCTGTAACCGCAGCATTGGCAGGCAGAGTCATTGCTCATCTTTCTGGTATTCAGACTCATTTCTGAGTAAGGTTTGCTTCTCTGAAATAGCCCTTTTTGTCAGAGGTAGCTACTATAACCTGGGTGTCCTTGACTGATTGGAGAAATGATCTGGTTCCCATTTTGCTCTTCTCCATATCCTGCTGCCATGTATTCTTTCCTGATTTCTTTTGCTGACATCTTCCCTACTTCTCTTCTAAGCAGTCTGATTGAGAAACACTATTCTTGAACTACTGTCTTAGTTTTTTTTATTGAGCAGTTCCAAACACTTTGCAGTGGGGCACTTTGTGTATCAAAAATAGACAGTCAGGAGTATTAGCAATAAATAGCTCTGCTCATTAATGCTATGTTTTTCTACCATGTGAATCTTTCCCCCTAATTATTTTTCCTTCTTTAGAGCCAATTAGTTTAATGTGGTAACAGGAATTTGCATTGGGGCTGCCAAGCCATATGTCTCTAAATCTCCATGGATTCCCAGCCTGATTTTTTGTTATGCACTGTGACAGATGCAAGACCCTGAAAGCATTATTTAAATGTGTTCTGTTTTTCTGTAGCTTTGCACCAGAGTCAGTTTTAGAAAAATGGGTTACCAGTAGCACTGTATATTTTGAGTGTCTCTCGGTCCTACAGATTGATACATACGCTGGGGTTCAGATGCAAACAAGTCTTCTGAACCTATCTCTGTTTGCGGAGAGAAGAGTGAGCTGGGAAGTAAATCATGTAGAATTGGAACCCTAAACCTGAGCAGAGCATAAGGCTACAGCAACTGCAGCACAGTGTGCAGAGTGCTTTGTAGAAAAGCATGAAACATCTGTGATGCTCCTTGTGCCTCTGTGCTGTCAGTAAGGCATTTCTGTATTGAGAGATTTTTCCTAGCCTCTTTCTGCCCTGGATTCTACCAACCAGTATCTGGTACTGAGGATGAGGATTGCCAAAGAAATACAACTCCCATTGAAGCTTGCTAGGCCTGTGATACTGATAGACATATTTGGCAGTACTGCACTGTCAGCATTTACCATGCCACACGTTTTTGTATGCATTCTGATCAAGATGTGTAGTGCCAGCTGAAAGTGTTGGCACTTGGGAGATGTCTGGGTTTGGGTTTTGGGACTGGGTTTGATCATTCCAGCTGATCCTCTCAGTGGAGTAGTCAGCTGTGACATGACTTGCCATTATAACCTTTCCATCTTCACTGGAATATTCCTTGCTTGTTGAGATGAAGTGGCAACTATTTGGGCTGCTCAGGAGTCGTGTCCAGAGCTATCTGGGAAGTCTAGAAGATAGCACTGAATGTGGTGACTCATGGAATTCATGGTAAAAACTACACTTGAGTAACCTTAACATCCAGGAAGTGCCCTATTTAGCAGTCCTTGCGAACTGTACAGTCATGCATGTGGCTTGGGATTTGCTGGGCAGGTAATCTTTAAAGCTCAAAATATAATTCTGGCCTCCATCGTGGCTGCAGTAATCTGCAACAGCACACCATACCATAGGTGCATTGTGTGAAGGCACAAGTTACTTTGTGTGGTATAGGATGGAAAGTTACAGATCTGATCCAGACTTCAGTGACTTGATTTTCTGTTAGCTCTATCAGTGATTGTATGCTGCCCTTTCTATTTAAACATCTATTTTTCTTACAATTAATTTTAAAGAATTTCTGGACTAGCATCAATGCAGCAAGCTATTTAACTTGGTGATATACCTGAAGCATCTCTCTGGATAGCTGAACTCACCCTTGTGTACCTTGTTGGATTCTGTTTCAAGCATCTATTATATGCATATAGCAATATTATTTCCAGGAGTTGTTTGGAAGAAAAAAAGCACTATAGTTCTGGAGCAATGATTCAAGCTTCAGTTATGTTTTCTATCTACATATCTGCTGTATATGTTCATCTGAAAATACAGTGCATTTTCTTAGCAGTGTTCACAATGAAGCCCTTTCAGACTTTTACTGATATTCTTTATCTTTACTGACGATGCTACATCTGGGCACAAGTTGTTTTTTATGGTTATCTGAGCGTTTGTTGTTCCACACAAATGTGGAACAAAAGTGTGTAATCAGCACGGTGAATGTAGCTCTTACAGCTTTGTGTTCACTACCTTTGCCTCTTCATGGCATTTCAAATAATAGGTGAAGCTAGACCACTTCTACTATATTTAAGACCAGTGGAAGTTCCTATTGCAGTAATTGGAATATGGAGTAAGATCAAATAGAGAGAGAACAATTAGGCTTGTCTTGAACTCTGTGTGTCCAACCCTGCCCTCAGCAATGGCAGTATCCAGTACTGTGGGCTTTGTTTTTCAAAAAAGTGAAATTCAATACATATATAGAATAGACACAGCGTGAGGTTTATCTCAGGATCACTCCAGAGTTTACTGACACTGAAGAGGAGAGTGTATTTGTTCAAAGATTAGTCAAAGGATGAAGGCTTGGCAAAAGGAAAACTATGATGAATATCAGAAAAGCAGTCACCCTTTGGCAGTGGAATAGAGAGGAAGTAGCAGCAATACTGACTGGGTTATCTCAGAAATGATAAAAACGTGACAATCTTTTCTTGGTTACACTACACCAAAGTTATTTGGCTTTCTCAAGTTGATGTAATTTTTTCCTGTGATGCTCATGGAAAGAAGAGTTTGGGAAGAATTGATTCTCTCCATCACCCAAATCTTCTGGTGTCACTGGGAGATGGTAGAAGTGCATAGGAAAGTAATGAAGGCATAGGAGTAAGGTAAACCTCATTAGGTATGAGTATCCTGTGGAGCCTGTCTGTTGGTCAGTGCAATACTGAAATCATCCGGCTTTATAGTATTTTCAATCTATCTTGTCAAGGTCACAACATGCTGTAGGATGGTGAAGGATTGCACAAGAACATGCCAGTTCTTGGAATAAGGTCCTCAAAGCAAGAAGTTACAGTCTCCTTTGCAGTAAGATAACTTAAATAGAGAGAGCTGAGCATAAGAGAATTTGTTTTTCAAAAAGGTGGAAAGGAGTAACAGGAAGGAAAGTGAAAACTATCTCTAATGGGACCAAGTTCTTCTGTGACAGAACCTGGATGTACCTCGACAATGGCTGTGCAGAACAACACAAGGAACAGGAATTTTTCTGTCATGTTGTTAGGCTGTGCATCGTATTACAGAAACAGAACCTGTTAAGTGATTCTCAGAAGAGATTGTGGATTATTCACAGAATGCTTTAGTTCAACAAGACAATGTCCATCTTAAGAGTATTGCTGTTGATTTCAGTGGAACCAGGGTTGATCTTGTGTTATGTCAACATTTTTTTAAATGAATTTTAAGCAGACCAGATGCATCACCAGACTAAATTGTCATTAAGTTCCTATGTTAACTCAGTCTGCTGAAACATCACAGTCCAGATATAAACAATGCTGATGGAAATATAGCTGCTATAACTGCATTAAAATGTTTACTGCTTCTAATATAGTAATATTGTAATGGAGGGCTATGGAAATATTACAGGATTGGAAAGTTTAATTAGTTATTCCAAGGCTTGTAATGGTTTAAATTAAAATGCTTGAGTTTCACCATGGTTTTTGTGCAGACAGATTTAATCAGTGTACAGACATTCAATTCTGCAAGATGACAGAAATTAGTCAAACTGCAGTGCGAGCATCACTTGTGCAGTTAGGCTGCAGATGTTTTCTTACCTGAATTACAGACTCTAGCAGAAGTCATTTTCCATTACATCTAGTTTTGCTGAAGATGTGATAAGTGAATTACTGTTCACTGGTCTGATGTTCCTGTCAAACCACCCGTGGTGATAATACTCAGCTTCCCTGGACTTTACTGGAGAAGGAAAAAAAAAAACAGCAACAACAAAAAACCAAACCCACAGCTTTGCATATGCAGTATGACTGTTCAAGGAATCTTACTTCATCTTCAGAGGAGGGAGGCTGCCACATGTACTTTGTTACTATTTCACACTGAGAGCTCATCGGTGGGTCTCTGCTGCATTGTTCTGAAGTTGTTTTCCTTTTATAATAATGGGATTTTAATGACTTCTCTAATAGACATTCAGGATGCAAATTGACCAGTTTTTAGTTTTATAATGGTTTTCCTTAGAAGGAGCAACATAATAGAATCGTTAAGAGAGTTGCAAAAAGTTTTTTCCCCAGTTGTTGTGCTCTGGTAATGTCATCCGTGCGTTGCATTAATATCATGAGATCACTGAGACAATATTAGGAAATTAGATTTAGTGCCATTTTGGAGCAACAAAACAAACAAACACTACCAAATCCATGGAATTATGCATGCTTGTGAGCTTTCAAGATGATGCATTTAATAATGGAGACTGATTTTATTTTACCTTCTATTCTTTGTGGTTGAAGCTACAGAGTTGCAAGCAGGCTTTAAAATTCAATGAAATATTTTCTGTCAGAGAATATACAAGTTTGCTAGTGATCAGTAATGCAGAATTGATGCTAGCCTGTTTTGTGTTAGGCTAAATACAAGAGTTACAGGTTGAAGATAAGTACAGACAGAAGAGCTGTTAGGAAAATAATATTATGGAGTACTAAGAGTGACTAGGGCAAGCATGGTAGCATCCAGGCTTTAGAATGCTGAATATACATATTCTGCGTATAGGTAAAGATGTTTCTCTGGCATGTGTAGAGCCCATGTGCTCTGTTATACCTGTGAGGTAGAATAAATCTCTAATTTATGCTTTCTTAAATTAACCATTTCTGTAAGGAACTCTCACAGCCATTAACTGATAATCATCTTTAAAATTTCAGTAGAAATTTCCTATAGCCACTTTTGTGGGAAAGCTGTATACTTGATTTTCTTGGAAATTCAGTGCTTGCTGCTTTACAGTTCATGTTTTCTTTTCTTTTCTGCTTATACCTCATCAACTTTAGTTCCCAGTAGCTGAGAAGAGCAACTGCCATTATTTTGTTTCTAGAAGTGTATTCAGGTGGAAAAAAAAAAACTGTGCTTTGAGTTCCTGCCATGTCATTTGACTTTCCCACAGTTACAGGGACTTCCAGTGGGATTTTTGTCTTCCATTTCTTCTTCTTAGGCCACAGACTAAAGAGGTGAGTACAACTTCCCTCATGGATGGCATCTTTCTATTGTGGGTTTAAAGCCCACATGGGAGTTTCTAATACTTCCTTCTGATTCCAGCAATGTTGGTCCACGGCTTTGAGACGTGCTAAGTCTGGCAAATGAATAACTCCTTAAATGCAGCTCTCTCAGGCTGTCAACTCTTTAACTGATAGAGCTACAAATTTCTTTTTATTTTTGGCAGGAAATCATGGACTGTTCTTAATGCTTCATTATCTACTTTCTGTACTGTTGCACAGAGGTTCACCTTTGCATTTTCACGACCATTTAGTAGCAAACTTCCCCTCATTCCAAATATTACTGTGTTCTGAGTTATGTGGCCAAACTCCAGACTCTTACACAGCAAGGACTTCTGAGCTTGGACATTATCCAGTGAATTACTACATTAGTATCACTCCTTGCCACTTGAGAAGGCCCTCACAAACTTTCTTGGTAACTGCTTTGCTTATTTGTTTTCTTTCTCCCTGGGGTTTCCTGCCTTGCAGTTTGTGTTCCTATGGTCCTAATGTCTGCCTCTTCTTTCCATCTTAGTGGGATGCCTGTGTCATCACAGCACTTTCCCTGAAAGAAAACCAAGACCAGGTAACAGATAAAATTATATATGCTTAATGAGCTCCTATTTCCAAGTCAGATAAAAGCAGTGTTAGCAGTCCAGACTTTACAATCCATTCCAACATCTTGTTATCCTTGCTTATTCAGCCTTGTTTATATACTGAGTGTCCCTCTCCAAGACCAGTGGGGGTCTCATTTTTGTCCTTTTTGAAATTTAGCAGAAAAGTGAGCAGGTCTGACAAGACTATCAGCAGCACTCTATCCCTTTCCAGAAATGGAGTCACGTGGGTTTTTTTGAGGTCTGCTACTGCTTTGTGTTCAAAGTGGGAGTTACAAAATTTAAGAAATCAAGTGGATGTCAAATCCATTTCTTTCATATGCAATCCATAATCAACCAAGTGATGACTTCGGAAAAGCAGTTTGCATAGAATACTTTAAGTGAAGGAAACAACAAAGCTCAAATGCAGAGGGTACAAAAGGAGAAGGAGCAAAGGGGGAAACAGCAGGAATTAGATGTCTGTATTGGGTGTCAGATACAACACCTACTCTGTGAGGTAGGGGAGAAGGAAGGAGAGGTTTGAAATTCTTCCCATAAGAAACTAAGGAGAGGAAGCTGAGGAGGAAGATTTGACTGACTAGCAGTAAGGACAGACTGTGGCTGAGGCTGAGAACTAGAAGAGAATTTGGCTTGTGGTGAGGAGCTGCAGAGAATTAGGATGAAGAGTGGAGAACAGAGAATTAAATGAAGAACTGAGGAAAAAAAATGAGGTTTATGCAGACAGAGACAAAATACAGAGCAGAGAGAGTTGGGATTAAACAGCAAGAGAAGCAGAAAAATCCGTTGTTACTGATGTGTGCTTCCCTCCAGGATGCAGAGATGCATCTGAATTTCCCAGGTCTCACTTTGCCTTTTTTGCTGGAATTTTCCAGCAGAATCAGTAGAATCCATTATAAGTGTATCTTTATCTCTGTGTAGATTTACTTGCATGTACAATTTCTTAGAATGCTTGTTCAAATTTCTTGATGAAAGAGTTTGGAAAGATGGGGAAGCCTATGATCTTGATGGCTGGGACAAGAATTTTCTGCTTTGGACAAAGTGAGGTGTCTTGGCTGTCATAAGATCCTTTCCCAAGTACTGCAAAGAGACCTTCTCCTATATGCTTTAGATCAGCAAAAGCTTAAGGAATACTTGCATTTAATCTTTGAAGCGGGTTTTTCTTTTAAAAACAAGACAAAATGAAAACATCCATCATGTGTACACTTAGATGGCCACATTCTGTTCTTTCATCCTGGCTTATCAATGAACAAATACAGCGTGTTTGGTGAAGTTAAGACTGGTGTACTCCCCTGTGCCCTCTCCTTCCTCTAATTAAGATGTGATATTGTGAAGACATGATCACTACTGTGGCCACATTGCATGACACTAGCAATGCATGGGGTCTGTTGTATGCTTGTGCTTATTGCTTGGCCTTTCAACAAACATCTGAACCTGAAAATCATCATTCCAATGTGTCCTGCATTTCCAATAAGCTAAACCAATTGTTTTGTCAGTCTGAGTTAATGCTTGCAGCACTAGGTACCACGCCATTTAACTAACTGCTTGCAATTGTAATAGATAAGTTAGAACTGCTGACGTTTCAGTGAATTTCAAACTACTGTCATGAGGTATAAAAGCAGTTATTTCTTTCCCATATGAAGTAGGCCATCTGCATTGCTCAACATAATACTATTTTCCCAGTCTTTAAACTACTTGAATGGTGTCACAGATGAGTCATAAAAGTGAGTCAGTCCGAACACTCTGATTATATGTAGCGTATTAGCACTCATGGTTTTCTTAATATTTCTGCAGCCTGAAAATGGAGATGCATGAATTTCAGTTGAGCTATCAGTCAGGCAAATGTTCTCAGAAAGAAAATAAGCAATTAATACAAGTTTGAGTTCACTTCTTGCACAGCACAAGAGAAATTGGGTGTAAGTACTTGTGCATTATATGACTTGCAAATTGTGGAAATGGTTGTGCTTATGCTGCAGGCTGCTCTGTACCCTGTTAGACAGGTCTGCCAAAGAGCACGGACATTTGAACAAGGTATGGAAAGAGGTGGATCTCTCCTTAAAGGAACATCAAGCCATGCCTAAGTAGATAACAAGAAGTGAGCAGCCAGCACTCAGCAAGGCAGCTTTTGGAAGTAGCTTTGAAGGAACCAAAAGGGCAGCAAAAACCACTGGGAATCAGAATTGTTTGAGATGAAAGAGACCTTTTAAAGGTCATATGATGCAACACCACTGCAATGAACAGGGACATCTATAGCTAGATTGGGTTGCTCAGAATCCTGTCTGACCTAATCCCAAGCATCAACCTGGGGATACAACCAAAGCTTCATGATCCAGTTCCATTCTCTCCCAGTTTGGAAATTGTGTGGCCTGGACCCCAAAACATCTCTTTATAGGCCTATCCCAAGGTTGGCTTTCACTATATTCCTGTGTTTGTGGTAGGACTCAAAACTGGCATCTCAGAGCTCCTTAGGTAATTTGCAGCTTACGTAGGGCTCCAAACTGCCTTGGGCACCAGAGCTAGGTTCTCTGTATCTAGCTGGGAAAACTGTACTGCAGGATGGAGGTACCCCATGGAACACACACAGACCCAGCAGCGTGAGAGGTGGTTGTGCCAGGTCAGAAATGGCTGTATATTTCTGTCTAAAAATGAACAGTGCTGATTCAGGGTGCTCTTGTGAAATCTGGCAGGTGTATGTAAAGAGCTGTGAATAAGCATAATGATGCTAATGGGTTTTGTCATTTTGCTCTTGTCCTGGAGAAATGATGTGGAATGCAAGGCAAGGCTAATTTTCCTGGAGGTAACAGGTCACTCACCCGACTGCAGGAGCAACTTGCTTTGAGCTTTATGTGGCAGTGTTCTCTTTAGCATTCAAATCTTGCATTTATTGCAGGTATTCTGTGCAGTAAGATTAATTCCTCTTTTTCAGTTACTTGATGATCTTGCTCATTTGTTGTTTTTATTCTTTTCTCCTTCAATTTCTTTGTCTTTTTGTTTGACTTAAAAAGAAAACTGAGTTCCAAAAGCAGTCCCTAGATAAGAGGACACACTGAAGCTTGTTTTCTGGTAGAACAAGGCTGGACAGAATGAGGAAACACCACTTAGTAAATTTTGTCAAATTGAGCCCTTGTGCAAAATATATCTATGTATTAATAACCTTCTATACAATAAAAGAACACAAGTTTTAATTGATATATTCTGCAGCATGATGGCTTATTTTTGGATACAAGTCAGCAAAGCTCTTTATCCTTTTCTAATTAAAACAAACAAAACAACAACTAACTACACTACCTCGTTAAGTTACCAGATTGAAAACCAGGAAACTTGGGGTTGTCCTTGCCCTTTGTTGCTTCACTGTGTGTGGTTTTGGGAAATCTTGATCATTTTTGTATCTCAGTTTTTCATCTGTAGCATTGGTTTGATGCTCCCTTCTTTATCTTCGTCCTGTATATAATCCTGAGCCTCTATTTGTACTTAGAGATGACAACCTAAACTGGAAGCTCCATGGGATACTTAGAGTTATGTTCATATGTTGTCTTCATGCTAGGATGTTCAAAAGCAGTTAATGTGTGTAACTAATGAGCCCAGCTAACAGCAATGAAGAACATAAGGTATGTGGACTCTTGCAGAAATGAGGCTTTATTGCCTCCTGACTGAAAAGTCAGAATCTAGGCTAATCTGATCTGATCCATGGTAGGAAGTTTAATCTTTGAGGTGCAACTTGCCTCTTTTTACAGCTGAAACATGATTTAGACGTTCCTAGAAAGTGCCTGCATAGCAAATTACTTCTCACTAGTTTCTGTACCGTCAGGCAAACAGTCTGCTAGCCAGCTTAATTATGAGTCGGTTCTATTTTACGTTCCTTGATGAGTATCTCAAGGATGCTGTATCAAGGATGTTATTGGAGTGCTCTGTGTATTTGTAACTTAAAGCTGGGTAAAATGATGAGATTGGATTTTATCTAAGCTGAATTCCGTTGGCAAGGTAGGTATCATCCCTCACTCACACAGGGGAAAGCAGAGCCTCATAGAGCTCTATGTGCTACAATTACATAGACTTTCCTCCTTTTGCCTGGCCTGAGGACAGTTCAGTTTTAATATCTTACTGTGTAATCTCTAACTAAAAGTAACAGTTATGAATACTAGGGCTTCTACTGCAAAATCTGAGTGAAGGGCTGTCATCTTACATTAAGAGCACAGTTACTGAATCTGATTACTTCATGTAGTATATTTGCCAGTCTGTCTCCTGTGTAATCGTGAGGAATGCATTGACTTAAGAATAGCTGTGCATAAATAAGTTGTGAAAAAGTCTGGGAGACAGCTGGAAGTCCCTGCCATGACTGATATGGGGGAGAAGTATGCCAGAGCCATCAGAAAGATGATGTTTTGTATTATGTATTATTCAGAAACTATGGGCAAGAATCTCAAGAATTCTTCAAAATAGGCAGAAAGTTGGCATAAGTAGTAACACTAGTGCTTAAGTCTAAAGAGCAGATAAATACAGTATATGTTGTTGACTGAAGGTTATCGTGTTTTCTTGTAGAAAAGAGTTGAGGAAATAGATATTTGGGCTTGCTGTGATCATTAAATACTTTGCTTCAGAGTATTCTATGTTTGTCTATTAAGACAACTCTTCTGAAGACATAATCTACTGAATATGTACTGCTGGGTTTTCTTACAGAGCAAAGCACTTCAGCTTTGTCCAAAGTCATGAAGTATGTTGTGTTTGTTACTGGCTTCCTCTGTTCTGGTTAGATAAAACCCAACCACATAGTCTTTTTCAGCGAATTTAAGCAGTTTAGAATTGCATCAGAAAAGGAGCACCAGCTGCTTAACTTGTCTTAGCTTGTATACCTTACATCAGTGCCAAGGTCACGTACCTCCTCCCATTGAGCCTGGTGGCAGATGTGTTGCTGCTTCTACAGGAATTTGTCCTTAAAATCTATTTCTTCCTCTCTGCCATATCTAATTTTCTGTCTTTTTAAGTCATCTTACTGCCAAGGTTTTCCTTGCTATTTCTCTCCTGTCATCAGTTGGCATTTTGATTTCTTAAAGGATTTTCAGAAGGTTTGCTTGCATTATTTTAGCAAAGATTTGGTTTTGCCAAAGATCGGTTTAGTTCTTTAATAAAAAATTGCTATCCATTTTACTGTCAGATTTCTATCAAAGATGGTGAAGGGAAATATTCAGAACTCCACTGTTCATATTTTTTCTTTAAAAATTGTGATTTGCAATGAAAACTCGAAACATCTCACGAGAAGCTTTGTATTTGTATATGTTTTATGGATTTTTTCCTCCAACTCTTTAAGTTGAATATTTCTAAATCCTTTCCACCTTGATTACTAAATTGTCAGTGCAGAAGTATAGCATCCATCCTCCCTCAGCTATTCCTCTGAGAGAGAGACCATGGTGCAGTAGCACTGTGGCATGAGAAGCTGGATTTCTATGGAGGATCAGAATGGAGTTGGAGGCTTGTTTCTAAGCTTGTTTATATTTGTTCCAGACTAGCTATGACCTATAGAATTTGTTGTTTAATGATTTAACAGTTGCCTATCTGCTAGGGTGGAACAGTCATCCTCCTTGTAGCAACAGCATCAGAGCTCTTCATCCAGAGTTGTCTGCGTGTTTCGAAGAAGTCTGCTCAGTCTTACTCCCCTTCTATACCAGGTAAAGCCAAGCTGTAGAGATATTGTGTTTTGTCCTGTATCTTGTGATTGATTGATGCCAGCAACACATGGAATTTTCAGAACAGGGAAAAGAGTATAATGGCTATTGCGATGTGCAGTTAAGCTGTAGAACTTCTTACTTTAGGATTGCAGATGCTAAACATTTCCATTAATTTTTGTGAAGGAGGTATTCATATTATGTAGACACCACTAAATACTTAGAAATGAGGAACTCTCTAAGCTGCAGTCTGTGGGAGGGTGTTCAGGACCAGTGCATCTCTCTTTTGTGTTCTTCCCTCTGCATCTAGTTTGGTCACTATGACAGGCAGCCAGAGGACAGGGCTGGACAAAGGCCAGAGGACTACTTAGTCCAACCCTGTATGGCTGAACACAGTGTGTTCTCAGCTAGAAGAAATCAGAAATTGGTTTGTAAACATAGTTATCTGGTCATCAGAGGCTGTCTGAAATGGCCCTTGCAAAAAGGGCCGAGGCACATCATCAGGTCAGTGTCGTGCGACTTAAGTGCCTGTTGTTCAGGCAGTACCTGCTCTGTGGGTGAGCGTCTGGCTGCAGTTCTGAGTTCTGGTTGCCTGGCACCTTTCGTGAACACTAAATTAAATTTTCAAGTGCACCATTGCCAAGAAGTTACGAGGCTGGAAGAGATACACGAGACAGAAGAGGAAGCTGCATGGAATGAGCACTAAGTGAGAGGTTTTTCTGGACAAGATCTGTGCTCTGAGCTGTATGTAACTGCACTGAACTGGAACGTGTTAAATGATTGATAGGAGATGCAGGCTGTCTCCAAGCAGCACAGAGACCCTGGAGACTGGTAAATAATGAATACAATTCTGCTGTTAGTGGTATGACTCACAGCTTGCTGTCTGTTGTTAGGGGCCAGAGGAGGACTGGGCATTCTCTGTAACCTGGATTGCAAGAAAAAGCAGCTGGGTTTCAAGCTCTCACTGCTGCTTGGTTATTCCGTATCTGCCTGGATATGGAAGATAGCAGCTGTGGAAGATACCTGTGTAGGCCAGGCAGGACGCAGTCATGTTGGGTAGTAGAGAACCTGGACTCAGAGGTTGTTTGTCTTCCTTGGCTCTGCTAGAAACTGGGGGAACAAATTCCAACAATTTCTCCCTGTACAGAAGTCTGGGAAAAAGCTTGGGAAAGCCCTTCCAAGCAGCTGGGTGTTTGGATCAGTGGTGTGCAGATAATTGTGTCACTGGCAAAAATCTGATGCTCTATCACTTTGTTCTACACATTTGATCAGGTCTAAAACAATTAAAAAGGGAAATCCTCCATTTTTCTCCTCCAGCATAAGGTTTAGAAAACCAGGAGCCACTTCTGCCTGATGTTTCCAATGGTAATGCTACTGCCAAATCTGTGCCAGTTCCACTGAATGGTGTTAGGGGCAGCTTAAAGCTTTTGAACAATGTGAGTAAAAGAGCTGTGGTGGCAAGGGAAAGGTGCTGCAAGATACCAAGACCAAGGAACAGATGTACAGCATCTCATTACTCGTGCACCATTGTCTCTTCTTTCTTTGCCTGTTTCTGGCTGGCTGGCTTTGCTCCCAAATGGACATGGTGAGCAAATGTAGGTCCACAGCTGTGTTTTTTATTTCAGATGGGTAAGTCATGTTAGCGATGTGAAATGAGAGAAGTTAGTCCAATATTTGTAAGGTCATAGTATTGAGAGACTAAACTGAAAACAGCCAAAGCGGTTCAACAGAAGCCCCAGGACTGCGTGACTTCATTTATTCTAAAGGTGCCTTTGCATTTTTAGCTCTTTGAGGTTTCTGTGCAAATGAATAACTCCTGGATTTTATTCTGCAGTAAACGGAAAAACAGAAAGGAGCACCAAAATTCAGAAGTTAGCCTGTTCTTTTACTGCATAATAGAAAAGCAGTATTTAGGATTATGTGGCTATTTGGCTGGTAGTGTACTGCACTGGCTAATGAGGTTAGGTGTAGTTACATTAATGACTTCTGAGTCATTGACATAAATTGATTAACATTCATATCACACAGATCTTCTCTTTGTAGTAATACCGTAAATACTGTAGAAGGGAACAGTGGGGCAGAAGCAGGAGAGAAGAGGCGGGGGGAATAGAGGAGGAAGAAGGATAAGGACTGAATAAACTCAAGCAAGAAAAAATATCCAGGGGAAAAAGATGTCAGAGAGCACACCTCTTATTAGAGGGATTGTGCTTGAACACGTCCTAGGACTGCATTTAATGGACTTGTGACTAGAGAGACTGAGGTCATGGCAGATTGGGTTGTTCTTCTAGCACAGAAACCTTCCCAGGTGATAGAGGTTTCCTAAAAATCCAAAGCCAGCAACTGGAAGCAACAACTTTTGCTGCTGTGTCTTAGTTGCTGAGGTAGTCTAAATCTTCCTTTTGGTAATTGGACTACTCCCATATTAAAGCCTCTCATCGTCTTCCACGGGCTGTTTTGCCTGTTTTATTGATGGAGAATCTGGCAGCTGAGGAGTGAAAGGTCGGTTTGATAATTTGTCATCTGAAATGCTCTCAAGCTAATTAAACCTATTGCACCTGCTTGCCCACGGCTTGCTGCCCTACCATCTTCTCCCTCCCAGTGCCAACCATAGAGTCAAGTTTCTTTTTTTTCTGGCGGCTGTTCTCTGCCTGCCCAGGCAGCTGGTACTTATCAGCTACTTGTGTGAGATCTGGGACGTATTTATATTTGTCCACTGGGGATCCGACTCATGGACATGTTTCCTACTCTTGACCTCTGCAGCCTATGAGGATGGGGTTGTAGTTGTTTTTGTTCCTGTTTGAAAGTGCTATTTTTCTGCTGCCCTATTTTCTTTTTTAATCCAGCAGCTATTGATTGCTTGCTGGTAAGAATACCAACACTCAGCAGCAACATCCTGCCTCTGTTTTAACATTTCAGACAGCTCTGTACTTACAGCCATCCCTCATTATTACAATTGTTTTTCTCCAACATGCACATCCACTTTACTAAAGGCATAAATGAGTTATCTCCCTGTTTAATCCTTCTTTTTCCTGCAAGAAGTTTTCCTTTCTTCCTATTTAAGAAATTGAAAACAAAATTCCTTTAGGGTTTCTGGAAAACTGGATAATTTCCTAGATCAGCCTCCAGTATTTATTATGTAGACCATTTCAGAGACTACACTGTCCATTCTTTATCCAGAACAGTCTGTCACGTGTTAGTTATCTGCCTCTTCTCAAGTGAATGTAATGACTGCAATTGCTATCAAACTTGCTTTCCTGTTTTCTACTCTACTGCACCTGTCTAGAAACCACACCTGTAATCTTGGTTGTGTTTTCTTTTTGTAAGAAAAAGCCCATGTTCTTCAGAGCCAGCGAGCTGAATAAATGAGATGGGTGAGAATGCAAAGGAGACACCAGAAGGCTGTGTGACTTGCTTGACCTCATATTTGATGAAAGGTCCCACATGTGAGACCTGAGACAAAGCAGGGAAAATGACTCAGCTGTTAGACTGCTGTCAGACAGGACTCAGCTCCTGTCTCTTTGGCACATATAGACCAGGCAGCCCCTGAAAGGATCAGCTGAACCTCACAAGTAGTTTAACAGTGCAGTGTGGCTGTAAATCAAAGTGGTACAAACATTTGTCAGCCCATGAAAAATTATCAGGAATAAATGTATGATCTGTGGAGCCTTTAAAATGGGTTCACTTAGGTTTTATGTTATCTTCTGTCAAGGGCAGTAAAAGCTAAGAAATAGCAGAGTTATCAGCAGTGATGCATCTAATTCTGCAAAGTACAAGATTATTCCCAGAGGCAGTGCTTTCAGGGAAGGCAGCACTGAAGTTCTAGGAAGGGTGCTTGTGGCAATGAAATAACCCTTCTCTGGAATACACTGTACACTTTTAATTCATAGGGTCTCAGCAAGGATGGCTCAAGTAGGAAACACATCGATCCTCATCCTCTTTAGGTGCCCACCTCTGTAGAGCAGGAGTGAACAAGCACAGCTGGAGAATTGGAAACCTTGCTCTGAGAAAGAGGAGCCTTGTATGTAAACTGTGCAAAAGGTTGTGGCTTTATTAGTGTTTATTTAGAATCAAGTATGAACGTTGTATATTGTATTCCTATATTATGCACCTGATTTTCTACTCTGAGACATGAGAAGCTTAATTTACAAAAACTTTTTTCTGACAATATTAACCAAGACATAGCCAGCATCTGTAAGGAACTGGGTGTTAAGTATTTGATAGCATGATAGGGGAAAAGGTACTGTAGGAAGGAAACCAGAGTAGGTTGGCTGGAAGGAACTGCATTATTCCTTTTGAAAGGTTTTTGCTGATATCATTCAGCAGGGTTTGTTAGTGCATAAAACAGTACCTATCCTAAATCTAATAAAAAGTGTTGTTACCCTTCCATTGATTTGATATGCTATAAACCAGATTTAACATCAAACTAAGTGTTTGCAAAGAAGTACATATCAGTGGCTGCAATAAAAGCAACTGGGACAGGGCTATACTTAGCACTAAATTTAGGGTGTTATCCACCTTGAGACTGCAATAAGGGAGGAAGTGCTTAGTGCAAACTGCAAGGGTGCACTCTTGCGGCTAGGAGGTGCCATACAGGGAATAGATGGAGTTGAAATAGCATTATTTGCTAGGACATTGAATGCTTTTGCACTCAAACAGAAGAGAGATCAGCTCTACCAGAAAACTTTCATGTCAGCATCAATATGTTGTACTAGTTTCTAGTTGCTGAAGCTTTGGTTTGCTCTGATGCAAGGTGCTTTTGTACTCCTTTTTCTCTGAACAAAAGGGCACATGCTGTTTGGTTTCTGCTTCTCTTGTTAAATGTAAGTAGCTGCATCCTGGACAGCAGTTTCTCTGTATGATTGCAGGAGGGGAGCTATCACAGGGCAGAAATGAGGGAGACAGCCAGCTGTCTCCCCGAGGCACGCTGCATGCTTTAGTGAGCCTTGAAAACCATGAAACTCTGAGAGACAGGGTCCCTGTGCTATTCTGAGACTGAAAAGTATTTAGCATGAATCTCCCATCTCACTTCTGCCTTTTAGGGGCCCCTGTGCTATAAATATGCGCTGCAAGTTTTCTTGTGGAGGAAGATGAGGATATTTGCAGGCAGTATGTAAAAACTTTTGAGACAGTATGCAGCTAGGTTGCTGGCAGGGTCTTTTTCAGACATTTCTTACCATATTTTGCAAAAGAAACAGTAATCAGCTGACAGTTGTCAGTAAGTAATGTAACAAGTTAGTATGGAATAAATATGGAGAATGTTACAGCAATCTACCAGCAGTTGGCTTGATTGCACCTGTAACAGGAGAATCCTAGGTACCAAAGGCAGCTTCTGATGTGCAGAGGAAAACATTGTAATGCTGCCTGTACTTGACATACACTCTCCTTCTGTTACTTGGAGCAATACTCTTCAGTATTCTCAATCAGGAAGCATCATTCCAAAGGGACCAACAGGCTGAGAGCAATCCAGTGCAGATAATACAAGGGATGGAGATTGCAGGGAGTGCTGGACTAGTTTCTCCTTAGAGCTGAGTACCCTCTCACCTGTGTGGCCTCTGGTGATGTGTATGTAGCTATGTGATACTGAGCATGAGGGTCTGGGCTGAAGGCATTTGGATGCCTATGGATGGCTAAAAAGCCTGGAAGGAAAAGCAGTGCCGTTGGAGCATGAGTAAGTAACTGGAAGGAGTGCCTTGGAAGGTCATGATTTCACAGTAATGTTAAATAGAATTATTATAAGATTCTTTGTTTTGAATATTTATCATATTAGCAAATGAAGTAGGGACGTAGGTTTGCTCAAGACAAATCTGAACAGTTTCCAGGATTCCTTGTTGAAAATAGCTGGGAAAAAAGTGAAATAAATAAAATATTAAAAAGGGGAAGAAGTAATGGAAAATTAATGACTGCTCCTCAAAACTTCATTTTTCCACTGTGAAAATGTAGTAGTTTAATCAAATGAAATAGATTTAGAACATGAATATTTTTTCCTCTTACTGTGTTAAATTGTAACCATTGCCAGTGGCTCTGCAATGGAAGCTGTGTGTCAGACTGCCATATGCTACATCCACGTGATGAAATTCTTGGCAGATAAAGTCTTCGTTGACTGTAAAAAGGGAAATATTACTCTCATTATTAAGAAAATGAGAAAGGAAGACCTGAGGAACTACAGACTGCTGGAGAACTACAGATTGGTGAGCCTCACTTTTGTACCTGGGAAGACTATAGACCAGATCCTCCTGGAAGAGATGTTAAGGTTAGCATGGCTTAGCCAAGGGCAGATTGTGTCTCACCAATCTGGTGGTCTTCTGCGATGAAGTGGTGGACAAAGGAACTGACTTGTGCAAGGTCTTTGATATGGTCCCACACCATATCCTTACCTGTAAAGTGGAGAAATTCAGTTTTTATGATGTCCATATAGAGCTGGACCATAGGACCCTATGGCTCTATGTACAGGTAGAGGCTAGTGATGAGTGGTGTCCCCTGGGGATCTGTCTTGGAACTGATGTTCTTTTATGTCTGCATTAGTGTCCTACACAGTGGGATCAAGTGTACCCTCAGCAGTTTTGCTGATGACACCAAGCCAAGTAGCACAGTTGATACAATAAAAGGAAAGGATTTCATCCTGAGGAATCTGGACGTGCTTGAAAAGTGAGTCCACGTGAACTTCATGAGGTTCAAGAAGGCCAAGAGCAAAGTGTTGCTGTTTGGTCAGGGTAATCCCAGATACACGTACAGCCTGGGAGAAGAACTCACTGAGAGCAGCCCTGGGGAGAAGGACTTGGCGGTTCTGGTAGATCAAAAACTTAACATGAGCCAGCAGTGTGCTCTTGAAGCCTGAAAGTAACCTGGGTTGCATCAACAGTGTAGTGTCCTGCAGGACAAGGGAGATGACTGTCTCCCTCTACGGTGCCCTTTTAAGACCCCGTCTGAAGTACTGCATCCAGATCTGGGGTTCCCAGCTCCAGAAAGATGTAGAGCTTTTGGAACAGGTCCAGAGGAGAGCCATGAAGATGGTCAGAGGGCTGGAGCACTCCTCCTATAAAGACAGACTGAGGGAGCTAGGCTTCTTCGGTCTGGAGAAGAGAAGGCTCCAGGGAGACCTCATTGAGGCTTTCCAATACCAGAAGGGAGCTTATAAACAGGAAGGAAATCAAGTTTTTACACAGGTGATAGATTAAGGAGGAACAGTTTTAACCAAAAAGAGAGGAGATTTAGCTTAGGTATCAAGGGAAAAATATTCACTGGGAGGGTGTTGAGTTGCTGGAACAATCTGCCCAGAAAAGCTGCGGATGCCCCATTCTTGGTGCTGTTCAAGGCCAGGTTGAATGGGGCCCTGGGCAACCTCATCTAGTGCCTGATTTAGTGCTTGGCAACCCTTTCTATGGCAGTGGGATGTTGAAACTAGATAATCTTTGAGTCCCTTCCAACCTAAAGAGGTTCTGTGGTGCAGCTCATCGTAACAGTTGTAAAAAATTAATTCCTTAGCCCACAAAAGCTGGAGCCAAAGCAAATACTGGAAAGCAGGTGAAAGCTGTATGAACCACAGAAAGAATAAATATTTATTTTGTAATACATTGAACAACGAAATAGATATGATTAAAATTAATAGTTGTTCTCTAGAAATAGTACTCTTTGCTTGAACTTTATAGTGCAATTTGAAGTGTATTACCTGAATTAACACATCAGCTTGGTAGGAGAAAACAACCTTTGCATTCTTTGTAAGGAATTGTCTTTGAAGATCCAGGCTTTCTTTTGGAGGAATACAGACCCATAATAGCTGTGATTACATGATGAGAATGCTCCATGTTTACCTCATTGTCACTGACTTGTGCTGAGATACCTTCCAAAAAACCCGCTGCTTGCATGATCTTCTGAAAACCACCACTGATGTCTTAATATTTTAATATTTTTAAGAGTTATTCTTTCCACTCCTCTCCAAATAGGTTTTCAGATGTTTTGTTGTGGTTAGTTTTGTTTTGTTTGTGTTTATATTTTATAGACTTCCAAAGCAAATCTGATCTGAGTAGTAAAAATAACCTCTTAAATAAGCTAGCTAAATCCACCACGAGTCCCTGTCTGCCACTGAGGTGGGCATCTCCTCTGCTTTCAGGGCCAGTTTCAGCCCCCTGAGAGTCACTGAGCATGACTGAGAGGCGGGATCCCACTGTGGCAGACTGAGCTGCGGTCAGCAGGCCCCAGGTGATGATTTTCTTTGAAATCTGTTCCTCTCACGCCATCTCCTGGTCAGCTCTTCGAGGTTAACTGTACTTAGATCTGAAAGATCCTTCTCCAGCCCTTCTCTGGTCTGTTCCCTGCAGGAAGATGTCCTTGTTTGTTGAGAATATTAGCATACTCTTTCCATTTTGTTCCTGTTGCTTTCCTCTGGTGTATGATGAACAGCAGATGTGTTGCTGATGGCACTTGCTGGTGAATAGATGTGTTGCAGAAAGTTGCCTGTATTAAGCATGCTCTGCTCACAACTATACACGTCACACTATGAGCTCCATCCTCATTTAGATACGTAGCAGTTCTGCATAACCAGAAGTTACCTTGATGAGCACAAGGAGTCAGTGATCTAATCAACGCACCCATGAATCATTTGTGAATAGAGAGGAAATTGTTTCTTCAACAGACTTTGGAATTGCCACAGACAGTGATTGTCTGAGAACTCTGGATATAAGAAAAAAGTCTTTTACAGAGAGGGTGGTGGGGTGCTGGAACAGGTTGCCCAGAGATGTGGTGGATGCCCTGTCACTGGAGAATTTCACGGCGAGGCTGGATCAGGCCCTGAGCAACCTGCTCTAGCTATGGATGTCCCTGTTCATTGCAGGGCAGTTGGACTAAATGACCTTTAAAGGTTCCTCCCAACTCCAAAGATTCTGAGATTCTATGAACTTGAACTCTTATCTTCTGCTCCAGAAAGAGTCTGTCTTCTGTAGCTAAGAAGGAAGAATGAAAATAATGGCTATATTTCAAATTTAAAGAAGCTAGAGGAGTTCTTGGTACTACACGTTTCCCCACCCCTCAGGTTGTTTTATGTGGGTTATAGTCATACTTTCTTTATTTTTGTTTTTATCTTGTGTGGTGTGTGGAAAAATAAACAACAGGAACAACTGGTGGCTCTTGGTAGCTCCTGTAGTGCTCTATTGCTTGGTATGTGGCCCTCTGTAGCTGACTCCCAGAGGAGACTGAGGAGTTGCAGTTTGGGCTGTGAAGTTCTCATGCAATTCTATGGGCACCAGGTAGGAGTGATGGCCATTTAGAATGCTCATCTGTAGCTGTTAGATAAGCTATATTTCCAGAATGTGCCAAATAGATGAAATCAAAGGGTTGGTTTCAGAAAGGAGATACGTGGGTCAATCTGAAGTTTAAGCTTCTGGCCTCGTAGAAGATTAACAAAGCTTTTAAAAAGCTTTGTAGTTTTTGAGTTTTTGCTTCGAGCCAACAACAGAAGCTCCAACCCCTGAGAAATAAATGTGTGTGGGCTTCTCTCCCATGCCATTCTTCCCCTTAAGCAGGGCAGTGAAGGGCTGACTTGAGAGATTTGGTTCTTCCAGATGTGCAGTAAAGTCAGGCATTTAGAGATATTTTGTGTGACTAATCAATCTGAAAAACAACAGGAACCTGATGACTGGAGCTATGGCTGCTCCGCTTAAAGAAGAATGCAGCTCTCAGCTGTGCTAGGAGCTGCACATCTGTTGACACCTGAAGCAGTGGGCAATGCCACTGAACAAGTAGGGACATAAGACACCCAGGGCACATTGAATGATAGCCATCAGATCAACATGACTGAGACTGGTCATGGCAGTGCTGCTCTGGATTAAGAGATTACTGTGTTTCACTACTTTTCTTCCGTCTCTCTTGGTAAGTTGTGCTCTGCCAAAATAACCACACGTGTAGGCACTCCTTAACCCAGTTCTGTCAAAATGATGCAGGTTAGGTGGTGGTGATGTTTTTTTGTTTCTTCTTAATAGTGGATAAGGAGCCTCAAGGCCAGGTTCCCTCTTTTGGCCCTTTCTCAACTTCTATTAGAATAATAACATGCGACATCCATATTATACTCTGTTGAAGTGTGTGTGATCAGCTCTTGATTGGAATGCCTCTGTAAGTAAAAGAAATGGAACAAAGAGCATGAGATCTTATAAGCAAACAGTCCCTCAGAAATCTGCCAGTTCCCGGAAGAGTTAACTCATTTAAAAACCTTTTAGTGAGAGATATCAGTGACGTGGATGTGTTTGCAGCAGCTGTGGATGTTGCAGTAACAATGAGTGGAGGCAGTTTATCAGCACATCAGTTATTTTCCTGGTATAAAAAGGAGCTTTAATTGGACTGCCGATGATGGTTTTTGATCTAATGATGAAGCTATCTGGCCATCACAAAATTATCTTTCAATGAGCTCATCTGTTTTGCAAGGAAGAAACTCATAATCTCATAGAAAGGAAAATGTGCTGGCTATTTTTAGTCACTGATTTTATTTGTAAGGAGTATCATGACTTCACAAGCGCAGTGGCACCAATCTCCCTGGTAAAGCATTTATCTTAATCTAAAGGGAGCTGTTTGCTGCAAAGCCAGCTCCATGCTTAAAAGGGCCATTGAACAAATTTGCAGTGCTGCCTCTCATTTGCCTGTAAAAGCACCCGGTGATTCAGCCTGTCCTAAATGCACAGCAGCCCAAGGGCCAGGCCACTCTGAAACCTACCAGCAGCAGAAACAAATGAAAAATGAGTTAATCAGAAAGCAGAGGTGGCTAGTGAGCCAGATCTAGGGAACCAGGCCTGCTTGTTAGTAATTCCAGTCATTCAAAGCCTCAGGTGTGGGTTTGATGCAATACACATCTTCAGCCTTGGAACCAACCTTGTAGGATGCATGCATCCAGGGAATGGCACCAGGGCCATGAGGGCTCTGCAGGAAGGGAGCGTGGGTGCACAGCATCTGCACTGCTGCTCTACCTGGCTCTGGGCTTCCTGCCTTGCAGCTGCAGCATCTACTGTCAGCTAGCTCAAGGGCTGCAGCTGTCTGGGAAAGGATAATTCAGCCTTGAATCATGCAGGAACAGAAAGAGGAGCAGTGCTCCCTTTTCTCACTCTTTGCTTGCTTTCAGCCTGTGCTACTGTGGCCTCCCCTTTTGGACCCTGGGCTCGGTGACTCTAAAAAGATAAGCAGATTGGTACAGGAGGATAAGCTATGACTGTGTCAGCTGGAAAGGCCAGATGTAATAGCGTTCCTTTAAATCATAATCCTTCATGTAGTATCACACTTGGTTGTCATAGAAACTGTGACATCACTGAGATTTACAGCTCTGATCCAGCGGAACGGTGGAACGTTTGCTTTTAATATAAAGAATGTGCTTAAATCCCAGTTATTTTTATGGCATTGCTTGTCAGTCTAGGGGAAAAAAAAAAAAAGAGAAAAAAGAAAAAAAAAGCCTGCATTTGATTTTTTTTTTTTTTTCCCCTAGATGAGAGTGATGTGACACAGTAAAACGTTTTGGTTGCTTTAGTTAAGCCAAATCAGTGTGTATGTGTCACAGTCATCACAATTACAGACACAGGGCAGGTCTAGAGATAGTACAAATATGGGATTTCTTAAGTGAATATGTTGGAAATTGAATATTTGATTAGATCTCATCACTGTCTGCTTCTGCAACCTGAAAAAGTGTTAGAACAAGCTGGGTTATTTTCATAACTACCTCCAACACTTAAGATGGAAATTTTAGTTTTCTTGATTGTATGGAGAAAAGAGTTTTTTAAAAGAATCTAGAAAAAGTAGAAGTTTGGTCATAATTTCAGTCTAACACAAGCAGCTGTATTGTCAAGTTAAGTAACTATTTGGACATACCTGTTTCTGGGTTAAGTGTTTAAGAATGGCTGTTCTCATTTCTAAGGTATGTTTTAGCACTCTAACCAGCTGAGAAGTACGAACACATTCCCCTGCCTCCAGGAAAGAGCACCCCATGCAGCGTTATAGGCTTGGGAACGAGTGGCTGGATGACTGTGAAGAGGAAAGGGACCTGGAGGTGTTTGTTGGTGCTCAGCTGAACATGAGCCGACAGTGTGCCCAGGTGGCCAAGAGGGCCAACGGCATCCTGGCCTGCATTAGAAATAGTGTGG
>JAOWBP010004028.1:5937082-5962495 GCA_028571105.1 Tragopan temminckii | reverse complement strand
TGAATTCCGTAAAGCTCCGGTGAAATTGTTCGGGTTTGGTGAGCTGTCATTGGCGCTGCCCGTTTGGTTTGCTAGCGATTGAATTAAAACGTTTGTTTTGCGAGCCGGCGGTCTGCTCGAAGAGGCGTTTTTGCTGAAGACGTTGGGTCTGCTCTTGTCTCCGGCTTGTTGTCAGCCTAGCACATCGTGATTTATGCTTTGTAACGTGCCTGTCCCTTATCTGAGTCATTAAGTCCGTTCTGTAGATGGTCAACGAAGACAATAAAGGTCAGACGTGTGTTAAGGCTTCTGACTGCACTGGTGATTTGCATGACCTGTGCGTACCTGGTAATACTAACGTTCGTCTTAATCACAGTTATCTCATCAAGTGTCTTAATCCGTTTAAAACATCTCCGTATGTAATTTATGTAAAACCCCAGAGAAATATTATTTTCGGTGAAATCAGAAATGAAAACTTGGTGTTAAGAGTCTTTTATCGGTGACCAGGCCTTCTGTGGTCGACACGCCCAAGGGCCGGGATGCCATCCAGAGAGACCTGGGCAGGCTGAGCTGTGGCTGGGAGAACCTCATGAGGTTTGACAAAGCCAAGTGCAGGGTGTGCACCTGGGTACCAGCACAAGCTGGGGGATGTAAGGATAGAACACAGGTATGCTGGCAGTGTGCCCTGACAGCCCAGAAAGCCAGCCATATCCTGGGTGCATCCAAAGCTGTGCGGCCAGCAGGGTGAGGGGAGGATCTGCTCCTCTGCTCTGCGCTGTGAGACCTCATCTGGAGTGCTGCATCCAGATGTGGGGTCCTCAGTGCAGGAGAGACGTGGACCTGTAGGAATGCATCTGGAGGAGGATCACTAAAATGACCTGAGCGATGGAACGCCTCCAGGCTGAGAGCTGGGGCTGTGCAGCCCGGGGGTTCTGAGGTGACCTGAGAGTGGTCTGTCGGTATCTAAAGAGGCTGTAAGAAAGAAGAGGACAGCTCTTTAGCGGGTCTGTTGTGGTAGCAGGAGGGAAAATGGTTTCAAACTGAAAGAGGGGCCTTTTAGATCGGTTGTAAGGAAGAAGGTTTTTGCACTAAGGTTAGTGAGGCTCTGACTCTCTGGTTGCCCTGTTAAGTGATGGATGTCCCATTCCTGGAGACATTGGGAATCAGGCTGGGGGGGCTCTGAGCACCTGATGGAGCTGTGGATGTCCCTGTCCATTGCAGGGGAGTTGGACCGGGTGGTTTTTAATGGTCTCTTCCAACTCAAAAGATTCTGTGATATCCATAACTCTATTGTGTTTTTTTTTTTCCAGGAAGCCCTTACCAGCCCATAATTGAAGAACTAAGAAACTATCCACAAAAGAGGTTCTACAATGTCTCAAAGCTTGGAGGCACCAAGTATGGTAATGATAACTTCTACATTTGTAATGAGGGCAGTACCTGCAGTAAATGTGTACCACTTACTGCTGTGAAGTGTTAGGAGGTGCAGTGTGTGTGTGAGTTCTTAATACATGTATTTGGAAGCTTATAATTTTCTACCCTGTTATTGTTTTATGAAGTTTTTTGATAGCTCTTGCAGTTGCTGTGGAAGGGTGAGTTCTGGTGGTGTACAAACAAATCCTTAATCTCAGCATGTCATTAGCAGGCAATATATCACTAATAGGTGCCAAAAAGATTTTTTTACTGGGCTCTGTGTCTGAATGGCTCCTAAAAAATAAAAAGCATTTGTGCAGTGATGTGGGATGGGACAGAAATGCAGGAGAGAGTTATGGGTCACAGTCAGCTGGAATGGGTTCTACTCTTGAAGGTGATCAGAACATATGTGTGTTATTCTCTTTGCTTTCATGTTAAACTCCTAAGATACTTGAGGTATGTATTAGAGGTACTTGGGTTCTTCTTTCAGTTGTGCTGTTTGGTGAAGATACATTTCTTAGCTAAAAATTACAGAGAGTATTTCATTTCAAGCCCATGTTTGACAGCAGTAATTATGTCCCTGTTTTTGAAGCAAAGAGGGAGGAGCTCTTTCTAGTGCAACAATGTCTGCTACAAATTTTGTGCAACAGCTGTGTGCTCCTGCAGATTTCTAATGTAATACTGGAGTTAATCTTTCAAATGAGCATGAGAAGGGGCAGAATGTTTCTGTTTGTTGCTTTGTCTGAGAAGAAGCAGTGGAGTGGTAGCAGCAAAACCAGCCCATTCTGTAGGTTTTTTTTTTTTTTAAGGGCCTGTAGTGAAAATTCAAACGGAAGATACTGCTTTCTATCTAAGATGTCCAAATAAAGATTGGAGCAGCAGTGGAATTTGAAAATATTCACGGAATGGATCCAAGCAGAATAGGTTGAGGTGGTCTTTCTCTTTCAATAGAAATTAATGGGCAGAATTTGGAAGCCTTGTATTAACTGAATATTAGAAAGGTATTGAATTTAGTTGCAGTGTGGATGAAATCCATTATCTGGAATTGTTAATTGAATTTGTTGCTAGAGCATTAATTTTGGTTCTTGTCCTGTTTGCCCTCTGCCTTGGGGCTTCTGACCACGGTCTGACAATAAGTGCCTGTTCAAGTTAATCAAATTTCTAATGCAATTGTTAATTCATTTATTTGCTGATTTGTTTGGGAGGGGGGGAAATCTGATTATTATTTTTTTTTCTAGTGTTGAAGATAGTAATCTGTTGTGGGTAAAATGGTAGCTGGGCCTGCATCACTGCTGGGAATGAGGCTGACTTGGACAGCCTTTCTCACTTTAGTCTCCAAGGATGGGGATTCCACTGTCTCATAGTCCTGTGCCTACCCATCCTCCCTGTCACATCTTCTTTGCATCTGACTGTGGTATCTATTCCTGCACCTTGTGGCTGTTCTTGTGTTTTCAGCATGCACTTCTTAGAAGGCAGGCTTCACCTTCTCTGCAGTTCCCATTGAACTGTGAAAGACTACAGTTAGTGCACTTAGCTTGTTCTCCTCAGATCTCCTCAGCTTTTTCTTCTCAGATTGAGCAGATGCAGCTCTCTCACAGCTGTGTGACACGTTCTGCAGCCCCATGACCATTTTAGAGGCCCTTCACTAGGTATGCTTTGATTTGTTGAGATGTCTCATGTTCTGGGAGGCCCAAAACCACGCACAGTGCTGTGGGTACTCTGCTTGTTTGATAGCCCCTGGTAGAGTGAAGTAATCCATCCTCCATTGCTGATGACTGCTACATTTACAGTTAGCAAGGGGTGCTGCTTTGGAAGGAGTAAGTAGAGCAATTCTGTTCTGGTAATTTGACTTGTAAGTAAAATGGTGGTATTACAGTTGATTCAGTTATGGTTTTGATGATGTTTCTATATTATTTTGAATGACTTGTCTAGTTAGACAACAGTAGATACCTTAGCAAGATGCATGATGAGAACAGTATATCTTTATTAGCAGCTTGTGAATGAACTTACTGATCAACAAATCTTTTGTTTTCTTAAGCCTCAACTGAGTTGTTTAACTCCCTTCTTGCAACTAACTTGTTCATACTTCTCACTATTATCAAATTATTTGCCTGCTTGAATTATGATGAAAAGAATGATATGTGGAGAAAAATGTGAATTCTTTGTTTGTTTGCAGTGATGTTTCTCCTTTTCCCCCAATTTTTTTTCTTTCTCATTTCCAGTTCCCTCAGTTTTACCATGCCAGGAAGCTGTTTCTTCTCAGTACCTTAGCCCAGATCAGAGACAAAGCACTGGAAGTTTTGTTTAGTGAAATGTTGTTCTTTGTATTTATGAAATGTTTAAATTTATGGCACATATAGAAGAGTTTCTGGTCCTAAAATCAGTGTTGTTTTTTTGTTGTTTTTTTTTTAAGAAGAAAATATCAGGCACTGGTTGCTTTTGGCTTGATAACTCAAGTAATGAGATGGTGAAATGAACGAACAAACAAACTTCTTAGTATACTCTACTAAGCGTTGCCTTTCTCCCATTTCTCCCATTCTGCTTGATTGGTAACCCCAACTCTATATGCCTGGTGTGCATCTCCTGCCAGCACAGCATACCTTCCTATCTGCTGCTGGCATAACACAGTGCAGTCAAACATTGGTATCTTCAGTTCAAGTTCGATGTAACGTACACGCTGTACCATTCCATATTTTACAGTGAAGATCAAACCCCAAAGCAGCTAGACAGCTTGTTTCCCATAGCTCTCTTCCTTCTAATTTTTAGTGAAGTGAACCTCCTTAGAAATGTGAAATAGTAATTTATAAAGACATAAATGAGTTGGGGGTGTTGTACTAATTAAGCTAGTTGTTTTGTTTTGCCCTAGATATTCTGCCTTATTCCATACGAGTGTTGTTTGAATCCAGCATCCGTAACTGTGATGGCTTCTTGGTGAAAGAAACAGATGCTATGAACATTTTAGACTGGAAAACAAAGCAGAACGATGTCGAAGTGCCCTTCTGTCCTGCCAGAGTTGTTCTTCAAGATTTTACGTAAGTAGAGTGTTTGCATATGTGAGTGTGTGAAAAAATGTCAAATAATCTGTGAGAACTCAGTGAGTAGCATGTGTACTTCAGCTTGGCAATAAATAGCACCTAGCTGCTGGTTACTGAAGTTCTTTCTTTGTCAGTGGAAATGTATGCACTGCTTCTGCTGTTCAGCAGAGACATCATGATTACATGTGGCACACAAAGAGGAATTGTTCCTTAGGGTGCCTTGGTTTTACTGCGGGCTGGTGAAGGTAAAGCTGTTGGCCTACAGTGGGTGTTTCACAGGATTAGTGCCAAAACACAAATGGAAATGGAGGCATTTAGATTGTAGCCAGATGGCTGACAGTTCATTGAAACACAGTTTGTGCTTCGTGCAACTGGAGATTAAATGTTGCATGCTCCACCAGTATGTGTAATCCAGTTGAAACAATGAGTGATGCATATATTAAAGTCTCTGAAGATAATAGCTTGATGTGGTGTGAGTATAGCATAGCTGTAAGGACTGTCTTTCAGCAACCTGGGAGTGTTAAATTTAAGATGTCTTGGAGACTGACTAATGATGTATTTATGAACAAGAGAGTTTTCGAAAGAAAGTGATGGTAATAAAGTAATGAGATATCAGGCAAAATAAAAATGATTTAAGTAATGCTGTGTTCTCTCTTCAGTTGTGTGCTTCAGGTATACTTATCAGAGTAATAGTAACAAGAGTATTGATTCTGTAATATACTGTGAGCTTCAGAAATGACTGGCTTTGTAAGAAAAGTAGTAATATGTACTGAGCTATTAAAGTATAGCTTGAGCAGTGTTCATATAAGTATTTGTAAGGTAATAAGCATCTAAAAGTGGTTTTTTAAAGCGAAGAACATCATGCTTCAGAAACATAGCAAGGCAAAAGAGCAAATATAGTTGTCTGCTTGAAGGTGTTGCTGTGTTTTTAGGTCTGTTACCTTGAAACACGCTGTTGCTTGTTGTGAATTAGTACCAATTCATTCACTTCTAAAATTTGGAGAATAAAACAGTAGGGTTTTAACTTCTGAAAGAGAACTCAAATAGATCTGGGCTTACAGAGAGGTTTGTGAGTTCAATACACGCATGTCCCATGTCATTGTGCTACTTTGCTTTTTTTCTGTTAGTGGAATTCCAGCAATGGTGGATTTCGCTGCCATGAGGGAAGCAGTAAGAAATGCTGGAGGAGATCCTGTGAAAGTCAATCCTGCCTGCCCAACTGATCTCACTGTTGACCATTCTCTGCAGATTGATTTCAGCAAATGGTAACATTTCTCTTCTCTTCTCTTTTCATGAACCATGCCCCTTACCCTATACTAAACTGTCTGTTTACCCTGGTAAATCACTTCTCAAATCTGGATCCTTGAAAGTAGACCTGATAGTACAGAATCACCAAGGTTGGAAAAGACCTTCAAGATCATCCAGTCCAACCATCCACCTGTCACCAATAGTACTCACTAAACCATGTCCCTCAACACAAAATCCAACTGTTCCTTGGACACCTCCAGGGTCAGTGACTTCACCACCTCCCTGGGCGGCCCATTCCAGTGCTTGACCACTCTTTCAGAAAAGTAGCATTTCCTAACATCCAGCCTAAATCTCCCCTGGTGCAGCTTGAAGCCATTCCCTCTAGTTCTGTCACCAGTTACATGAGAGAAGAGGCTGACCCCCAGCTCACTGCAACCTCCCTTCAGGTAGTTATAGAGAGCAGTAAGGTCTCCCCTAAGCCTCCTCTTCTCCAGACTGAACAATCCCAGTGGAGAAAGTAATACTGTAGGAGAGAGTGATTTTGAGGTGTTATGCTTGGAGCTGACTTGGTAACCCAAATTCTGGGCAAGAAATTGCAGAAATAAACTGGATCCGTCATGGTTTCCAGAAAATAGTATGTCTCAAGAGAATGAGGTGGAGTGGCTGTAATTTTTGCTTTGCACTGTTCCTACTGTTAAAACTTATTTTCTTGATTAGCATTGAATGCAAGTACCTTCTCACAGCTCTGGAGAAATGGCTTGGCAATCCTACTGGATGTACTGAAAGGTTGTAATTTCAGCTTCTAAGTTATGACTGTGACTTTATATAGGCCTTGGTTTTACTACAGATGAAAAAAGGGCCATGGAGACAGCATACTTGTAGGAGTCTGGCTAAGTATTACATCTGGAAGACTGACAGCCTGGTTTTCTTCTCCTGACAGGCAGTAATGTGATGAGCCTGGGGCTGCCTTGCACTAGAAAGATAATGCTGCAGAAGAAAATGTGAATTTTATTCCACGTTTGCTGAACGTTTCCCATAATGTAGTTCCCCTCCACCCCTACCCCCATTCATCACAGAGCCTTCCCAGAGTCATGCAGAGCTGTGTAAATTGCTTGAGCTCCTCCTGAATTCCTAAAAATTCAGGAGAAAAAGCCTATAGCAGCTGGGTATGGGTGTACGAGGCATCCTTCTGTAGGATGTCCAGGTACATGCAGGATTTCAGCTGGGTTAGTAGCTCAGAGCGAAAAGCAAGAAGGTATGAAGTGGTGTTGCATGTGTGCTGTTGCAGTTCTGTCCATTCTTGTGTCTGGAGGGGCAGCTGACTCGATTTCAATGGGGCTAGCCTGAAATTATCAGCAGAACCAAGTGCTGGCAAGAGGTCTCCCAGCGTGCTGCTTTGTAACGATAAAGCGTGTCACTGTCCTTTGGCTTCTGGAAAGCTTGCGGGATCCCAGCAGCTGCTGACCTGTGATAAGAAACCCTTCTCCCCAGGGTGGTTTGTGCTGCTTTTATACGACTGCCATCTCCTGCTGATCATAGGCTCATGGAATTAAGACAAGGTATCCTCTGTGGCCCTGCGCTCTTCTACCATTAGATAACTAAGTATCTTCGTGTGCTAAAGCAGCAGAGAGTGGGGGGTTTACTTAAAATCAATGATTTGTTTTAAACATTTGAGTATTTGCTAAATCATTCACCTTTCACCACAACTACTTTCTTAGCTCTCATGGGAAAACAGTGTTGCACAAACATGGGTAGCATACTAGATGGACTTTATTTTAAAAATAAAACCAAATTTCTGTTTTCTGACTGAGTTGATGTGAGCATCAAATATATCTCAACCCTTGATAATTCATATCAAAAGCCACCTCGAATAGGAAAGCCTCATTTCTTTCACTGAGAAGTCTTTGTCTTGTAAATCATTCTGACGTTAATTTAATGAATGGGTAGTACTGCTCTGGAGTAAGAAACGGGTGCAGCACATCCCACTGCTTGGATGAGGCTCTACACATCCCTTCAAATGTTAAAGCCCTGAGTTTAGCCTTTGCAGTGTGGTTTATGAAAGTTTCTGATCTGTTGTGACCAAATGAAAGGAGTAAATGGTGTCAGAGCTTCAGGCAATCCAGAGCAGTTCACTTTTGGTTATTACTATGCTACGTTTAAGGAAGCTTATTCAGCGAGAGTTAACTTTGCGTTAGGGTTAGAATAAAATGAGTTTGATTTCTGCTTTTTTAAGTTATTTATCCAAAAGGTTTGTGGGGTGGGGAGGGCAAACAAGACTGATATTCTTCTTCTGTTCACTGTTGCAGTGCAATACAGAACGCCCCGAACCCTGGGGGCGGTGAGGTGCAGAAGCCGACAGCAAAGCTTTCTCCGCTGAAGGGACAGCCGCGGAAACTGCCGTGCCGGGGTCAGAGCAGCTGCAAGGGGCCCTGCAGTGCTGGGGAGCTGAGCCGTGCCTCGGGGCAGTTCTCTGCACAGATAGAGAACACACCTATCCTCTGCCCTTTTCACCTTCAGCCAGTGCCTGAGTATGAAAACTTAATCCTTTGATTATTTGCATCGTTCTGTGTTGTTAAGCTTGCTTATGACAGTCTATAGAAATGTGATTTGGTAAACAGTGCAAATACTGTTTTTAACTGCATTTTGAGACTTCTCTTAATTACCAGATAAGCCTCAATGAAACATCGATTTTTATGGCTAAAAGTAGTTTTTTTTACTTGTGGGATCCTTACAGGAGTTTCTAGCCCTTATGGACTAGCCTAAACATCACTTCTGTCTCGCATTCCATCTGTCACAGAATCACAGAATGGCCCGGGTTGGAAAGGACCTTAAGGATCATGAATTCTTAACCCCTCTGCTGCAGGCAGGGCCACCAACCTCCCCATTTAATACCAGACTGCCCAGGGCCCCATCCAACCTGGCCTTGAACACCTCCAGGGACGGGGCATCCACAACCTCTCTGGGCAGCTGTTCCAGCACCTCACCACTCTCTCTGTAAAGAACTTCCCCCTGATATCCAACCTAAATCTTCCCTCCCTTGACTTAAAACCACTTCCCCTTGTCCTGCCATTATCCACCCTTTCAAAGACTTGAATTCAGTCACTCAGCTGAAATTCACTGTACATTCTGCTTGTGTTTAATGGCACAAGGGGTCCTCATCTGTTTCTTTTCCAGATTTTCAATATTATTAACAGTTCATTGTGCCCATTCAATCTGTGACAATTACATGTAATCTTCTTTCAGCTGCCATTCCTTTTCTCTCATAGGCTCTTCGAATATCTATCTCTTTGTGCCTGACTTGGGTAAAATTTAAAAGCTGGTTGTGTTTGTGATTTTACAGATATGCAAATGTTTCTGCTCAGTACAGGTGTGGGAATGCAGAATTAGTGATGTTCTTGGCTGTACTGGCAGGAAACCAGCAGTGTCATTTGTTAAGCTGCAGTTTAATGATGGCTGTCCTTCAGGGCTCTGTAGAACACTACACTGCTAACCTTCTGACACCTCATAGGTTGTGGTGTGCAATAAAATACACCTCTGTAATACTGAGGGTTCTCTTTCTTTCTGCTGCAAGGCACATACATTCATAGAATCGCAGAATCATCAAATTTGGTTTGGGTTGGAAGGGACCTTGAAGATCATATAGTTCCAACTTCCCTGCTACATTCCCTTCCTCGTTCTCTTTCTCAAAGCAGAGGTTATTCCTCTTAAATTGTGGATTACTCCTTTGTAATAAATATCAGCATCTTAATGAATATCACCTAGGATATCAAAGTTCATGTTATTAGACTGTACTGTCTTTCATCAAACAAGCAAAAACAACTTGTTCTTCTGTACTTTTGAAATAGTTTATGATGGTACTTGTAAACTTGCTGTCTTTCTAGGCCTGAGACAGTATTGAGAAATCAAGAGATGGAATTTGGCAGAAATAGAGAGAGGCTTCAGTTTTTTAAGGTATGTCTGTGCACCTGTGCATTTTGTATATTGCATGTTTTGGTGGATTTGACATCTTGCTTAGTTTGCCTCCTGGTGTTCAGACTTACATAATGAATGTAGCTTGTCAGGCTGTGAATTTGAGTTTAATGTGAGTCTAAAATGGGCTAGTAACAGGTTTATGAATTTCAATTTAAAACTGTTAGACAGCAGAAGTTGTAAGTCTAGGTGTCATGTAAAGGGGAGAGAAGATTTAAGTCTGATTTGAAAAAGTGTTTACTGATTGGTTTGGTCTTGTCAGCGTGAAGGTACTGGACCAAGTAAACACTTATTAAACAGCAGTCAAGACTGATATTTCATGAACTTCGTGCTGTAGATCACAATGGGCTTTTCAGATAGCAAGTTTATTTATCCATGCTTGTGTTGCAAATCTTACTGAAACTAGAAATATTAAATGGAAGCTGATTTTGAAGGATTGCTGCTCTCAAACTAGGCAGCAGTGCCAGCAGACTTGTTTTGAATGCAAACCTTGTGGCTTCCCTCTAGCCAGGGATCTGCAGCATTGGTGTTTGATCCTCATCCACTAATTTAATGTGGTTTAGGAATCTGATGAAATATCTAAAAATCTTTTTATATAAGTAGACTAGGAGACTTTCAGAAAAGCTGCAGGTCAGCTTGTATGTGTGAAGAGGGAAACCACCGAGCCAGATTTTGTTACGAACCTCCATGGCAGTTTCTTTTGTAGCTGTGTGGCATCCTGAGCTTGCAAGTAGTAAGGCACTTGTATAAATTGCTTCCTTAGTCCCACACAGGTATGTAAAACCTAAACTGAAATCTGTGATAAATGTTAATGCTAATTCTGTTGTCTAAATATTAGTCTTGGCTGTGCTTGACAATCAGTTGCATGAACTAGAAATTAAGAGCCCTGTACAGCCCTGCATTTGGGAGTTAAGAACTATTGATTCAGCCTTCAACAGAATTGAGTGTGTGGGTTTGTTAACCATATAAGAATGCATAGGATCCAAGGAACTCATGTAACTGTTGGAGTAATGAACATGAGGCACACAAGTAGCAAATACTATTGCACTGCACATCAGCTTTGTTGTTTTAATTGTGTTCCGAAAAGAATGGAATAAATCCCTGAGAAAAATCTCTCTTTTCCTCATTTTGAAAAAAAACAACCAGTGGAGTTCAAAAGTTTTCAAGAATACTTCCATAATACCACCAGAGACTGGAATGGCACACCAGGTCAATTTGGAGTATCTATCAAGAGTTGTATTTGATGTGAAAGATTTCCTATATCCAGATAGCATGGTTGGCACAGATTCTCATACAACCATGGTAAATGGCTTGGGTATCTTGGGCTGGGGTAAGTATGCTAACAGTAACTTGACAGCAGTTTGAAAGGCTTACTGAAGCATTACTAAGAAATGCTTTCTTCCTACTTCCTAGAGTTGTTTCAGGCTCAGTTGTGAATCTTCAAAATGTGTTTTTTTTTTTGTCTCGACTGGCATTTCTTACCGTAAAGAACTGCTTGATGCGATTTAAAGAAAATAGCAAAAGAGAAAACTGAAAACCTTTTGATATCCTAATTGCTTTTTGTGCACGTACTATAAAATTTGGATTAAGATTTTCTTCATTGTGGAAAGTAAAATTTAGATATAGAATATATTTCTAGTTAAATGTGATGTCAAACAACTTCAGCTGTAGTCTTGCTTGTTTTATCATGTGCAAATATTTAATAGAAAACACCTATATTTCTTGCTGTGGCCTCTAGACTTATAGGAAGGCTTTTATTAGATTTTAGAACTTAGAAATATTTAGTGTCTGTTTACTTAGGCTGATGAAAAACAAGGTAATATTCTCATTGCAGGTGTTGGGGGAATTGAAACAGAAGCTGTGATGCTGGGGATGCCGGTTACTCTCACTCTGCCTGAGGTGGTTGGGTGTGAGCTGACGGGCACAGCCAGCCCACTTGCTACGTCCATAGACATTGTTCTGGGCATTACAAAGGTAAGTTCAGTGCCTGCTCAGACAGAGCAATCTGTGGGTTTTGAGATGTGAAATCCTGGCAGGATTTTTGGCATGCCTTTAGTTATAGTAATGCAGAAAGGTTCCCACAATGTCTAAGTTTTTGCTTAATAGTCCTCTAGATTGTTTGTCTTACATAGTGGATTGCTTATAAGCTCTCTTAAAAAAAGAAAGCCTATTTGTAGGAGAGAGAGCACACAGAATCTTTGTTTTCTATTTTTTTCTATTCTTTTGACAGCGTGTAGGCTTCTCTTCTAGCTTAAACTTCTTCTGGGTACCCTTTTCTCCTGAAGTGTTGCAAGACAAAAGGCCCATCTGTAGTTATGAACTGGTATAACTGGAAAATGTACCTTCTGAAGCCAAGGCTTTGCCAGCATGGCACAAAACTTCCTTTTCTAGTTGGTTGAGAGCCAGTGTCAAAGTATTGAAGTGCTTTGCCTTGAAAATGTTCTTTCTGGTGTGATGGTTTGAGAAGCATCCATCTGTTTTTGCTTTGGACATCTGAAAAACACCACTGCCAATAGATGCCATAGTATCTTATGATGCCAACATCCAACCTTCAATTTAGTACTCAGTATCTCATAGGTTGTGGATTTTTTTGCTATTTGCTAATTGCTTCCATTGTTTCTTTGCATACCAAATGTTGTTGTGTTCTTTTAAACAGCATCTTAGGCAAGCTGAAGTTGCTGGAAAATTTGTTGAGTTCTTTGGGAGTGGAGTTTCCCAATTGTCTGTGGCAGATCGAACCACAATAGCAAATATGTGTCCCGAATACGGTGCTATTCTGAGCTTTTTCCCTGTTGATAATGTGACGTTGAAGCACTTAAAGCATACAGGTAAAGATGAAATCCTAGAAAGTCATTCACTGTAATAGTTTCAGATACGCACAGGGTAACAAATAGATAAGAAGAAAGCTTACCTGAATTAGTAAGCCTTTCTGAAGCTGAAATCTGACATGTTTGAGTTAAGCATTTTTAATAACAAACATGCATGGGTTGGTCAGCACAGAGCAAACAAATCAGATTTCTTAACAGTAGCCAGCAATGCTGGATTTTATCAGCTAAACATGTGATCTGTCTTAAACAAGTAAATCTTAATATAGGAGGATCTTCATAAACTTAAGGGGCAAATCTGTAAGTTTCATTAGCTACAATTTCTGATGTTTAAATAGCTTATTTTGTTCCTTGATATGAGGAGGGAAAGTTAAATAAACAAAAAAAATCAGACCCCTCCCCCCGCCCAGCATTTTAATTTCTGTATCATTCCTGAATATTTCCTTTGGGAGTGTAATATGAAGTGGTATGCCTTGAAAAAGATGTACTTGAAATGTTCAAGGACAATTTTCAATTAAAAGTGTTGATTTCTGAGAGCTGGTGGGGTTTTTATGCAACTTTATTATGTTTAAATTTACTAAGGTTTCGATGAGGCCAAGCTTGAGGTTATGGAAGCATATCTTAAAGCTGTGAAGCTATTTAGAAATGATGAGAGTTCTTCCAGAGAACCCGAGTATTCCCAGGTATGCTTGAAATGACTTATTGCTCTTTGTTTGGTTCTCATAACAAGTAACAGCTGTGGATTTAAGTTTTGTCTCCTGCTGTGATTTTTGGTACTTTAATGAAGTAGCATTTATTAACTCACAGTTCTAAGCAGAGCATGCTTTCAAGGCATGGGCAGGCATGGGGGAAAGAGGAGAAGTAGAATAGTGTTCATTTCAACTAATAGATCTTGAATTCATGTCACTCCAAGTATGTATGCAATTCTTAGGGATGATGGGAAAGTTAGGAGTAATGATAAAACACTTTGAGTAACCTTTTGAGGGTTTGGCTGAATGGGCTGCTTTTACAATGGAAGGCTGGATTCCATCTCAGAGGTGCCTCCTAACCTGGGCTTTCCTGTGACCAACAGCCTGGTACAATGAAACAGCTTGGAATTGGAGGCTGGTTTTTATGTCTCAAAACACTGGCATTTTAAACAAAACAGATTCTGAGCATCTCTATGGAGTGTATTCAGTACAGTGTGAAACTGGGACTGACAATGCATGCTTCTCTTTTATTTCTCTTTTTTTTTTTTTAGGTAGTGCAAATTAGTTTAAGTTCTATAATTCCTCATGTCAGTGGCCCCAAGAGATCCCAAGATAGAGTGGCTGTCAATAACATGAAAAGTGACTTCCAAACCTGCTTAAATGAAAAGGTTTGTACAACTGCTGTACTCTTCAAAAGGTACTTCTTAAAATCCACATAAATGTTATTTATTTCCTGCACACCTGCTGAGCTCTAGTTATTACTATATGAACAGATAATCTGAAGAAAGCCTTCTGTTGCTTAACAAGAGTCCATAAGGTAGTAGCTGGTAAATCCTAGGTGTGCTTGTGATAAATGTGACACTGGAAAATTACTTGGCCAATTTAGGTTGCTAGGGAGTGAAAACATCAGAATTCACTAGTGTAAGTTCAGGGAATATTTTTTTATTTTTCTCAGTTTTTTAAATATTTTACTTATTTTTCCCAATCATTACAAGAAGAAAAATCATCTGGTGTTAAGAGATGCAGAAATACTTCCAGGATTTGAAAGTACCCAGTGTTACAGGTTTTTAACTTCTTTCATCCACCTTAACTAGCAAGGGATTTTTGCTTGAAGCTTAACTTCACTTCAGAGGGCACTCTTAAGCTCTTTTTTTTTTTTTTTTTTGGAAGTAATATGCATAGGCATCTAAGAATACAGCTGATGTAGGAATTAGTGTGGTTTTTTTTTTTACGTGTTCCTCATTAAAATTGAAGTCTAGCAATAGCTTTAGATCAGAAATGTTTCCACTAAGTTTCAAAATTCTGTCTTGGCTTTAGTGTTTCTGGCTCGTAATGAGATGTATAATACAGAATGATCAGTTGTGGTGGGGAGAGAACATAGCTGATGATGGATGGCAGTGCTGAGGAGCTGGAGAGCGCAGTCTGCTTTTAGTTGCAATCCAAATAAAACCTTGGGTATGGCTCCAATTCAGAAAAAATGTATGAAATCAGGTATATACTCTTAAGGACTTAATCTTTCATTTGTAGCAGGAAGTGTGTGTGAGATCAACCACGCTTTGACTGGCATTTATTCACAATTGTTGCAGTTAACATAATTATGAAGAAAGAAGAACACTGTATATGTGACAAGTGAGGTGAACTGAGGGCTTTTTAAAAAAATCTCTTTAAGGCTTCCTAATGGGATAGCTGAATATTCCTCTAAATAAGATTTGCTTCATCTACCTGCCGTATCATACTTTGTGTAGTGCAATATTTGGATGGAGATTGGCAGCCCTTCCTGTGGCAGGGGGGTTGAAGCTTGATGATCCTTAAGGTCCCTTCCAGCAAGCCATTCTGGGGATGCTGTGAGCCTATGAATATTTGCTAATGCACGTTTTTGTTATCTAGGCTGGTGTCAAAGGGTTTCAGATTGCAGCTGAAAAACAGAATGATGTTGTACCTGTTCAGTATGAAGGAAACCAATACGAGCTCTCTCATGGCTGTGTTGTCATTGCTGCAGTAATCAGCTGTACAAATAACTGCAATCCATCTGTCATGCTTGCTGCAGGTATGTTATGTCTGATGGAAGCTAACTGGACCTTGTTGTTTTGCCATTATTTACCTTCACTTCTGTAGATTCTCTGTAATGACTTGACCTCAGATTGTCACACAGTAAGCTTGTAGTTTTAAACCTGTATGTTCTGGAGGTTATGCAGTGCAAGTTTCTCTCCAATAATACAATCTCAAAGTTTGCGTCATAAAGCAGCATTAATAATAGTAATTCCAAAATTATGTTAGCATTTTTACAGATAAGTTTTAGGGCTGTCTCCAAATGGATGACGTATGGGCACAGTTGTGACAGGAGGTAGGCTTTATCGTTCAGGATGACAGCAAAGCTAATGGCTTGAACGTTATGGTTAGCAGCAGTGTGGAAAGAAAATCCAGATTGAAAAATTGCCTTTATCACTAGCTGAGGAGTTTGTGCCCTCCCATCATAAGCTGTGGCTAGTTTTCCCAGAATCTGCTCAGACCTTACTGTTTTCCTTCTGTGGCTCAGGCAAGCTTTCGTTTGAAGCTGTGTGGCCTGTATCAGTAGATGAGCAGACAGTGCAGTACTCACTGCCAGCTAGAATGTGGTGAAATTTGTTACAGAAAATGTGCACCTATATAATAGGAGCGAGAACTGAAATCTGAATTATATTGCTATGAATTAAGTAACTTTATTCACACAAGTAGTTGCTTCAATTTAATAAACTGAAGGTCCCATGTTCTTTATGCTTAGTTGAATAAGCCAGCATAATGTAGATGTTCTTTTTAAGGGACATAAAAATATGAATTATCTTTTTTTGTAGGACTCCTGGCCAAAAAGGCAGTTGAAGCTGGCCTAGAGGTGAAGCCCTACATAAGAACAAGTCTATCACCGGGCAGTGGAATGGTTACACATTACCTCAGTTCCAGTGGAGTATTACCATACCTCAGTAAGCTTGGGTAAGTTTTGATTTCTGTTTGGAACTCTAGAAAATAGTATATGTGGGTTTTGTAAAGTTGGTAAATACACTTGCTCTGCTTTTTGGGATGGCTAATTTGTAAGTTTGCTAGTTTGTCCTTTTAATTTTGTTTGATTGAAATTAAGCTTCACTCCATTTTATTCCTGCCTTACAATTTTATGATGTGTATATCTTTACCTTAGCTGAACTCTGGCTTTCAGTAACAAGCTGTGTGTAAGTGGCTTTCACAGAATGCACTTAGCCCTATATTTCAGAAATGGAAGCTGAATGTGAATTCTTACGGGCAGTCTGTTAGTGTTCAGCCTGTGTTGCTGTTGGGCATGCTTTTCGTTGCTCAGTAGCTGTAACAATTACACTGTCCATACAGCTGTGCAGTGTTACAGAATTACTCTGAAGAGTGTTACTGCCTCTGTTTTAGCAGTACTTACTGAACAGAAATATTTGACTTGGCTTAGGTTAGTGGTTACAAGAATATCATCTTGTATCTTGCCTGCATTCATGAGATGCAGTGTCTGACACGCAATTCCTAGAATGTCAAATTAATAAATGGGGAAAAGAAAAATTCCTCTTAGTGACTACTGCTTAAAAAAAAAAAAAGCTGGCAAATTGCTCTTCATCTTTTAATGTGCTACTTTATTATTTTTTTCCTATGTAGGTTTGAGGTTGTTGGTTATGGCTGTTCAACGTGTGTTGGAAACACTGCTCCCCTTCCAGAAGCCATCAGGAATGCAATAAAGCAGGTAGAGCTCTAAGGCTTGTTGAGTATAGAAACATGTGTTACCCTGTTAACTGATTGAAAGATGCAGTATTCTGTGCAAAGAGCTCTTCATTCTTGGTTTGGACTGTGGTGTGATGTTAGGCATCTGCTTTTCAGAGGGAGATAACAGTAATTATGTGGAATAGGTGTAACAAGTACAGTCTGTGTGGCATATAGATATAAACGCTAACATAAATACATAGAACCTAATCTTAGAAAGGATGTAATGTGCAGGGATTTTAAAGACTTATGTCCTGGACTGGTTTGTATCAGCAGTGTATAAACAGCTGCAGCATTTTTCTCCTATGAAATAGTAGAAGGATATAAGAAGTAAGACAGGACTTTACTGAAGTGACTAGAGAGCACATCAGTTAAAAGGTTAGAAACTCTTCATGGGAGTAGGGAGGACAGCACCAGAGAACAAAAAGCCTTTGTGTTGAAGATTTAGGTTATGTGTTTAAAGCGGAATGCAAAAAGTGCATCTTAGTCAACAAAAACTAATGTAAGCTGTTGTGGTACCATGAGATCCTGGAGAAATAACCGTGGGTCTGCCTTGCAGGGTGATATCGTTGCCTGTGGAGTGCTGTCTGGAACAAAGAACTTTGAAGGACGTCTGTGCGACTGTGTCCGTGCCAACTACCTTGCTTCTCCCCCACTTGTAGTTGCATATGCTATTGCAGGCACTGTTAGAATAGACTTTGAGACTGAGCCGTTGGGTGAGTATTCTTTACCTCTCATATTTCTGCTTCTAATGCATGCCTAGAAGGGGTTTCTTCCTGTGCATTTCAGCATACATCAACATTGCATTTAAAGAGAAAGCACAGCAAGCTTTGGTGTTGTAGTTTTAAAAAAAAAAAAACACATCCATTTCACAGGTACAGTTCTCTGAAAAGCTGTGTGTGTCTGTATATATGAATACATGTATAATAATAGTCTTAAAGACTTTTCTTCATTAGCATTTTGCTTAAAACCTTGCTCAGGCACTGGCTTTAATGGCAGAAGTATCTACTTAAGGGATATTTGGCCCACACGGAAAGAACTACATGCAGTGGAGGAGGAGTGTGTGATATCATCTATGTTTAAGGAATTGAAAGAAAAAATGGAGGTGAGAATGGTCTTTTATTCATTTTTATACAATAAGAGTGCATTTATTTCATTGTTGCTTTATAATATTTTCCAGTTGAATATAATTGGATGGCCAATTATTTCCATTACACTAAATTAGAATTTGACTGATATGCATACCATGTATTAATAATATCCAGTAAGATAACTTGTAGCATATAACAAGCTCAAAAGAAGATCACCAGTAAGTCTTCATTTTCAGAATGTAAGTAGGCCATAAATCAATATCTCTGGTTTTGGTTACTTCTATGTAGAAAGGAAACAAACGATGGAATTCACTGGAAGCACCTGAGTCACCTTTATTTCCCTGGGACTTGAAATCCACTTATATCAGATGTCCTTCCTTCTTTGATAAACTTGTGAGTATGTTGGATCTACCCACTATGTACAAGTGAAGGAGCAGCTATTCCAGTAACGCTTCACCATATAAGTAATAGATTTAATCATCAATAATATTTCTCAGTCCTCTAAATACTGTTTGTATATCTGGAATGAGTTGAGTCTGTATATCAGCGTGTCTTAATATTTGCAGAAATATTTTTGTTTCTAAGGCTCTTAGTAGGAAAAAAAAAAAACCTGTTGTTTCCCTTCCTCCCTAGGCCAAAGAACCGGTTTCCCCACAGCCGATTGAAAATGCCCATGTCTTGCTCTATTTAGGAGATTCTGTAACCACAGATCACATATCTCCTGCTGGAAGTATTGCAAGGAGCAGTGCTGCTGCTAAGTACCTGACTAACAAAGGGTAAGGTCTGCCCTGAGCAGCCTCTTCTCCAGGCTGACCCATCCCGGCTCCCTCAGCTGCTCCCCATAACACTTGTGCTCCAGACTCCTCACAGCTCTGTTGCTCTCTTCTGGACGTGCTGTAGGGCCTCAGTGCTTTTCTTGTAGTGAGGGGTCCAAATCTGAACACAGTGCTCAAAGTGTGGCCTCACCATTGCTGAGTGTGTTGTAAAGGAGTATTATAATCAGTATCAATGGAGTGTGACAAAGCAATAGCCTGCAGTACAGACTGATTCTAGCTTGTATTCCATCTGAATGAGGAGTGTTACAAGAAAGGAGAAAAGGTTTATTAATTTTTTCCCCGAGTTTGTCATTTGATTTGAGTAAAGCTGTGACTTTTGTTGCAGTGTTTATTGATACGTATGCTGTTAGAGGATTAGTAAACACTCTGCTTTCCTGTGGCAACTCCTGAGCTGGAATGATTGCTGCATGATTCTTTAAGTACTGTACTGTTGTTCATAATGCTTCATAATGAAGTAATAGATGATGCATTTAAAATTGCAGCTTTACTTATGAATAATCTAGCAATTATTTACACGTTTATGGTTTATAATGATTATATTTGATAAATAGTTCTTTACCTCTTGTGCTGATAACCTAGTGGTTTGGAGCGATGCTGCAGTACTTAGAGTAATCATAGTACTGTTTTAAAGCAAATCATTTCTGAAACAATGGTTTCCTTTTAAAATGTTGTTGTTTTTATTTTAGACTCACACCTCGTGAATTCAACTCGTATGGGGCTCGACGGGGTAACGATGCTGTGATGACAAGGGGTACATTTGCTAATATCAAGCTTCTGAACAAGTTCATAGGAAAACCAGCTCCTAAAACAATTCACTTCCCATCAGGACAGACGGTAGGAACACTTAAGAAGCTGCTTCAAAACTATGATATGGATAAAGATCTCACTAACTCAAGCTGTTTAATTTTGTTGTTCCACAGCTAGATGTGTTTGAAGCAGCGGAATTGTACCAGAAAGAAGGCATTCCTGTAATTATTTTAGCAGGAAAGAAGTATGGACTGGGCAGCTCAAGAGACTGGGCAGCAAAAGGGCCTTTTCTACTGGTACTGCTAGTTTGGTGTTTGATATCTGTGGTTTTTGGTGTTGTGGGGTTTTTTATTATCTAAAAATATTTTTATAATGTTTAATTTGGGGCATAAACATTTAGAAACTGTATTCAAGGTTGAATGCAATACTGCATTTTACTTAACAGTAATTTATGTTGAAGACTTCATGGAGGAGAATGACTGGTCAGAAGGGTAAGTCTGAATTTGATGACCATGTGAGATTACTTAGGTCTCCAGACTTCTTGAAATAAATTAGACAACCAGTGCTGGACTCTGATTGGATTCTGTAGAGTATTTAGAGTTTTTTAGAGTTTTTTAATAGTAAAGTAATTTCCAGTAATATTCAGGATATGCTCTGAGCTAGCCAATTATTTCTGTACAGCTCCAGAATAAAGGAAGCAACTGTATTCCAGCTGGGGCTTGCTCCCTGTCAGCTACAGCACAGTCACTATGCATTCTGAAACTGTTTCATACTGTATGGGTCTATTGAGGTTTACTTGCTGTTGTCTAGCTTTACAGCTAGAATGTTCCCTATTTGCAGGCTTCATACAAAGTGCTTGTATGCCTGAATTGCAGGACTTTCTGCATAAAAATACTTGAAGCTCACTTTTACATTTAACTTTGACTGTACTGAAATACAGAATTGCTTGTATCTTTGCAGGGTGTTAAAGCTGTCCTAGCTGAAAGCTTTGAAAAAGTCCATAAAAGTCAATTGATTGGAATTGGCATAGCTCCACTTCAGTTTCTTCCTGGAGAAAATCCAAATACTTTGGGTCTCACTGGCAGAGAGCAGTTCTCTATATTATTCCCTCCAGAGCTGTCGCCCAAAATGACTTTGGATATTAAGGTATATCTGCAATATCTTTGAATTTCTTATTGAACATGCTTATGATTAACTTGTGCTTTCAGTCCTGATGATTGGAAGCAGGAAAAAATACTTAATCTTCTTTGAAAGTTAACTGATAGTTTGGCCTGAAGTTTGTACTCAAGTACAAATATGGGCGCAAATATTAGAGTAGAATTGAGTCTCATCTCATTTGTGTTCTTGTAAAGACAAAGGCACAACTACTTGAGGGAGGCTTCAGCTTTCTATCCTGTGTCAGGTGTCTGTATGGTAGTATTTTGTGTCCTCTTAGGGAAATAGGTTTTTTCTTGCTAACAGTAGATGTGTAGCACAGTCCCAACTGGATCAAAACCATGTGGTTGGATTAAGTCTTCATTCTGCTCCCAGCAGTGTCTCTGTTGCACAGTGGCAGATAATCAGATTGAATTAATTTGTGTTAGACAGAACTTGCCTCTAATGTGCTAACTGAAAGTAAGCAAAGGGAAAGGAAAACTCCTAATGGGTGTCTCTGTTTGCTTTTGTTTTGAAGACAAGCACTGGAAAGGTGTTCAGCGTGTTTGCCTTGTTTGAAAACGATGTGGAGATAACTTTATACAAAAATGGTGGAAGTCTAAACTTTGTGGCTCGAAGATTCTTATAGTAGCTACTGACTGTATGGGTACCTCGCACTAACTGGTAACTCTGAAAATGCCTTGTGTGAACCCAGGAATCTGTACTGTGGAACTGCAGACAGCCCTAGTGTGCTCTAAGTTACTTCGTCCATGGATGTAAAAGATTGTGAATCATTGTAACTGCAGCAAGATCCTTCCTGATTTTAAATAATATTCTAATGGTGCTATTAAACATTGCTAAAATCGACATGTGTTGTGGCAGAGAGAGCTGTAAGTATGGAGGGGATGTTTTCTCAGACCATTTTGTAAATAAACCGTGTGAAATCTCAAACTGATTGTGCTGAAGGTTATTATGTAAGAAGGTTTTCTGCAGTTGCTTCCGCTTAGTTTTTGCACCTGTAAATCTGTGTACTGCTGTTGGTTTAAGGGTAGCAGACGGTATGGAAGGTTAAAGGCCAAACAGATGGGTGGTTTGCTTTTTTGGCATCCAGAGCTCAAAATAGATCTTCAGTTTTGAATGTCTTGCTTTTTAAATAATGGGCACGTAAGGCCCATCGTGTCCCATTTTATGGAATTATATCCCTTCCGGATCCAGATGGAAAACTGATCAACCCATGAAGTGCTGTGGGCTATAGAAGTATGATGTTTTCGTGGGCAACATCTCTGCTTGTAAGAGAATACCCACAGTACGTGGCTGGTGTTGAAGTGCAGCCCCCCCAGCGTTCTGGTAAGCTGCAGTGTCCTTCAGCTGAGAACTTTGTCATATCTTCCTTAAGCTTGTCCTTTGTAGCGTTGGATTTTACTGTATTGTCTGATACCACTTGCCAGAGAACTTCCCTCAGTATTTTAACCTTTAAGAATTTGTATGACGACTCTTTAATTACTCTGCTTTATATGCAGCCTATGTCTGATCAGTTACACTTACCACATGTTAAATTGCTGAGGTAGCCGTGCTGCCTTTTAATGCTTTGGAATGTTTTTTTAGTTTGCAGCTCTTCCAAACAGGCATCAGATTCTCCTGCTGAAGATTGCAGAATACTGAACAGATTTGGCCCTTGGCCACTGCAGCTCCACTAAATCTAATTATGAGCATATTGCTTATAAAAACTGTTTTGTACTTAACATTAATGGAAGATGCACAGTTTCTGCAGAAATGCTTTTGTTTTATCACTTAGCTTAATCACTGAGAGCTTCTAATCTGTGCCGGTTTGTCTTTACTGATAGCTTCAGGTATTTCTGTGCTCCTGTATCTTGAACAGCTTCATGATACCACTTATGTTTATAGAGTGATGGAATGCTTTTGGAGGACAAAGCTGCAGAAACCTGCCTATGAATTGTCAAGATTCTGCTTCTGGATTTTTGATCTTGATAAACATTCTTAGTTGTCCTAACTTGCCAGAAAACTCCATTAGTTTTACTGTGTATGCTCTCAGTCTATAACTAGATGCTAAGCCAGCTGACGTGCAAACCAACATGTGCACCATTGGCATGCTTAAAAAGTATGTTTATGACATGCCTAAAAATCTGAAAAATAAACCCTGACACAGTTGCATCAATACAACAATTTTGAGACGGTTCAGCTGCAGGCTTGTTCCATTGGCATAGTTCTGATACCTTTTTTCTTTTACTGGACAAAACTCCGTAAGGTTTGGAATTCTGTATAACCTGTTCCAATAATTTTGCTGTGTTTTTCTTTTAGCTGAGATGAGAAAAACTATTCCAGTGACTCATACCACTGATACGGGTAATAAATCAATGCATTTTCTAATATTATATCCAACTGAAAGCTGAATGAGCTGAATTTCTGTTCCGTGGTACGTTCTGGTAATTTTATCAAAAATTGAGATCTTACTACTTGTCTAACAGCATCTAATACATCTTTTCCAGCTCAAAGGTATATTCATAATTGAAGAAAATGCATGTTCATTACTAAGGAACAAATCTGACTTTAGAGCTGACCCATAATGATGCTTTGTGCAGGAGGTCAGTGAAGTACAGCTGCAAGGTTATCTAAAATACTTGTGCAACTGCTAGTGCTTGAGTGGGGCACAGCCTCCTGCCCTCCCAGTGCAGTGACGCTCCTTGCTTCAGAAGGAGACAGTGATCCAAGCCATGTCAAGGTAAACCAGTATTGCGAAGTGCAATTTCAAGGGCTGTGACTTAGAGTTATTGCCACCAGTACTCATCTCTTAAGTGTGACGGTTTCATTACCATAGCAACTACTTAAAATCTGCTGCACTCCTATGCCTTAATATCAGTGAAAGACAGCTCCAAGTGCAGACGCTGCCAACCTGGAGGCTCCTGCTATTGTTGCTGCTTGGGTCCTCTCCCAACCACACCAGTGTCCATAGCATCTTTGTGACTTGTGCGGACTGACTCCCACCCTTAGGACGTGTATGCCTGAAGGTGGCAGGTGCTGAGGGGAACAGCACTGTTCATGTACCCATCTCTTGCTTCTCACCCAGTAGTGAGCTGCCATGATCCATAGTCGTGTGCCTGCCCCCCTCCCTTGTGCAGCAGGGGGTGCTGTCAGGTCGGGTCAGTAGCGTGGCAATGAAGGCAGGACGTTGAACTTTGAGCTCACTGCTAGGATCCTGCGAGCTTGAGATGGGCAGCAGTGAAGCCTGCTTCTGGCAGTGGCAGGATACAATGCAGGCAGAGGATTGCTGTGATCACACAAAAAAAGCGTTGTTCAATTAGACTTTAGTATCTTAAAGCATAGGAGAAAATACTCCTGTTTGAAGAAGTGACTGTGTTAGATGTATTTAACCTAGAATTCTCTCTCCAGTTTGATTTGGAGAAGAATATTCCAGTTTTTCTAAACATTTACTCTTTGTGGCCTCCCAAATGACCAAGCTTTGGGATAGTGTTGATGTTTATACATTTTACACCTAAGTTTAAGGACATGAAATTCTGTATATTAATCGTATTTAAGCAACTGCAAATCAATGTCTGCTCTTCAAAGCCAACAAAAGAGTTGAAGTTTTAAGTTCAGTGTGTATGTATAGATATCTTACCAGAAGTTCAGCTGATGGCAATTGTGCATAAAATGTTACTGATACTGTAAATTATTTTTAATAAAGAAAATTGTATCACAGTTCTCGTATGTCACCATGTATTTTGAATAGGAGGCACGGACTGATACTAACGCGGCACTGGTAAGGATGTATGAAGTGGGGGGGAGCAAGGAAAAGGGTAGGGTTGTGCATTCATTGGATTTGTTCAGTAGGAGCATCTCTCTCATGGTTTCCAAAGTGTGCCTTATTGGTTTAGAAGGAAACTTTATTAGCTCAGCTCTGGATATTCTCTCAGTCTCAGTAATTCGTGTATTTTTCTTCAGGAAAACGTCTGCTCTCATTTAGGATGTAGATCAGGCAGGCTCCGGGTTTGGGTTACGTTTCATGGCAGGTAGTGGTAGGATCTGCAAAAGTCGATGAGGGTTTGTCTGACAGCTGCCCATTCTCTGCGCCTCCCTTTTAGACCCGGCGCTGGACTTGCATCCACCACATCTGCTCAGTTGTTCAAGTCTTTGTTTCCGTAACGATAGGAGGGGCACGGACACCACCTTCCCCGCGCCGGCCGACCACCGCAGCGCCGTGCAGGCAGGCACAGGAAGCGCCCGCCTCCCGAGCGGTGGCCGTGCTGCCGGGAGACGAAGGCGATGCTCCGGTGCTCCGAGCCTCGTGGATCTGTAACGCCGCAGCTGCGCGCCGCGTTGTGCGCCGGCTGTAACCAGGCTTCAAGCTGCACGTTTGAAGTGGCGGGCACGGCCAGAACGCTGCCCTGTTTCAGACCGACCGAACGCCGGAGCTGGAGGCGGTGTCAGTAACCGCACGGCTCTTGCTCGCGGCTCAGCCCCGCTGTCGGCTCGCGGTTCCGCCCGCCCTCGGCCCGCAGCAGCGGCGCTGGCAGCCCCGAGCCCGGCTCGCTGAGGGCCGAAGGCCGCCGCGGCCACTTCGGTTCGGGTAAACGCTTGAGGCCGGGGGGCCCGCTTCGTTCCGCGCTCGTACCGCGGGGCCGGGAGGGGAACGCTTGCCGGCACGCGCTTTGTTGCCGGCGGGGGGCGCTGCCGAGCTCCGGCCGCCG
>JAOWBP010004028.1:5898085-5936982 GCA_028571105.1 Tragopan temminckii | reverse complement strand
GATCACCTCGATCGGGCCTCTGAGTCGTCGGCTTGGCTCACTCATCGGGCACCGCCCGGACCCGGGTGAGGTCGCTGCGCAGCGCCGCGGCGCCGTGCAGGTAGACGTGGGTGACGTCGGCTCGCGGCAGGTCGGTCTCGACGTGGGCGAGCATCCGGACCACCCGCGGCATCGACCGCTCGATCTCGAGCTCGCGGGCACAGAGCAGGGGCACCTCGCAGCAGCTCTGCCCGCGCCTGGAGCTGCAGGCAGAGCGTTGTGTTCATATGTCCTACCAGCATTCTCCCCAGAATTCTTCCGTTTAAATTTGTGCTTAAAATATACCGCCTCCACCTCATGGGCAGGACTGGATCCTGCAATCTGTATACAGTACTGTTATACAGCCTTTGAGACTTAAAGTATTTCCAGCCCCCGGAGAATTTTCACGCCATGCTGAACTCTCCTGAGCACCGATATTTACTTTGTACTCGGAACACCTCAGGCCTGCACAGAAAAAATATTGTTCTGCAAGTGCGGAGTGAGCTTGTGGGTTATTTCCTACATCACTTATGTCACAAATCTGTATTTGTTAGTGTGAAACCTGATTAGGTGCTTTGGTGCATCAAGGTGATGATCCGAAGCAGCGTTCCACGTGTTTGATTGGAGATAAACTGCCTGCTTGGAATGGCTGCTGAGAGCGTGTCTCTGTTTATTTGCCCCTGCTCTGGAGCACTAGTGTGCTTTGTGTCTGTGTGGATACTTTAACCCTCATCAGAATAATACTTTATGAGCATACCTGTGTTTAAATGCTGGTTTCACAAGGCGTTACAAAGGAAAACTGGAAATATTAAGAGCTGCATGATCACCCTGATACTGTGAGCAGTTAGAAGTGATTTAGGTTAAAACTGTTTTTCTTTGAGTTGTCATACACAAATTGTGAAAGGAAGTTCCCAGCCTAAAGCACAGTTGAAGAGGACAAACAGAACAGCCAGTTTCAAACATAATAGGCTGAGTGATGTTACGACCAGCTATTGCAATCATAACTCAGATCAGGATTCACCAGTCAACACTTGCCCAACCTTTCATTCTCAAAAGCCAAATTTATCAAGATCACCCAAACCTTCCTACAGCATAAAGGTAATACAGTTAATTAACTATGAGCTTCTGCTCTACTCTTAGATGAGCACTACAACATTCAAATGTTGTCAGCCACATTAGCTCCTCTCCCTTGTCCATAGTACATAATCCATTAAGTGGTGGGGATGAGAAAAGTGATAGCAGTATTTGAAGTTATCTGTGGTAGGTAGTGGGAAAGTATAAGAGATGACTTGAGGGTGGAACAACGTAGTCATTTTGGAAAGGACCATGTAACACCACTGCCACCATACGGTTGGATTGGATGACAGGTCCCTTTCAGGGCTGATCCATCGATTTCAGGTTTGGTTTTCCACAATAGGGTTCTGTGTAGGGTCAGCTGCAGAAACCGTAGTGTCCGCAGGCACTGTGGAAACAAAGGGCTGCCTCACACAGAGCTCGGGGACAGCGTGCAGATTTACACCGTCTGCCCGTTGTGGGGCAGCAGCATCAAGATAATCTCCGCTCCTTGTGCTAGCAAAGGGTTGGCACTCACAGTGACACTGCGACACGTTAATCAGCCGAATACTTCTGTGCTAGGGACTCCGAGCAGTTGTGGCAGGATTCCTCTGCTTACATTGCCCAACGTGCCCCTAGGAAACTGCTGAGAGATTGTTTTCCTGGGAGTGAATTGGAATTATATTTGCAGTTTGCTGATGCATTTCAAGTACTCGTCCCCTTCATCAAGTTCCACAAAGACAGTTACACATAGAATGTACACTTTTTCTTTGAAAGACAGTTATATGGGAACTGTTGAGTCCTGGCCTGAACCACTGATTGGGCACCTGGGGAAAGGGCCCGGTCAGCCCTGGGAGCACAGGTGAAGGCAGTTCAGCTGTGTGAGCAGGAGGAGTGGAGCCTGGCTGCACCTCTCAGACCCCACTGAAGGGCTGACTGGCACTGGGGAAGGATCTCTTCCTGGAGCTCCCTCCTTGGTGGAGCTTTCCACTGTGAACCTGGAATCTTCTGATATGGGTGAGCGATCTTCTTTCCTTCCTATATAGCACCTTTCTATTGTGCTGGTCCTTGTGTCATCACATCTTTGTTGTAATGCCTTTCCCACTGTTTTGATCTGTCTAATTGCTACAGACCATGTATGAGCATGTATAATCCACCTATCAGCACTGTAGCATGTTACTGTCACGGCAGCACAGAGAAAAACAAGAGCCACAGAAAACAAGATCTTAGTTGCAATCTACAGTTCCACTATTGAAATGAATCCAGTTGTGTACCTACATGCTGACACTGCTTTAGACTTGCACTTAAATACTGAATTGCTTCTCTAGCAAGGAAGAAAATCTTTCTATATATTAATCCAAGAAGCAGTGAGTTCTTTAGACAGACAATAGAGGAAAAGAAAATCAAAGCTGCCAGAGACTGAGCCAAACAGGAATGAAAATAATGCTTAGTGCTTGCAGGTACAAATCTCTCTGACTGGCACTCTGCTGCTCTACCCCAAATTATCTTTGTAGGGTAATGGCGAGAGGACAGCTTGGCCTAGAAAGCACTTTCCTTTAAAATGAATGGGGTGAACAGTGAGATTGGAGTGACTAAACAGCTTCTTCTGGGAAGAAAAGAGGAAAGTAAAGCAGTTAATTAAGCCAATAAATCCTAAAAACTAGACTTCCTCCTCAGAAGCAACCTTATCCCCAGCACTGCCTGCAGAGCAGCCAGAATGTTTAGATGTAATTACAGGCCTTTCAATCTCTAGGTTATAGCATTTATAGGTCAAGGGGAGCCTTTCAGAGCACAGCTATTTTGAAAGGAATGATTTAAAGAAGAATGCTTTTCATTGTAGAAGACTTTCAAGAGTTGATCTGTGCTTGGTGACAACTGACCCCAGCCACTGCTCTCACTTTATCTTCTCTTCCTCCTTGTTGGGAAACTTCAGTTCTTCCCTCAAGTATTTGCTGCATTTAATCAGAATTACTATATTTTATTCTTGATTTTGTTCTCTCTTGTAGCTTCTCTGTTGCTTTTTGTTGTTGTTGCTTTTTGCTGGGAGGAGAGGGGGGTCAGAGAGAGTTTCTTACACACCCACATGAGCCTGAAATGTTGAATGAATATATAAAAATCAAGTATGATAAAAGAAACATCTGGTGTTCGTTTGTCAGTATTGAACTGAGGGACAGGGAGGAGAAGAGTTTTCCTCACCTGCTGTGGAACATTCTCAATTCCATGAATTTGTTCTGTGCCTGACCAAGTTTTTCACAGTTCATTACAGATAAAGACATGATGGTTCCGGTCTTAGGGTATTTGCTTGTAAAATGTTACTAATTTTATACTCCTTATGGATTCTCTTTACAAAAAGTGACAGTCCAGTTTGCTGCTTGAACTGGTTTGAAGCCTACTTTTTATTGGAGAGAGGAGCTGAAAACTAACCTGGCTCTTTAGCATCTTTGTAGCTCTAACAATCTTTTTGATATGAAAAATCTTTTACAGCATCAAGTGTGGAGAATGCAGCTCTGACTGTTGAGAATAATTAATAAGAAAACTCAAATCAGTACCCTTCATCTATTGGCAGCTGATTGAAAGCAGGTTTGAAGTAATTAACTTAGATACTTTCAGAAGTATTGGAAGTACTTTTGGAAGTTGGACTTAGTGTTCATTCCTATGTTTTTGTGTCACTGTCTAGAATGTATTTACATAAATGGACACTTGGATCTCCAATGCCTGGTATCCATTGGCACGGTTTACTAGCAGGCAAGCTACATGGACCCTCACTTGGCTCAACCAGCCAATTACTTTACCACTTATCTTCATGTCACTGCCTCTCTTTGTTACTGCAGCCTTCAATACCACTTCTGTCTTCATCAACACTGTTCCATTCATGCTGTTTGCTTTGATGACTTTGCTGGGCAACCTCTTCCGTGTCCTAGTCTCCTTGAGAGAAAGCCTTATTCTTCCTCAGTTTGTTTGTCTGGCTCCCAGACCTTTGTGAGTCAAACTGATGGTATTAATCTTACACAGAGGAGCTACAATGGAGGATAAATGCCAGTGCTCTGCATGCCATGGCTCCTGTGGAAGTCAGTGGGAGGAGGACTAAGCATGGCACACCATCAAACATTACATTCAGCTACTGCTGGACAGGGTGCTTCAATGAGATTATATACATCCATTAAATCTTTTTGTTGTTTGCATGCTGTGGAAGCCCATTTTACAGTGGTGCTTCATCATACTATTTCTGTGCAGTGAGAGCAGGTTTTCTTGGCTTACAGATTTTACTAGGTCCTGAGCACAAGTTCAAGTGCTCTATGCACTCCATTCTGTAAATGCCTCACAGTATGCTGTATGCTTTCCTCTATCGTGAGCTCCCATCTTGACTACTTTGTTCACATCTGGTACTGTACCATCCATAGGTGCTTCATATAATGAAAAAAAATCCAGATTTCCAATGTGGTGACCTGCCTGTGTTTAGTGATGTGTTAGTGAGAGAAGCAGAAGCATGGCATGGAGAAATCATAGGTGTTATATATGAATTGATCACTGTGTAGGTCCCACATGATGTATTCCTTGTATAGTGTTAGCCTCATTGAATCTGCTAGCTCAGGAGTAGGCTTAGAGGTGCTAAGGGTGAAGAGTCGCTAGATGTGGTCATTGTAGCATATTTGGCAAGTGTTAGCCAGGTGGTCTTTGCTCCTCTCAGGAGTTTGTACCTTCTGCGTTTATTTGAAAAGGAGTTATGAGTCTGTGCTGCTGTACTGAGCTGTGTTTGTGACCCAGCTAGCTACAGCTCTGTTTTTTAATGGAGGGATGTACAGCATTTCTGTAACAACATCTCAGCTAGGAAAATGTTTGCCAACTGACCCCAACTTCTGCAGTCAGGAATGCAGAAGGTGATCTTTTAGGCCCTTGCAATACAAATATAGCAAAGTGCAGTCATTAGCTCTCATTTACTAATCCTAGGTCACGTTTTGGTTACTGGCAGTGATTAAAAGATTGTTATTTGAAGTGCTACAGCCATCATAAATAAGCTGGGATATTTCAAAAAAATCAAACATCAATCACCTCTTGTTTCTACACGCTGCCTTCTGTGCCAGGTTTCAGCTTCCAGGGAAGGGAGTAACGTGCATAAAATGGGGGGTAGTGCACAAAAGCTGAAAAGACCATTTAATGTGAACTGCAGTCTGGCTTTGAAACTTTTGGTCCTGGAAAGCTAGAATGTAGTCGTGTTCAGCCCAACTCTGGAAGTGACAGTGTCAGCCTTGGCCAGTTATGCTGTGTGTGCATACACATCTCCCCCTGTGCAAATCACAGCAAGATCAGCTGCTGTTCTGGAGATGGGATGTTCCTGGGCTTATCACATGTGTTAATGGAAATGTTATAGCAATTGCTGGAAAGATGCTAATTTACAGTGAAGCAGATTGTAACTATGGGTTTCAGTGGAACATCTTGCCTAAGAAAGACTGAGGCGGAAGGTTTTTTGATTGTATTTAGCAAGCAATATATTGAATTTGAGAGCCAGATTTTCTCCAAAAGCAGGACGGAATCCATTTGTTGTACAGTGAGTCTGTCTGTAAGGATTTCACAATTGAGCTCCTTCAAGAAGATCTCATCTTGCTGAGTAAAGACAATCTGCTTTGCCATCTATGCACTGGTGTCTGCACAAATTCTTTTTATTGTTGCTTTCTTTTTTTTTTAAACATGAATTGGGTCACTTTCCAGTCTTCCCGCATTAGGGCACAGTGACAAAATCTAATGTGACAGCTGCCCAAGTGTTCTGGTGTTTCCAAGCAGGAGGTGTGAGGCACTGAAGAGAGGCTTTGCCTTTGGAGGAATTAAATCTCTCTGGAAAACAGTCTCAGGTCCTTCCAAGTGTTTTGGTGACTGACTTTGCAGCAAACTGCTGTAAGCCTCGTTGGACTGGATTGGCTAGTAAAGCAGATCTGAACTTTCTCAGACTGCTACTGCTGTCTTCCTTTTGCCTGCTTTGTGGTGAGGTCTAGCTGGTGCAGGTCTCGTAGGTCACTTGTCTGATACAAGCTGGGCAGAATGTGCAAGCACTGAGCCCCAGGGAACCAACGCTTGAATGTGTTCAGTTGGAGAGGAGAGATGGGGGGGAAAGACAGAGGGGAAAAAATGTACAGGAGCAGAGCTCTCTGCTACCCATTTCATGGCTGCACCTTGCTCTATGGGACCTGGTGCTGCTGCAGTGATGGAGGATAGCAATCATCAGGATCCTAATTATACACCTTTCTCTAAAGCTTGTGGAATCTAATTAAGCTACTACAATATTCCTTTTCTGCCTTGATGATTTGCTTTTGCTTATAACCATTCTTCTGACTCATTTGCCCAGACTCTTCTGTTTCACATCTTTATCATGTGAAGACAATTAACTTACACTTAACTCCAAAGACCTTTATAGCTAAGACACTCTAAGAAGTTTATAGCTAAGCACTCTGGCCCTTATGTTATCTGTTACTCAGTGTAACAAGTTCTGCAATAATCACAGCAACAACTGAGTGCTGAAGTTTGCTTCTCTTTTTTCACATGCAGCACCGTGTTACTGCTGGAGTATTCTAGTTGGTTTCAGTGGGCAGACTTGAAAGTTTGCCTACGACCCGTTCTGAGGAAAGGTAGGAAAATCTTTTCCAAATTATTACTGGATAATAAATAATCTCCAGATCAAATGTTGGATTGATTTCAAAATCAGTGTCCTTTTGAAAGAGTAACAAGAACAGATGTATTGACATGTTAACATGCATTACAAGTAAGCAGATGCCAGTGCATGAACACCCTGACTGCTGTAACATCCCTCAGCTCCTCCCTTAAAATAACTGGGGTAAGAAAGTATGGGTAATTTGCATAATCAAATAACTCATAGCCAGCCACAACTACAATACTGCATCCCTAACTAATTTAGAAAGCTTTCACATAGTTTTAATGTACCTAATTGCTCAATTTTCATAATGCTCCGGGTAGAACTCTGCCTTTTATTAAAGCTTGCTTAACAGTGGAATCAGTCTTGTAGATAAAGTATGATTATTCTAGTTGTGTAGGACTGCACAGTTCTGATTATTGTGGGAAAATGGTGAGGAGGTGCTGTGTACAGAAGTATATACATGAAAGGAATGTGCTTTTCGACAGGCAAAGTCCTTAGCTATCAGTACAGCAGCATCTGTTTTCATGGGAGATAACTTTCTAGGACTGTTTGAAGTGGTAAAAAAAATAACGATTTCCTAAAGCAGCAGAACATACTAACATTTGCAATGGAAGTCTATCTTCTGCCACGTTGCCCCTGCAGTGCTTTACACCACTGGTGTTCCTCTGAAATTGTGCAGGTGCATTAGTCCCCTTTATTTTCTATTCCTGACCCAGAGACTTACTCTCAGTGTGCTTTCCTGCCAGGATGGGGATATCCTGAGGATTCTTACAATTTCATTTCTGGTGGTTGTTTTTCTTTATGACGAAGTTCCAAGTCTGGCACCTCACATGAATGTCAGAGCTTTATTTCATGCTATCACTGTAAATATTTCCCACTGGTGAGATGGAGCTGGCAAAAGACCGTACCAATTTCAAGGAATACGTTGAATACAGAAATAGATGCTGCATGGATTCTTGCAGGTCTGTGACTTTGCTGCCACTTCTTACTTCTGAAAACTATCTTCTTTACATTGTAGCTCTAGTAAGGAAATAAGATTGGAATATTTCAGTTAAATGCTGTGACACTGTTACTGCATGCTCATGGATGATCACAGGGGCCATGCACAGTCCTGGTTAAAACCTGCGAGTTTTCCCTTTCATCTCCAAACTGCAGCCAACACAGCAGAGCAGAGCTGGTTCCAAAGAGAATTTGAAGAAAATGTCAGAACATACTGGATGCTACAACCCACAGAATAAAGAAGTTGAAAAGTATGTTAAAGGAATGTATTCAGTCCAATTCTTTACACTTCTAGGAATTTGTTAGGAAATCAGATATATATGATTTTTCTTTTCCTTTAAATTACATTGGTTTCATGTGAACATACTATTCAGCTTATTTCATTTTTAAAGCATTAGATTCCTGCAGTACCGTTCTTTCTACATTGCAGATTAGGGGAAATGAATTTTCTTTATATTCTTCTGATAAAATTCCAAGACCAATTTTTATCCTGTGAGTGAACCACTTAGCCTGGGAGAAAAGCCAAGAACTTTACAACTCCAATAGTTGGCTTGTGTGCCTGAGAGCTTGTAAATTAAGTTCTTCTACTATTCCCATCATCTTTCTGCACATGCACACAGTGCTGTCCTCATAGTCTCATCTCTTACTACACCACGTGCTGTGTACAGACAATGAAGAGTCAATCAAGCAGAGTTGCTCCAAAACAAGCAGTGATATCACAATGAATGACCTCTCTTTTATTGCTACTTGTGCGCAAGGCCGATAAACAAACAGTTTTAATGTACTGAAATCAGTGCTGATCTGCTGCTATTGGGCGTTTGGCAAGCAGCAGTAAATGGCCTTCTAGATACAATGTCAGTGCGTTTTGTTAGGGCTATATGAGCTCTAGCTGCCTTACCTACTGTTATTTACCTTTCACTTTTAATACATCTTTACACTGGCGAGACCACTATGCAATCCTTTTTTTTTTTTTTTTTCCTTTTTTCCCCCCAGCTTACTAATGGGTGTTATTGGTAAGAGCCAAGGTCTGTCCTGAGAATGAAGTTCCAGGTTCTGCATGCACTCTGGATTGCTGCTTCAGGAAGCATGCCTACTTCAATGAGTTCCACATACATACTCTGTCTATTTGTATTTTCAGTGTGTCACTTATCCTTTCTGCTCCCATCTCTTTTTTCTTGATACTTTGAGACTGTGTCATATTTAGCATGGTGCCTACCTACTCTTCTTGTCAGATAAAACTAATGTCACGGGGTCCACAGGAAGGAGTGACGCTTCAGAGCTGACTGTACAGATCTGTTCCCTCAATACAGGATGACTGGTTACATACTTCACTTCTTTCTTTGCCTAGCCTTTTCCAACTTGGGGACTCCATTTTAAATGTGTACTAGCTGAAAGGACTATTTGAACCATTTTTGTTGTGTGAGAGAATAGCTTATGCCAGTAGTACACTACATATATTTGTGGGCTTTCTACCAACCACAAGCAATTAGAACTGGGCTGTACTGTATAAAGTCAGTGTCACGCTACATGCTGCATGTGTGTATGGTACAACTAAGCCCTTTAGAACTGTCAGACAAAACAGCATTTGAAATCTTTAGCCAGCAGCAAACCAGTCTGTCACAGTCATTAGACTAAAAACATGGGAAGTGCATTAGAGATTACTGTGAAAGTATATTCTGTCTAATCACGGCTGCAGGCAATGTCTTTCTTAAGCAGTAAATAAATCAGCAAAGTGAAGGTCTGTTTCAACAGCAGCAAGTCGGGAGCTTATACAGTTTACCTTAAAAAGCATGGTTAATCTTGTTTTTTTGCATCCATAATAGCTCAGTGTAAATGTTTCCTTGTTAAGCTGTGCTTAGTCTATTTCCCAAAGGCAAATGCTGTTTCTGGAACTGTGATATCTTGAAATCATCAGCAAACCTCTCACACAAATAACAGTAGTAAAAATATTTGTTGCTGCTATCACAATCTGGCCGTGAGCCCCTTACCAAGAGATTGCCATTCCCTGTGACTGAACCAAAATGCTGAATCTGATCCTGTTCTTAGTTCCTTCCACTGATCAATGTTCTTTCCTCTTGGTTTCTCATTTGCAGACGCAGTTCATACATCTGTCACCTGGAAGAAGTATTAATTGATCTGTGATATAACAAATGCCTTAGCACCATGCCACCTATGCCACACCTCTCTCACAGTCCACAGAAGTCCTTGGTAAGTCAAGTGCTCTGATATATTTTCTCCAGAACCTTTCCTGCTGAAAGATCATTGGTTCCAGTCAAACTTTCAGCATCAGTAATCTGGCCACTGAATTGCTAGAAAGGAATTTCTCAGCCACACTTATTTTATTCTTAACAGACAGTGAGTTCAGATTTTTGAAGCAGAACAAGTTCCTGAGTATGGTCTGCTGCTCTGATCTTTACCATCTATTCCCTCTTATTTTAGATCACAGACAGCCGTCCTAGCTATCTTTCTTCTGAAGCATTTCTTTCTTCTGGAAGGAAGTCTCTATATTTTGCTCACCCCAAGCCTGTTTTTGTTACCGTTACTCATGCAACAATGAATTTAGACCACATAATTTCAGAAACCAGGAAAACACATGAGAGGGTGTCCATTCAAAATTGGTGGTACTGTGGGCAGAACTTCTCTCATTAAAGAAAGTTACATTCAGCTTAGTGACTTTCTGTCATAGCTCATTAAGGAAAATCAGAATTAATATGCTTCTATTTGTTCATTTCCAACTGTGGTAAATTATGTCCCTGGCATGTAGGCTACATTTTTCTTTAGAAATTCTGCTTAGGTTTGTAGCCCAGATATTTACATTGATTTATTTGTGCCAAGAAAATATCATTCACAATTATTTATGAGTGAAGAAAAGCAGGCAATTAGATCTATAGCACCTGGCATAATAGGGACCTTAATCCTTGGAGTGTCTTTTGAATGCAATATTAAAAAACAATACCTACTTGGGAAAAAAGAAGAGTGTTTTCTGTTTTATGACATAGTCTCTCTGTTTATATTGAATTATTGAACTTGTTTTGATGTAGACTTAGTTTGGTATTTTTGAAATGTTCATATAATGCCAGTTCTCATTTTATAAACCTCATATGCCTGGACACAGTCTATATGATAGGACAATGCCTTCTTTATATTAAAAAGGTATCACTTTGCATGAGCTGGAAAGCCATAGCCATCTGACACTGGTGGCAGATACTGAGTTCAGATGAGGAGAATGCTCTTTATTCACTGACACACAACAATTAATGGCAAAAGGGAAGATTTCAACTTCTTGTTCTGAGATCTGTGGTTTGGGATTGTTGTTTAGATTTATGAACTGGAAAGATGTTGGTCTATTTTGCAAGGAGAGGCAACATTATATTAAAATAAAAACTGAAACATTTGAAAGAAACTAAATGACTTAGGAGCCTAAACTTGCATTCTTGCAACTTCTTTGTGTCCTCTTTTTCTGTCATCTCTGTCCAGAAAAAGAGAGGATACTTCAGCACAACCAAGTTCAAAGTTCAGCAATTCCCTTTAACACTGTGCCCCTTTAATATTGTTAATAATCTCTCTATTGGTTGTGTGTCAGCTTTTATGAAAACATCCCCCTGAACTTAGTTGCACTATCTCTGCAACTACAGTAACTCCTACTTTGGGGGTTCATACCTCGAGATTACAAATGAAGGACAAAATATCTATCCTTCTCCCATGTTTTTTCCATTTAACATTATTGATGGATGTTGCCCATAGGGAACTGCTCAAGATTGAATGCATCTGTGATGCAGATGGAAGAGTTGCATGTTGCACGAAGCATGCTCTGCACTAGGTGGTGCTCATGGAAACTACAGTCTCCTTCGTGCTCCAGTGAATTTACTCCCATTATCTTAAAAACAAGAGTACAAAGATATTTTGAGACATGCAGAATGGAGATCTCTTAGATTGTGAATGGGCTCTTTTGAAGAAGGGATTCTCAAGAAACAAGAGGCACATTCTCTTGAAAGTGACTTATTTTGACATTCATGTAATCTTTTAGGAACAGCAGACATATTTGTGCTAAAAGTCTGAAGCCCCTTGCAGCAAGGTCCTTTACCTCAGCTAGAATTTCTGGTTTTCCAGTAAAAAGATCTCTCAACCCTCACAACCACTCAGAATGTCAGACTTGCTATGTCTTACCTAAAGAAAATTGAAAGAATTTTCAAAAACAGGTATTTCTTCACAAGCACCATTATAAATTTACATGTTAGGATCTATGATTTTCAAGTCTGAATACAGCATCTTCTTTTAGGAACTTTGTTCATCATGTGCAAATGTGATTACATTCAGCTAGTCTTTTAAGTACATAGTGAGGCTTGTAAATAAAAACATTGCTACCCAGCTATGTGCTAAGCACTCTTCTCTTCCACTGCAATCAGTGCAAGCTTAAGCAATTATTAATTTGAAGACAGTTTCTTTAATTTAGGTACCTCGTATGGTTTCCTATGAATATCAGCGTCCAGGTTTTAAAACTGTGGCTGTAACCACCTAGGTCCCTTCAAATCTTTAATGATGGGGAAGTGGCTCGAGTTATCTTGATGCTTCCCAGATAATGTGTAGACAAAGAATGTCTGCATTATTCCTTTTCAGTCTGAAATCCACAGATCTACTACTAGAGAGGAAGCCTGGGAAACAATGACCTCCTTGTCAGAGATGCTGGTTTCAGTTGGGAACAGTCACTTGGCCTGTTTAGTTAATAAGCCCCAGAAACCTCCTGAATTAGAAAGAGCAAATGATATTAGTTTAGAAGGTCAGAGGGTTAACAATGGAAGGAGCAGTAGTACTCAAGGTTGTTTTCTAGGCAAAGTTTACAGTACAAAACAAAGATGGGGGGAAAGATGGATACAAGTTAGAACACCTATAGCTTACATCTTACTGGACCTTGTCTTCTGACATAAATTGATGCATCTTCACTGGAACAGTTCCTTATACTGGTAAGGATTAACTCCAAACCCTTAGACTTATGACTGTGTTGAGATAGGCTGATGGAAAACCTTTGATAACACATTTGGAATTCTAAACTGAATTAACAGATGAGATTCCTGTTTCCTGGTTCTAATTTACGTGGAATGCTAATTTTTTTTTTTTTTTTTTTTTTTTTTTTTTGTCCGCCAGATGTAGTGAAAAGCTTTTGAATTTAACATATACACAAAGGTCAGAGCACCAGAGTAAAATCTGGGATTGTGCAAATGTTAGGGCCCCTATAGCTTCAGGACATGGCCCTGTTGGGAGTTCAGTCCAGACCTAAATGGAAATATGCTCCTTTGAATTCACTCATTCTTCTTCTGGACATTCAGATAAAGAATAACATAGTCCTCTATCCCCAGAGACAAAGATCCTTTAAGAGACTCCAATACCTAAGGTAATCCATGCATCAGTTTGGTCCATCTGCCTGACTAAATCTTAATAGACCTGAGTCGTCTTTAGAGAGGAACTGACACAGTTTGATTGCTTTTGTATTGACAGCTACAGCTTTACTAATACCTTTTCTTAAGTAAAAGAGAACTACGGAGCTCTTGAAAACCTCTGTGAAAATCACCGATTTCTAATGCAGTGATAACTTCTTTATGAGAAAACAACTTCTCAGCATTAGTGATGATGAGGAGTATTTGCAGTCTAACAACCACACTTCAACGCTGTCACAAGCTGAAATACATCAAGGCTACGTAACACGCAGAGCACTGCTCTCACTTCCCTATCCTTGCTCAGTTATTTCTAGTGGCCACATACAGAAAGTACCAGGCATAGCTCAACAGGAAGGTTGGATTTTTCAGAGTTACTTTGTCAGTATCTCTACCTATTTCCTGACTCAAGCACACGTTCAGAGGCTTCTATTTGAAGCATCATATGAGTTTTTATTTAAAAGGGTAATAGCAACCTTGTTCCTGACTGTGGTGCACACCTACGGAACCTTACTTGATTTGAAAAGGCTTGATTTTCTTTCTTAGAGAGTAATGCAGACCAGTACGACCCCACCTGGAAAGCCCAGGAGGCAGACTTGGGCTTCAGGGCACTCCTGTACATCAGCCTGTGCAAACAGCTGCCACTCACAGCAGCCTCTGATCCTCTGCTCCACTAGCCTAGTCTCTTCCTTACGTTGCCTGTGAGCAGGTGGTAACGACTTTACTGCTTAAAGAGATCTTCATAATTTTTTTTGCAGTGAATGTTCTTGTCTGGACAGAAGCATCCCCAAAATATCATTTGAAACAGCCTGAAATCTCACGAGCATTTCAGCTTGGAATTAGTGGGTATTCTTTCAACTGTTAATGAGAGTGCAGTAGAATATACAAGACACCACTGAATACATTTGTATTACATTTCACCTTTTGTCATGCTGGAGGCCCATGGTAAATTAATTTGGCAGATAAATTTACGATGGCAATTTGCCTTCCAATTGTATAATTTATTCATGTCAGAAATAATTTATTATACTCTTCTTTAAGCCATTCTTTTTTTGGGGTACCACCTTAGTAAATAAAATTTATTGTTTACCCCGAGCCTTGTATGGCTTCACAGTGGTCAGTCAATAACCTCAAGGGGATAGTTTTGGTCACATTACTGGTCACTTATTTGGATGGATGATGAAGTGCCCCAGTCCCATCTGTACATATATTACTTTCTTTTGTCTTAGTGACACTGTTGGAGAGATTAATTAGGTCCATCTGCAGGGGAAGATCAGCCTTGGGGGATTCAGGTGAATAAAATAAATGCCAAGGGGAAAAAACTGCTGATGGGGTGTTTTGGAAATCAAACTGTTTTCCATAGCGTGAATGAGGAAATTACATAAGAAGGGGCTTGAAAGAAAAGTGTAACTACCACTTAGTTTGGTTATTTCAGCATGACCTGATACATAGCTGTTACTGCTGCTGTAGAATAAGAATCTATGATGAGGGTTGAAGTCCACAGACAGTATTCTCAGCTGTGTGAATCAGTACAGTTTTCAGATCTTAGTGGAGCTACCCTCACCTTATGATGGTACAGATTTGAGTTATTTCTGTCATAGTGATATTATCTCCGCTCTTCATTTGTGTGATCCAAGACGTGAATTAAGCTAATCCAAACTCCTATTCTGTCTCCTCTTTTTTTATTCTAACACTGCTATACTCACTGTGGCTCTTGCACCCCACCTCTATTTTTTTCCTTTCTCTTGACTTCCTTTATGATCCTTTTCATATTTTTTCCTTGTCTCTTTCTTTTCCTTTAAAAATAATAATAATAACCTCACAGCATTGATCTAACTGATCTGATCACAGCTTATAAAATAGAATCTCAGCCCTTACTGACTTGAATATTCTTACTATATGTGTAATTAATTGGTGTAACTGGTACATAAGTCATTTGAAATGTATTGCAATTTAAATTATTTTTTGTTGCTGTATCAGTTTAAGAGAGGACTCGTGTACCCCAATGCAATGGGACTACAGTCCCAATATTTTCATATAGTGGAAAATAGAAAAGAAAAAGAAATCCCACGTGTTTTACTCGCTGAAAGTTCACTGTCTTAAGGACCTGGAATGCAAGAGTTGTTCTGCTTTTCTGTTGGAGTGAAGTGAGGTTCTTTATGAGATTGCAGTTCAACTCCTGCTGACTTTTTAAATGAATTGGTAAATGCAGAAGGGAATATTTTTGAAATAGAACGGGAAAACAAACTATATAAAAAGAAAGAGAAGATGCATGCAGGAAGGATAACATGGAAGAATGTAGGTGATTAATTCAATTACTTCATATATATATGAAGAACTTTTAGTGACGAGGAAAAAATCTGCTCTGGAAATATGTGGTCCTGCCTCCAGCCCTGTGCTAGCAGCAGTGACCCTGAGTCTCAGAGAGGCACAATTCTGCGCGTGCTTGAATTTTGGGGTCTAATTCTAAAGAGCTGCTGAGCCCATTCTGTAGCACTAGAAGGAAAGCTGCTCTATGTGTAATAAGGTGTGAACATATACATGCTGTCAGACAACATCGGTTATACACCCGAGAATGTACTGTATAGGTGGGTTGGTAACTCAGTCTTTAGGCAAGATTATAAACTAAATAAAGATGTAGTTTGATACAGATGTCTTTGAGCTGAGTAGCTCAATGTGCTGACCTTGCAGAAGAGAGCCTTTGCCATCTGCAGGCTCTTGTTCCTTCTAGCTTGCCACACTTTCTAGATGAAGGGTATTCTGAAGGTTCTCTCCTGGCCAGCATGAGGTAGGTCAGTGGCCACAGTCCAACACCTTGAGAACTGGTCTACCTCCTAGAAACACCTTTACAGCCTCCTTGTTCAGATCAGCGATGCAGCAAATGAAGAGCAGTAGTGGAAATTAAGTGGTCTTCTAAAGACCAAAATGCCCCCCTTCAAATCTTCTGGGCCAGTTTATTTTCTTAGGTGGACATGGATGGTTCCTGCTCAGTTTTGCTGCACTTGCTTATTATTATAATATCTCTGTCCTGCAGATGCTGCATTGCTTCCACTGGGGTCCACGTGCACTTATCTGTGGGGTTCTGGAAGCAAGCCTGGATTATGGCAGTATGCTTTCAGTGGTGTAACTGGCAAGCTGAAACTGAGGCACTCTGCAGGGGGTTTCAGCACTGCTTTGTAGCAGTACACAGATTTGGTGCCGGCTCATTGGGCTTGCAGCTTTTTGTTCATAAGGTTTGAGCCCACCTGCCACGGAGATATCATTTATGTGTCTGCTTTGTGATTTTTTTTTTTCCCTGGTGTTTTTATTATTATTACTGGCAATTGTGAGTCTTGTGTGTTGTTTTTGTTTGTTTGTTTTTTGCATTTCCTTTTTTTGGGGGGGATGCATTTAATTTTGTTTTAGTTTTGAGGTGACTGGAAATCTTTAAACAAATTATTTCAGACGGAGAATCTCTTCTAATTTACTACAAAACAAGAAATGCCTTATGCCTGGATTTGGTTTGTTTCTTTGTTTTTCTAGAGGAAACTGATACTGGAAACAGATATTTCCCACCAACATTTTCATTTCTTGGAAGAAAAAAAAATACATTTTTCCATTAGAATATGTCAGATACGGAGCTGTGCCAGGGCTCCAGCGTGTCCTAAAAGGGCAGAGGAAAAAATTCAGTAGAAAAAGAATGACTGCCAACAGAGAAATACTTAGTTCTGCTCTACAGTTTTGCCTTACTGGAGAAAAGCTTTTCCTGGGGTGAAAAATGAGAACAAATTTCACTCTATAGAAACTGCAGAATCCTTCCTGCCAGATGGCTGCAGTCAGTCCCAGATCTGCACATTTTCCAGGGGTGAACACATTTTAGACATACCTCAAGGAACCAGCTCGTCGTTTCACAGAGCGAGTGAAACAAGTGACGAATGGCTGTGGATGTAGCGTGGAGCCAGCTCAGCAAAGGGCTTCCTAGCACTAAAATACATCTGCCTCTGTTCTGAGCGGGAAATCACAGCCCTCTGAATCTTAGAGTATTTCCTTATGCACAATAGCAGCAGAAGCAGTCCATGCGTCTTAACCCATCAAATCCTGTTCCTCTTAATCGTGTGGCTAAATCAGCTGCAGCGAGGAACTTCAGTCCAGCACCTCCGGCCCGAAACTGGGGGATTCCAAGCAATGGAACCGATCACGGCAATGCGGCGAGGCGCAGATGGGTGCTCACGGCTACGGCACGCCGCTGTTTATTTAAAACAGCGGGACGAGGCTCGGTACCTCTCCACGAACCGCTACGACCACAGCGGGCCCTGCTCCTCGGGATGCAGGTGGAACGCCTTGCAGCCCCTCGGCTCTATCCTCTACCTGCAGCCGAGCAATGCAGGAGCGTGGCCGTGACTACGGAAAGCTGCGGGCTTTGCACGTGCCGCCGTCCCTCGCCCTGCGGGCGGGCTCGGATCGGTGCAGGCACGGCTCCAGCCGCAGGGCCGTGCCCCCCCGGCACCCCTGTGGTGGAGCCGTCCGCCGTTAGCGGTTCCGGGGACGCGCTCGCCCCGGGTTCCAGAGCTGACACAGGTGTGCCCGGCCAGCTCGGGCGCAGGGTGTGATGGCGTGCTTCCGCGCCTCGGCCCAGCGAGGCTGGGAGCGGTGCACCCCGAGCCCCCGGACTCCTCTCCCATTTGCTTCGCTCTCCGTTTTCCCCCGGCTGCCTCTGGGCTCTGTCATCGAATCCTCGGCGCCCAGCGGCTGGACGAGTGGCAGTCGGGCGGCCCCAGGAGGTCGGCGGAGCAGGGATGGATGGATGGATGGATGGATGGATGGATGCGAGAATGGACAGACGGAAGGCTGGGAGGGGGAACAGCAGCCTGGCGGCGTGCGCCGCTCCCAGGGGAAGGGCTGTGGGCCGGCTGTGGGCCGGTGGGTGTGACCCGCGCTCCCCTCCGCCGCCGCGGTCCGCCCCGCTCACACGGTGCCCGAGCCGCTGAGCGAGCAGCAGCGCCTCGTCCTCGCCGCCCGCCCCGCCATGCCCAACTTCGCCGGCACCTGGAAGATGAGGAGCAGCGAGAATTTCGACGAGCTCCTTAAAGCGCTGGGTGAGCTCGGGGCTGGCGGGCGGGCTGGGGCGACGAAGCGACGGAAGGGGAGCGGGGCGGCCGGAGCAGCGCGGTGCCCGGTGCCGCCCGGGAAGGCTCGGGGCTGCGGCACGGGGAAGGCTGCGAGCCCTGCCCGGGGACCGCGGGCGGTCTCACCTGCGAGGGCCGGCGGCCCTGCCCGGGGGTCTGCCGCACCGCTCTGCCCGGAGCCGCGGCTGCTCCGCGCGGGGCTGCAGCGCTGCCTTTCGGCCCCCCGCCCCGAGCCGGACTGGCGCTGGGTGAGCTGGCGAACTCAAGCTCTGCTTCCTTCCCGCTTCGCCCAGGTGTCAACGCCATGCTCAGGAAGGTGGCGGTGGCGGCCGCCTCCAAACCCCACGTGGAGATCCGCCAGGACGGGGACCAGTTCTACATCAAAACTTCCACCACTGTCCGCACCACGGAGATCAACTTCAAAATCGGGGAGAGCTTCGAGGAGGAGACGGTGGATGGCCGAAAATGCAGGGTAAGAGGAGAGCTGCGTGTACGGTGTCTGTGTGTGTGTGCAGACCTGCTGCCCCGGCCGTGAGAGCCACTGTGTCTGCCCAGCTTCCGTACCAAACTCTCTTAGATGGGATTAACACATCTGCTGTCCTCCACCTTCTTCCTCCTAGAAACGCTGAGGGGGGGGTCTTGGTGATTGCAGCTCATCCAACATTCTCTGGCGTGCAGGACAGAGCAAAGCTGAAATCTGAAGGTAACGGAGCATGACAGGTGTTGAGGGCATAGCTGAGTATCTGCTTGCCAGCTCCCTGCCTGCCAGGGTTTTGTCCAGCTCTCTTTGCCTCCGTCTCTCTTAAAGACCTCACCCACAGAGAAGGCTCTCCCTGGTGCCCCTCCTCGGTGTGGATGTGGGGAGCACTGGAGTGAGAGACACCTCAAGAGTCAGGATTTAATGCACAAACTTGGCATAACTGTTATCCAAAAATCAGTTGGACAACTTCACAAGCAGTTCACGTTGGTTATTTTGGGCTGAAATTCTGTCGTTCCTTTGCAAATTCACGTTTTCAGGTTGCTGGTTGGGTAAATCTTTAGCAACGTAGGACAGACTTCCAGACAAAGTTACACCAGCCACATTACACCATCTCCTTATACAGAAGAGCATCAGAGGGGTTTGATTCTCTGTGGAAGCCCCTGCTCCTCTACCCTTTGTAAGCCACTTCAATGGCTGTGGAGGGGTTATAATATTGTTAAGTCAGCAGGATCTGATCCTGGCTTCTTGCTGATGTAGGTACATGGGATCGAGGGTACTGGAGAACTGGGTTCTGATTAGTGCTGTCTTTCAAAAAAAGTCAACAAATGATGACTATGTAATCCTTTACCCAAGTACTTGACTCACTGGCATTTATCAGATTGCCTGAGAAAGGTGTGTGAATAAAGAGTAGAAATGTCCCAAATAAAGAATATGGTTTTTATGATAGCCTGCGGTGCTGCAACAGCCTAATAGCCAAGCTATTACCTCTGCTGATTCTTGGGCCAGCTTCTGAGACCATTCGAACAATTAAAAAATCAGAGTAAACTTAATATCTTCAGTGCAATTGTTGTGAATTTAAAATTTTGACAAAAGAGGCAGATATTGGAAGATGGTGAATACCTAAAACAACCCCCTTCATCTCCAGGATGAGTTATCATATATTTAACAGTTTGTTCAGGAAATGTTGCTGGCTGTTAATTTGTCTTGCTCAGCAAAAGTAGTTTTTTCATGTATAATTCATACACAATAAATGTGACCTGCTTTCTAGAGGAGGATTTATTGCTGCAGATGGAAAAACAATAATTATGGCTGTAAGCTTTGCAGGTTGGAAAAAGCTGAAAGAAATGTGTTTTGTGAAGTAGTAAATTTTTTCCATGTGTTGTGAAATTATTTATTGTCCAGACTCAGGAATTAGTTGTACCGTTGGATATATATAGCCAAGATGTGGCCATGGAGCAGAAATTGACAAATAATAAAATAATACTTCAGAATATAATTTGCAATACCTGGCAAAATTGCTAACTGGTGATAGGCTGTGATACACTTCATGGGGTGGGGGGTTTTGTTCTGCCAACTAACTTGATCCATTGTTCCTAAAACAAAGAGGAGTCCAGTGCAGTTCACTGAAAGGCATAGCTTCTATAACTGCCACTTGAGGAGGCTTGTTGGTTTAAAAACCTATTGTTTTGGAATAAATATATAAAGTGAACAGCTAATTTTAGATCAAAGCAAAGGGTTTTTTTAATGTTTTTCCTCTCAGAACGTCTGGGAAGTGTTAACTCCATTTCATGCATACATGTGTGCACACATGTTTGTATATAATCGCGGACTAATGAATGTCTCCCATGTGCTAGTTGTAAAGCAATTACTCACACATTCATTACAGGGCATCCTTCTGCACAGCTGTTCCATTGCCCCATAGAATAATAGTTCAGTGCCACAATGAAAAGCAACAGAAAGTCAGGGCTTGCCTATTTGTGAAAGCGAAACAAAATCCTATATTTTCTTAACTTGTTTTTCTGTGGTTTCATAATCATTATTCAAATACTTTGCAAAATGCCCGAGGGTATTTTCAATCACCAAACCTAGAGCCTTAAAAACAAAATATCACAAATACTGGAATTCTAACCGAGTTCCTGTAATGGAGCTGTAGCTGTGATTTATTCTGGGTTGTTAGTGCAATATCTGCTTAACATACAGTTAACTTGGCTCGGTGCCGCACAGCGTGGAAGGTTATAAGTGGCAAATGCTGCATTATTTATCACCACAAAATGATACACAGTACTCTTGATGCTTTTACTCTAAGGGGACTTCGTAGGGACAAGTAATATGCCACATCAAACCACTTGAGCCAAGGTATTTGAGAATGTGGGCACTATATTATCAGATGTTTCTAACAATGGTTTTCAACATCTAGCAATTCATGAAAACGGCTTTTGAGTTTGGAAACAAGTGCTGATTTACATTGAAAAGACACATCTACAATTACTTTGCTATTATATACTTACTAAAATAAAACCTTACAACTTAATTTTGATTTCATCACTTTCCACTGGTGTCTGTTTCCCTTTGCCTTTATCTTTACAGCAGTTATTCTCACTATTGCTCATTGTTGTCTCTCTGCTTCATGCTGCTGGAGAATATAATTAATGCTATTCCTAATGGTTTTCTTGCCTGCAGAGTTTGGCCACTTGGGAGAATGAAAACAAGATCTATTGCAAACAAACTCTTATTGAGGGAGACGGTCCTAAAACATACTGGACTCGAGAATTAGCTAATGATGAGCTGATTTTGGTAAGAACCTCTAACCCAACCAATGCATGCACTGTGTTAACTGCTTTTTGTTGCTATGTAGCATGACTTAGTACTTTTCTTACATCTATCTGGAAAAACTGCCATTTTCATAATTCTCTGCAGTACAATTCACACATCAAATCTTTTCCTTTCTTTTTCGTATTTTTTTTTTCTTTAAGAAAAAATGCAAATTTATGCAGGTTCGTTCTCACTTGCATTTTATTGCTATATCTTTCACCATGTTTTTACTGGTAGAATAATCATAAGTGGGCTATTTCTGCTCTCTACGTCCACAGTAACACCAAAGAATTTGTTTGATTTATTGCAGATTTTCTCTGGTGAGAGAGAGATCAAAGCATTTGACCTCATTTCTGGAGAACCTTCTTTTTATAAGCATGTGTTTAATGTGATGCTTCTCATACACAGGCACATGGTGTATAGGAGACATGTGGCATGTTGTTGGTATGCTCTAATCTCATTCTGTTTATGAAGAACCACAATTCCTTCCCAATCTCTGCCACAACCCCCTACTCCTTGACCATCTCTCAATCCAGTTCAGAGCTGCCCTCGTGAGTTTGCTACAAATATGCACATTTGCACATCCGCTGTCAGCCAACATCCCCCCACTCCTTTGTGACCTTCCATATGGCAGCAGGGTTACTTCAAGCATTTGCAGTAGCACCTCTGCAACTGCCTCTCCATTCATGTCATGAATCATGAGCAGTTTCTTTATTTATATTGTACTTACTTCTGTTAGAGTTGAGTTCGCTCTAATGTATATTTCCCTAGGAATCCATCCACATTCATTAATTAAATGACATCCAGAACAGAATGTAGACACATTTTTTTCTCAGTTACATGTAACACAGTTCAGCTCAAGTTCAGAATCTTTTATTTTGCACATTCTTTCAAGTGAATTCTGGATAAATCAGTTGGCTGAACTGTTGTGCCTCGTTGGTTTGGGCATGGAAGAGATGCTGCTGGAGCAACAAGTAAGAAAACATCAAACAGGGAGTTTTTATTTCAGACTACCAGACTAATTAAGCTCCTGCAATTTAAAAAACAAACAACCTCCCAAACGCTTCTCTAAAGCAGTTGGAGCTCTGTTTTTAATAGTGCGTATGAAACAAAAACAGGACCCAAACCTAGCCAAGTATAAATAGAAAGCTTTTAAAGTATTACTGTTATCCCCGACTTCTTGGAACTGTTCATCCACCCCTTATGAGAAAGAGCATGCTGGTCACGAAGTGGAACTGGTTTTTGCTGTAATACTGTAATTCTGGATCATTTATTTTGAATTAATCACTGAAATTCTTTGTATCATCCCAAAAGTTTAGCAGGCAAAGTACTTTGATTTCTGCTTCATCTTTATGTATAATGTACCAAATAAAATGAATTCTCAACTTTAATTTTTCCAGCTTTCTAATACATTTTTGTAGTTTATTACTTTAACAATAAACTAGTGAGGCAGCTGTTAAGGAAAGTTCAAGCAAAAAAAGCAGTTCAAAGCAAAGCAGGAAAGGCAATCATAACACATTTCCCTCCTGAAATCAGCAACGTGAACTTAGCCAGCTGGGGTAGAAGAGTGAGACTGGTCAAGAAAGCAGAGCAGTACAAAGATTACAAAGCCATCTAGCTTTTCTTTTTTTTTCCCCCTGCATAATCAGTCTGTTGAGCTCTTCTGAATGCATTCTTTATCAGATTAGGATGTACATTAGAAAAAAGTCCTCCTTATTAGTATTTTCAGTTGTAGGACCGCTAACAGTTTCTGAGAAGTCATTTTTACTGGTTCATTTCATTGCCACTAAAATATACGCATTCTTTCTAATTTGTATATGTCTATATTCAACTTTCTGCCATTGCATATTGTGTATAATGAAGAATGTGAATAATATTCCTAACATTTATTTTTGCAAATACTGATGAGGCCACCTGTTAGAAGAACCTTCCTTTTGCTAGGCTAAATCACTTGAGCCCTTCAACATCAAACAAGTTATTTTTGAATCATTCTTTCAGTGCTTCTATAAGCCCTTCTAATTTATCTATTTCCTTTCTGATCTATGGATGCCAGAATCACACATGCTATTCTGACATCAATCATACTAGCACCTGATGCAGCGGCAACTTCATCTCCCCCCTCTTACCTGAAGACTTTCTTAATTAGTTTTTGGAAACTCATGCTCTGCTGATCATGATCCCAGGTAATTTTTCTGGCTTTTGATTCCCCAGACTGATCCCTTTCTCCTTGTCTTCAAGCTGGGATTATGTTTTGGTAGGATTTTACTGTGGCCATTGTGAAAACATAACGTTTGCTTCCAAGTGGTTGAGATCATGCTCCCTGTTTTTCACTATTTAATATGGTATGCAGTTCCAGTCCTCTGCCTCCGTTCTGAAGCATAATGGCCTATTTTGCTTCGTTAAATATTAGGCCAATACTTAGTCCTCAAGATGCAAAATTTCAAGTCCCTTAATGTCCAAATCTTTTAAATACATGAGTCAGGATGTTCAAAATCTTCTGACACCTGAAGCTCAGTAATGAGGTGTTCCTAAGAGTAATTGTAGTGACTGCGAAGTCTCTGCTTCATTTGGAGAAGTTAAGATCGCCAAAGTGAATCCATGTGGGAAGCTTTGTGTTTGAAAGAAGACAGAAGGGGGTAAGGGAAGCTCGAGTTTTCTTTCCTGTAGCCCCTAATTTTAGAAGCCCAGAATATTCCATCCAGACCACTCTCTTTAAAGGCTAAACTACTCATAGGGTTTGCATGAGGTGCATCTCTTGACTATGATGGGGAGCAAAGTAGGAATAGGAGCTCTTAGTGGGAAATTTTAGGATCCCTTTTGAGCTTTTGCCTCTCAACTGTGTTTGCATTCATCATCTCTCCAGGGTTTAACTTAGATTATTTTATCTCATGCTTAGAAATCCTCCTTGTGTCTGAGTCTGTAGACTCATGTGTGTCTTGCTTCTTCCAAACTGAGATCACAGAGAAAAGAAATCTGTCATTGTCTTCCCCCACTTTCTACCTTGATCATCCCAGCTATTTTAGGGATCCTTAGGACCCCAAATTCACTCTCATGCAGTTTTGCTTCCTGTATCAATTCAAACACTTAACAGTTCCCATCTTCACATTTCTCAAACCTTCTTACTTACCTAAGAAATATTTTCTCATCCTTCACGGGAAGGCCCTGTGATGTAGCAGTTTAAGAACTCTGTAAAGCTGGTATTTCTCACACCCTCTGCTCCTGCTTCTCCAGCCAAAGAATTCTTTCAAGAAGTCATCATTCTCCTTCCTAGCTATTAATGCATTTGCAGAAGAAATCAATAAAACTCGTATTCTGTGTGCAAAAGTTGCAGTAAGGAATCTAAACTGTGTTAGACTTCTCAGGCATTAATGGAAAATAGGCTTGAGGCAATAGGTAAGGAGTGAGGAATGGGTTTTACTCTGCTAATAGTAGCTGCATAAATCTTGGTGCTTTGCTGCATAATTTTTAATCTAATGTGCTACATAGCTTAGGGGGATCCATTAGATCACAACATTTTCCGAGTGGATGTGTTTTTCTTTCCAACACAGCATGTTCAATAAAATGCATTTATTATCACATTAAAAAAACAAAAAACAAAAAACAAAACAAATCAGTGTTGAATTGTTATGACTATCATAAATCTAAAATAGAAACCTTATTACTATGTAATTATCAGTCTTTTCTGCATTGTGTCAGAAGATTTTTCTTGTGTTCTTCAAAGATATTCCCCTGAAGCAGTATGATGGTCTTTCATGGCACATCATGTCCTCTGATACATAGATGTTGAAAACAAACTATTCAGTTAGCAAAAGTTTCCTTTAATTTCAGGTGCCAGTTATGTTCACCTTTACTTCTCCTGAACTGCTTGCAGCATTTGCAGCAGGGAATGAGATTACTCTTATTAGTACCATAAATAATATTTGGCTTGTAGTATGGGAGATGTAGATCTAAAGTCCCACTGGAAGAGTCCTTTTAGCAGAGTGAGGGATTTATGACCAAGCTGTGCTTTATAAAAAAGGTGCTGCAGATGTGCAAGAACATTGCAACTGCTTTCATCAGTGATGTTAATGATAATCTCATCTGATGCACTTGCCAGGATGGCAGTGCTGCATTTTTAGAAGTAGCAAATAATCCAGGTTAAAAAAGAAATATTCAGGCAAAGGAGGATGATAAGGACAGATCCCCATCAAAGTCCAGATTTGCTTGTTGTGACTGTATCTTTAGACTTTATTGAATGTCAGGTCTATAAAGCATAGATATCCTTGTTTACAACTCAACTCAGAAGCAACTTGAATTAGCACTTGGGCAATCAAGATTGGAATCTAACACAAAAGTGTGTATTTCATTTGCCTGTCTGAAAAGTAATATCTGGGAATTAGGCTATTCTAACATCTTTTTCCATCCCTTTTCTTTTATAGTCATTAATGTTTTTGCTCTTGCTCTGTATTTTAATCAGGGACACTAATGAGCTATCAATCACTTGTGTAAGTCAGAACAAAAGGTCTGCTCTTACAAAGTTAAAGGATGCTGCTTCTGAATGCTAGCTCTTCAAATAAGGAACGTTTATATTTTTACTTTATCTGCCTCAGTGCTTTCATAGCTGCTCATGCCTCTGTAGATTTTAATTTAATCTATAACACAAACGTTTTAAAGTGGATGGTTACTGAAGAGGATCTTTAAAAACAGCCTTAGACCACATTTGACACAGTTCATGTATCACACAGGGGTTCTCAGAATCAATTATAGCAAGGGTCAAAGATCAGCACATTAGGGGGAGTTCAAGCATGGTTTGTGTTCTCCTTTTCCTTCCCAGAAAAATCATGACATAGTTGATTAAAACTGGTGAACTGTGGAGTCTAGATGAGTGAGCGAACATTTTTAAATGACGTTGCTGGCTTCTAAAGTTAAACATAGCAGGTGAGAAGCGCAGGTTTGGAAATACATTTTTCAGCTGAATGCTGAGATTTGTGATGTGCCTAAACCTTGTATCAAACAATGTTAAACTCCCTAAGTAGTTTAAGCTGTTTTTTAAAGTTCTGGAAGAATTATCTTAAACACAATCAGTTATTAAAAGGAGGGACACCACATGGAGGTCACTGGGGGTTTTTGCTGCTGACCTCGCTAAAAGCAGCCCTGATAAAAGTTCTGAGACCTGTAATCGTGCACACATATGTGTTGCATTTACCTAGTGCTTTACTTTAGTATTTACCCCGAGGAGGTTTAGAAGGGGAACTTGCAGACCTGCAGCCCTTGCTGACCAGTACAGCTTGATCTGGGGCATGTCCCAAACACGCAAGCAGAGAAAGAAGCCAAAGCCATCTATATGGTGGATGCATCTGACCCTGTGGATAGCCTCATATAATATCAGCTGCAGCTTAGATGGTTGTTGGGAACTGGCTTAAAAGACTGTTCTTATCTCTGCCATTCATCTGCTGCATTACTCTGAGGCAACTGTATAATACAGCAGTTCTCAAATACAGATACCTTGATGAATGGCCTGATTTTGCATAGTCTTGTCCTGCAGAAAGTGAAGTTGTATGTTGGGTAGCTTGTTAGTAGCATCCGAGTTCGAAAGTGAGGGCTGCATCTCCTGTGACTATGTTCCCAAAACAATCAATCTCCTTGAAAGATTTTGGGACTCAAGAGGAGAAAGGAAATATACAATATGACTTTCTTGTGAAGATTTATATTTTTATGCCATATAACACTGGTTTATCATGGATGAAGTGTCATCATCTAGAGATTTATAGACAATTTCATCTTGTTCAGGGAGTGTTGCCTCTGTGAGTGTACACATGGAAGTCTGCATGTGCAGAGCCTTTTCTGGGAATGGAAAGTGCTGTTCATTTATGTAGCATCTTCTCCATTTATTTGCTGATGTATTCCCTCTCTCTTTGTGAGAGGTGGCTCTGCAGATTGGTCAGAATTGGCAGAGAATGGGATTTTTGCACACACACGGGCAGAAGTGATCTTTCCCAGGCAGTTGCTTCAGTGACAGTTTTCCTGGTTGTACTGTCTGCTCCACGTATCACAAAGGTTCCGCAAGAAATGTTTGAAAAGAAGGCCTTTACAAAGCAGATTGACTCATACAATAATATGTACTGCCCTGTAATTTTCATTTAATCTCTAGTGATGTCAGCACTCATGAAATCTTGAGTGAACTGGAACAGATGAATCTGTTGGATTATCCCCTTGTGCAGCACTTTCTTTGCAGTGCCCTTCTGGACTCTTTTAGCCACAAATTATGACAAGCTAAGCGAAGAAAACTCTTCTGTAATTTACAACCCTCTGTAAATTGCACATTTAAAATCCTGTTTTAGATTTAGATAGAAGCCTTGTGGCATTTTGTAAGACGAGTGGGTTCTTTGCAACCTGATGGGAGTGCGGTGTTTGAAAATCCTGCATCTTCTCATTAGTTTTGAATTTAGCTTGGTGGTGTTGCACTCCTTTGAGATGATCTGGTGAAATTTCACCACCAGTTAGCCAGGATTACTCTCTCTGCTTACTATGAAGTTCTACTCCTTTCAGTCATGGAAGTCCATAAAATCTGCTTGTTCTGACAGGAGCTGGTGCTTCATTCCACTCTAGAGTTGGACACATAAATCCTGAGCTTACTCCTGAATAGAAGGATATAAGTGCGAAGGATGTAAGAATAACAGCCTTTTGTTTTGGATCTTCCCCTGCGCTTGGGCCCAGCTGTTCATTAGACTTTTCTGTGATTAACCACAAGAAAAGGAATGCAGCAAGTTTGAATATGTTCCTCTTCGCATGGCTTAGCAACATGGAGTTTTATCAACAATGCTTGCAAGTTACATTAAGATAGGGAAACTTCTTTTACATAAATTCGCATTTAAACCATGTACATAACAGTGATAATCACAACCATTTCTTTATGCACTCCAGCATGGAAATAAGAGCAGTGAGGACACAAACTTCACTATGCTTAGCAGTGCCTGATTGTATCACAGGAAGGCAATGACTGTCAGTGACTTTCTAGTCTACTAGTTTCTAGTCTACAAAATCTCAAGCTCTGCATGGTCTTGGTTCTGACTGCCTTTCTCTGGGAAAGCTCCTGCTAAAGCAGTTGTACGTTTGTGTATAATTTTGGAGATGCCAGAGGAAGCCAAAGTGAGGGTGTCTGCAGCTGCTGCTGTGGGCAGTAGGGCACTGCTGCATCCTTTAGCGTTCATTTTCAGACATTTTCATGTAGAAGTTAAAAATGTATATAAAGATTAATACGATCAGCTCTTTTTACGCATGAAAACAAAGCCTGTCTCTTTGTCATTTCTCACCATCTAAAATACTAAAAGGCTTTTTTCCTTAGTAAAGTGAATAAAATATGTGCCAGAGGCAGTTTCAGAGCCAAATCCTTGTGAAAAAGTATCGGCCAAAGCAAGCATAGGAAGCATTAAAACAAATAAAGTCCAGCTGAATTTTCATAACACTCTGGGGTAGGTCTTAATTATATTTTTCAGTGAGACATTGGCAGTTACTACAGCCAAGCATCCCATCTCACAGCTTGTTAGCAGTGAGCTCGGAGCTGGCGATGTCAGTGTAGCTGAGCAGTTAGTGTGCTTGTAGCTCTTTTGCAGGCAGTATTTCCTCATACTTGGATGCTTATTTCCTTTATGTTTAATTGCTTGCTTTGATTTTAGCCTAAAGGCATAAAGTTACATAAAATGATTTTGTGTTTAGGTGGCTTTCTGAGGCAGCTGCCACAATCTCTGTCATGCCTAAATGTCCTAATAATCCATACTGCAATATGACTGCTGTAGACTTGCCTTCTAAGTGCAGTACTACAGAATGGTTTAAAAAAAAATAATAACACGGGCTTTCAGATGCATATCTAAAACTCTGTTTCTGTTCATGTTGCACCACATAGCACCAACTCTAGTAAGTGGAAAATCCAAGTATGCTGAGGCACTGAATCTGGCGTGAGAAATAGGATGATCATAGAATCAGTGAATATCCCAATTTGGAAGGGACCCGTAAGGATCACTGAGTCCAACTCCTGACTCCACACAGGACCACCCAAAAATCAGTCCATATGTCTGAGAACATTAAACAGGCACTTCCTGAATTCCGGCAAGCTTTGTGCCATGACTGCTGTCCTGGGCAGCCTGTTCAGTGCCTAGCTGTCCTCTAGGTGAAAAACCTCTTCCTGATCCCCAACCTGACCCTCCCCTGTTGCAGCTTTATGCCGTTCCCTTGGGTTCTGTTGCTGGTCACTGAAGAGAGTAAATTAGCCCCTGCTCCAATGGTAATGAAACATCATCTGTGTTAAGTCAACAATTCTCAGATGTGTAGTGATCAAGCGTTTGTGAAATTTCAGTTTTTGTCATGTTCCATCTCCACTACGTTTTTGTCCACGATATGCCCTCATTTCAGACCCTTACCTACCTAACTAATTCACTAGTTAAAGTCAGTGTATCCTGGAAGGAGGCTGTGATTGACGCTGCCCACATTACATCTTGGGAGAGAAGGTTTCAGTAGCCAAGCATGGTGTGTCTACATCTTGCAGCAGCGTTACGTTCACAGGTTGTACTTATACACTCACCAGCATTGCTTCACTGGCTTCATTTGAACTGCTCTGATTTACATCTGCAAATATAGAATACCTTTTTAATGTGCCATCCAGTCTGATTGCACCCCCAGCATTCCCAGTTCAAAGTGTTGCAATTGTTTCTAAATATAACAACAGTACATTCCAAATTCTTTTTCTTTTCTCATGTTTATTTATAAATGCATGCCAAGAATCTATAGAAGGAGGGAATTTCTGAGTCATTTATCATTCTGACAAAATTCATGGTGCCTGGGAAAAGAGGTCACCTGCAGTGCATTTCTTGTCCAAAATGATTCCTCTCTTTACTTTCATCTGTCAAAAGACATAGGAAATTGTATTTCTGCTGTAGATCTATCTACTGTAGTAAAAGTAACTTTAAAAATGATGTTAAGTGTTTACTGGTTCCATTTGTTCTGATTGATTTCTTTTTCTTTTCCAGACCTTTGGTGCTGATGATGTTGTGTGCACAAGAATTTATGTAAGAGAGTAAAAACATCCATTTGCTTGTCACCTGGGATGAAGTGGAGAGCTGTGGAAGCCCCAGTAGAATGAGTATTTGTGTGTGCTGTTACTTATGCGGTGTTGTATGTGACCGTGTGTGTTATATCTGAATCTGTATCCTGTTAAGTGTATTTTACTTTATTTTTCATCACAGATGTTACTCCTTTCTCACTTCTACGCGGTCATTTTTTTGCGTCTGCTTTGTATTCTGTAGTTGTCATTTGCAATGGTTTTACCAATTATTAAACTTATTGGGCATAACTCACAGCTGTTTTGGGGTGTTTTTAATACAAACCCAGCAGTGCTTTGATTAGGATTGAAGCACTTCTTCACCTCTTTGGAAGTCGGTGTGGAATTTCAGTGCTGTTGGCCAGCCTTTTGCAAAGCCCTTCATGGAGCTGCAGGTTGTTTTCTCAAACCCAGATGCCTGCTTCTTTCCTTCTTCCTGCCCTGTCACTGTGCAAGGGGCATCGAGGAACAAGTCCTGTGATCACCGGGGCTGTGATTCAACAGAATGAGACAAGACCAGGAGAACTCTTTGCTCTCTTTCTGGTTGCATCTCTGAAGGATGATCAAGGAGAGAAACTGTTTTTCTTTTTGAACTGGCAGAGGTTTGCTTTCCTTGTAGAAATTCTCGCTAACCAAGTACAAAGCACAGCTGTATTTACAGGACAAATAATGCCATGATCATAACTATTGCTTACTGTCATCACACCCAAACACATCAGACCTGATCAGACAGCCAGAAGAATCTGGTAGACTTTACTCATGTTGGTCGTAAAAAAATATAAAGCTCGGGAAAGCTGCTTTCCTCCTGTCTTCTCACCTGTGACAGGGAAGACATTCCCCTGATGGACCAGGAACTCGCCTGTTCTTCTGTGTTTGAATATCTACAGCTAGAAAGTAGGAGCACTACTTATTGCAGTGCATTCTCCAAGCTTATCTGACCAATTTTCAACTTTGCAAAAATCATTTATCTGCTTCACATCATTCAATCATAGCAGATTGTGAAATAGTTCAGAGGTAGCACAGTGTATGTCCCATTCACTGAACTGCTAGATCCAAATCTCGATTGTCTTGGGACATTTGTGGCAAAAAAATGACTTTGCCTCTTCATGACTCGCAAAGCTATGCAGAGGAATCCCCTCAACAGGATTCTTCAGTTGCTGTGGAGAAAATAGCTACCTGTTCTGTATATCACATTGTGAGCTATAGCAGCACAACAGGAGAGAAACAGAGGATGTTTTCTGGCTCCTCTGCTCTCTGACAGTTCACATCTTTATCTAGGATTAGCACGCAGTTTATGATATTGCAGCTGAAAAGGAGGATCTCTTCCTTCCGCACTTCAACCCTCAGCCAAACCCTATTTCCAAGATCTTGTCTCATTTGGTACCAATTAAAAGCGCTGCATGACAGCTTGCACTGAAGCACGAAATGAAATTAGTTCACTTTGTTTTGGAATTAGGTGCTGCTACCCACCGATGAGAATGAAATCCTAAGGGGAATGACAGTGATAAACCTTTAATTTCTATCTTTGAAGAGTGACATTATTATTCCCCACCCCCCCCCAAAAAAAAAAAAAAAAAAAAATCAATGTCAGGAGTATCTGGACCTGTTTGTGCAATCAGCTGTGCCAAAGGGACTCCATAAAAAGCACCAGGCAGAACTAGCTCAAACCTTCTCAGTGATGTGAACAAAACTGTTTATTGCCACATCAAGGCTCAGAAGAAAGGAGCTTTGTCTTGTAAAACATGCTGGCTCATGCCGTACCCTTGCAGCAGCAGCAGGAGCCCACCAACACTGCTGGATGTTTTATTTCCAACTCCTGACTCTGGGGAGAGTCAGAAGGTGGTTGGTGGGTGTGTGGACCGATTCAAGCAGAGGGGGCAATAGCAGACTCAAGGCTGGTGGGTAACACAACTGTTTTGCCATTCACAGAATCACAGAATCACAGAATGGCCAGGGTTGGAAGGGACCTCAAGGATCACAATTCACCAATCCCCCTGCCATAGGCAGGGCCACCAACCTCCCCATTTAATACTAGACATTCCAGAAAATCGCTGCTCCTGACAGCTAGCTTTTCTGCCCTGGCACATGGTCTGTGAGGATTTAGGAAGGTATTGGTATCAACCTCATTGGTTGTCTAGAGCAAGTGAATGCACTTAATGGAAGCAGTGATGTTTATGTTTCATTTCTAGGAAGAATCGTGCAAAGCTGTCATGCTGCTCCAGCAAATATCCTTCTGAAAACTTTCCCATCAACTGGAAAATACCAAGTCGGGTTTCCATCCAGTTGGCAACTGCTGTTCAAGTAGTAAAGCATGAGCTGTGAATCTGGGTTGTAGATGTTATGATTGAAAACAGACTCTTGAGACATGAACTACTCAGCATAACTGAGAATTTTCTCCTTCCAGGATTTAAACTGTTCCCCCAAGCTTAGTTTACAGTCTGGCATGAAAGAAGTTCCTTTCTTTAGTAATTTCAGTATGGAACCTTCATCACTTGATTACGTTACATTAGAGTTACTGGTACATGAGCAAATTCCTGTGATGGGGACTAGAACTGGTCCAGGGTGTTAGTTTTATAGCTCATTCTTGAAATACTGCAAAGGCCAAATTGCATTTTGTGAGTCTTCCTGGATTTAAAAGCTCTTCAAATCTAGGCACAGAAGACTTGGAATGATTTTACTGGCCAGAGGCCTTGCAGTCATCTCCTGCCCTTCTTTTCTTTGCTGAGATTGGGCCCCTCAGGGAACATGGAAATTGAGCGACGCCAGGGTGACCAACAGAGACAGTTTTATTCACTTTTTGCATTAAAAAAAACACGAATGCACCTCTCCCCAGATGAGGTGATGGGAGCAGAGTAGGGCTGCTGTAGCCAGCATCTACAGAAACTTAGCGTCACAGTGTATGGACCTTAAACAGTTATTTGGCAGAGTAGGATCCTCAAAGCTGCTGGTAGCCATTCTGTGCGCTTGGGAGTGAGGGGTTTTCATAGGCAGACTCCAGGACAGTGGAGCACCTAAAGGTTACACAGAAGGTTTGTTGACTGCTTAATAGCATTCGGATGCCTGAGAAGGGCTCCAATGCATTTAGGGATCTTGTTTTCTAGATCCAATTCAAAGAGACTCTTTGAGAGGCCTGAGATGGAGCAAACAGTGGGGCCAGGGACAGAGCTAGGCTCACAGCTATGTGTGTCAGCAAACTGTGCTTTTCCAGAGATGCAGGAATTTCCCTTGCACTTCTGTGTTCTAGATAGCACTTTCTCACTCAGCCTGGAAGCGCTCGGTGGTTACAAGCATTTTGTGGTGACCGCTCACTGCATGGCTGCTGTCTTGCAAGTCTCTCTGCACAAGTATCTGGGCTTCTGAGGTCTGCTAGTGACCAACGGCAACAGCCAAATGGCCGTTGGTCTTTGTTGCTATGAACTTTATGACCATACAAATGAACGCATTTGGAAACTCTTCCTTTATGGTTAAATAGAGTTGTATTTCTCCACACAAAGCCAGCAGGATGCAGATAACTGAGAAGGTGGGAAGACTTCCTCCCTAGAAGACATAAAGGCCTCGTCTTGCAGCTGCCTCAGCAGTTCCATTCGTTTAAGGTTACAGCACAAGTGAATATTCAGTTTCTTAAACATAGGTGTCTACAGTGATTTTAGATATCCTGAGTATTCATGACCTCTGCACAATACTAGCATATAAAACAGGCTGTGCATGAGATCTGTGCCTTTTTGGAGAGGCAGCGGCAGACCAGGGATGAAACCTGAGGGCATTACAACATAGGTGGCTGTGATTAGGCAGCTGACTTCCAGCCAGCATGTCTGCAGGCTTGGGGCCATGCTATGCGCTGCAGGACTGACGATAACTGCCTGCTCCAGTACAACAAAGCAGGGGTTATACAGATACCTGCACTACTTGGAGTATGCGTAACATTTCACGAAAACAAAACTTCTCTACACGTGTGGAACACTAGGAATACAGCAGCCATATTTTCTGCCCTAGGCAAGAAGAGTTCATTTTAGGATTCTCCTTTGATTTTCCATACTTTGTTCTTATGCCACTCTCATAAAATTTGTATTGTTTTTCTTTTCTACAGGAAAAATAAATATCCTAACCAGTAAACAGATCAGGCAGTGAAGCTCAACTAAAAAAAAAAAGTCTACTGTGGGAAACTCAGTAATAATAAAAAGTTCTTAGCCAGAAATGTGGCATTACTTTGAATTATTCAGTTCACACATATCTGCACCACCAACTACTATTGTACAGAAACAGAGCTGTCCCACTGCATGCTGCATGCCCTGGAGAGCTAGTGCTGCTGTAGTTCATTCTTAGTGCAAAGAGATCTATTTCTGCTGACAGGAAGTCCAAATGCCATGGGGCTACAGAATCCAGAGCCCTGTTAAAATATGGGCTGTCTGAATATCACCCTGTCAGAAGTGGAACAACGTATAGTTTTCTCTTTGATATTACAGATGACTGGCTGAGGAGTTTGGTGAAAAAATGCTGTTCGTAATAATGAAGGAATAGGTGGAAACAGATGCCATACCACTTATTGGTCATTCCTTCATTTCAGCAGTCCCCACATTACCTCCCAGGACATGAAGCCAGTTTGGATTAGAGGCAGAAAATACCACCAGGATTCTTGAAATTTCAGTTCACTCTCACTTGACTTTTGCTGCACTCTGATAAATCAAAGTTTTGAGAGTTCTGAAGCTGGGAACTTGTCCTGTAACTCTCATGCTGTTTCCATTTGAGGGCCTGTAGTGACAGTCCACCAACATGATCTATGGCAGGCGCTCTGTTTTCTTGCCATCTACTCAAAGCAAAAAGGAATCTGGCAGCTACTTGGGTTTACAGGCTCGAGTATAATTTCCTGTCAGAATCTGCTGTATGGTCACACACTGTGACAAAGGAGAGGAAGGCGGTGAGGCTTGAGATGGTTTCTGTGGCAGGGAATACCACAATCTTGTACCAGACACTGCTACCTCCTGCCCAAACCAGCTGCTCCTCACTGGGAGAGGCAACTCAGTCGCTCAGGCAGGAAGGAGGTGAGATTCCAGGTGGCTGACTGAGCAACAGATTCTTAAAAGCTCTGTAGATATGTATCTCCATGTCATTCTTCTCAAGATTTCACCATAGGTTTGATGACTTCACTCCGTTTTCAAAGGGCTAAAGCTTTCATGTCTAAGTAGCTGCCTCTGCTGGGAGATAAGGGGACAACTGGAAATCAAGTGATCACCTGGAAACTGCAGGTAGGAATAGCTGTAGTGGATCAGAGAAAAGAGTCTCTCTCCCCTCGTGTCCGGTGCCTAAGGCCCTTCCCTGAGACCCCAATGAGCCTGCATATCCCTTCAGCAGCCTGGCAGACACACAGCTGGTCTGCCTCATGTCTTGGAAACACCTCCATGTGCTTGAATCCCAGCCCTCACCTTTGTGCGTCTCACTTACACAGGGAATAGCAGCACCCATCAAAAAGACAAAGGGAACTTCCACTGAAATCACCCCTTTAAATGCATTGAGAATTTTTGGCATCCCAGAATGGGCTGAGACAAAGAGCACCACTAAAGTCTACGGTAGTTTTAGTGGTCAAGGACTTGCAGATTCTACTTAATGTGAGTAAAATAAAACATTTTATCTCCTTTTGTGTTTAGCTTCTACTCTGCCTGGTGACACAAGCCTGCAACACACACCTACAGCGTGAGAGCTTAGCTTAGCATCTCTGGAGAAAGATCAGTGATTTAAAGCAGTCTTGATGGAAAGCAGTGTTATCAGTGTTAGAGAGACCTGAGCACTGATTTATTATCCATGCCAGTGCTGAGATTCTGGTGCTATTCAGAGGTTGCTAGTGGCTGAAGTTATTTCTTTCCATTTCTCTTGCTGCAGCTGGGAGATTTTTAAAATGTTCCATATGTGGAAATTTATGTAAAATTGACACTGTGCAACTACGGTGCATAGTGAGTCTGGAACAACTGAATAATGATATTAATTTGCAGATGATCCCACATAGGGTGTGCCAGGACATCAGTAATGACTGCAGTGAGAAGCCTGTGTGTCTGAAACAAGCACCTAATAACTCTCACAGCAGTTTTTAACAGTGAGCTTATGCAGTCTGTGGCAGGGCTAGAGACTGAGAACATATTGCAGTTATTACAGAGGCTGAAGTCCAAGTTCCTTTTCAGACACGTCACCAGTAATGTGTTTTAATCAAAAGTATTTTAGTGAAGTAAATTGGAATCATCTGGATCTGACTGGCATCATATTCTCTCAAGTGTGATTTATTTCCTCATTCCCTTAATGAACCGATAGGAATATTTTCTGATGGACGTGAAGAATATTAAAAAATCTGTAATGGGCTCTGTTAGTACAGTCTAAACAGAAATGTTATGGTCACTGGCTTTGTTGCAGCAGGTCGTGAAGCCACAGGGAAGCTGGGGAATGGTCAGCGCTGTAAAAAGGTCATTTGCAGGGACTGAGGTCTCTTCTTTGCCACTGATGAAATTACAGCAAGGTGAATAAATCCACCGATTTATTGCTGGCATTTCGTCCTGCTGGAAAAACATCTAGGAAGATACTTTGGGATTTGGGAATGAATGCAATAATCCATTTTCAAGAAAGGTAAAAAGGAGGCAAGAGGGGTGCAGTGTGTACCTGTGAGTGTGTGAAGCAGCCATCACACCAGAGGACCTTGTTCTCAAGATGGACACGGTGCCCTCTTGCCTTTCTTTCAGCTCGTTAGAAAGTGACCACATTTGTTGAAGTCATTCATTGCTGTCTGACTGAGAGACAGACATGGCATGACTGCACAGACCTCACTGCAACCCTGGGGAATGGGGCTGAGACAAAACACGGGGAGAGATGCACACTGACACAGCTGCAGTGACTGACGGGAGCACTGTGCGCTCCTGTGGGCAGCGTGAACACTGCTGTGCAATGGATTGTCCTGCTACCTTCCCAAAGCTTTTTGGTTTGACCGTGCGGATGACACTGCAGCACACAAGGTTTTCTGTACAAAACTCCAACAGCTCTTTCCCCCCTCACCACAGTATCCTGTGTGTTACCTTCATTAGTAGATAGAAGCAGAAAAAAATCAAAGGTGTAATAGGTGGAAGCATAGAAGGACCTCAAAATAAAGCCCTACGTCTGTTCCAAGGTAGGGAGTAGGAGAGAGGGAGTTTATTATTTTTTCCACCATTTTTTTCCTTCTTGATTTTGGCTGAGAAACAGAATTTAAGGAGAAATTTGAATTCTCTGTTACAATGAAAAGCCTGGGAAGAACTTCTCGGTATGCTTTTTGTATTGCATTTGAACAAATTGCTGCAGGTCCCCGAACTGCTTGACGTGTGTTCCTGTTTGGATGAACAGTGGTTTCCTCTGCTGCTGACCCTAATGTCTTGTGAAAGAGTGATGCTCCTCTCTACCAAGTTTATATGAATGCGTATGCTAAATGCATGTAGTATGTGTAGTGCCTGTTAAATTAATCTTGAGCGTATTCAGAATTTGTTAATTTCCTGAAATTTTTGAATAAGTAATCATCACTTTTCCTGAAGCCTATCATTTGGATGCTGCAATAATTAGGGTGCCCGTTCACCAGATTCTATCATCTACTAACACAAAGCAAATAGGTAAAAAATTGCTAGGTGAGGAGAATGAGGCTGTATCTTGAAGGAGAAGATACCAGGTTAATAATTTCAAAGCCATGTCTCCACAAGCAGACAGGAGTTATGTAAGGTTTTAGAGCTGATTGAGCTGTGACACAGTTACAGAGCTCAGGCAGCAGCATTGCAGCTGGGGTGAGAGATGGAAGCAGGCAGTGGCCCCTGGGGACAGCTGAGAGCAGCCACTCTTTGCTTTGGATGGAGCAGAAGAATCTGATGGCAGCCCACTGAAGTACAGCTAGTAAAGAGAACTGCTCACATGAACTGGTCATAGATAGATGAGATCAGCCTCCAAGAACCGATGAGAAAGTACAAATATCCTGGTGATTGCTGTCTGGGAATGGCGTGAATCTCCCTGATGTTCACCCAGCCATGGGAAGGGTACACTTTTTCTGAGATACTGGGATCTGGGCAGCAGATTCCTGCAGATCTACACTGTGTCTTGCAAGGAGGTTATTCCCACTGTTACCCATATATACACAAAGGTGCTTTTTAAAATACACACTTTACTCTGGAGTTGTGCCTTATGTTCCCAGTGGAGCCTACCGAGTCTCTGCAGAAGATGGAAGGAAGCAGATGGCTTTGGAGAGATATCCACAGTAATAACATGTGAGATAAGTATCGCACAAATGTGCAGC
>JAOWBP010004028.1:5823886-5862350 GCA_028571105.1 Tragopan temminckii | reverse complement strand
CCTCCCTCAACTTAAAACCATTTCCCCTTGTCCTGATGTTATCTACCCTTTCAAAGAGTTGATTCCCCTCCTGTTTGTAGGCTGCCTTTAGAAAACATGTTGAAGCAGTGGCAAAGCCACAGGTAAAACCTATCTATCTTGCATCCTAAGCTTCGTACTCTCACGATGTGAAGAAGTGGCTTTTGGTAAGGAAAAAGGTAAAGAATAGAGAATAAAGAATTTCTTTACTGCCAACAGAAATAATCTGAGATCTGGAAAATTATTTAACATTTTCTGAAGAATCACATACTAGGCACCAATGCGGTATTCTAGGATACAGTATTCAGAAATGTTGATTGCCTACAGCTTCAAAACAAAGTCTCTAAATACTGTAGTTATCCAACATCTCCCATTGCTCATCAGCAATCAGTTCTTAAAAGCGATCATTGCTTTAATGCAATGTGTCTAATTTTCAGAGCTGATGAGCAACTGAAAGTATTAATCAATAAGTACTTCCATTTCCTTGAAATAAAAGATTGGAATGTATTCAGCTGGGCACAAAAAATGGAGATATGCAAAAACAGATGAAATTACAGCTGTCTCTGGACATGGATGGGTTGGTACTTCTCCCATTCATCTGCTAAAGACTTTCAAAAGGGACAATTTTACCAAAATGAAAAAAGGTTTTCATATCTTTTCATATTACAGCTTGCAAACTGCTTCTACAACACAGCAGTAAAATCAGCTATGGCACAGGAAACCTCTGAAACTACAGCTTCTGCTGACTCTTCACATCTGCCTTCTATTCTTCACATTTGATCTATGCTATCTATCAGCTCTGTAGGTACAGCACAGCCTTTTCACTGAATAAATGAAATTCCACCTGATCCCAGCAGCTTCAATACAGAAAAACAGTCTGCAGAAAATGTTTGGGGTTTTTTGCTATAAATATGTGTTAACAAAATATTACGTATACTCAGTCAAATCTCACCATAATGACGATATATATCTTGTTCCGAAAGAGTTCCTGTTGGTAAGTTTGATTAGTCAAGGAGTGCCTGATACATTTCTAATGTACAGAAGACACTCACATTGACTTTGCAGCCTATCATCTTCAGATGCTGATGTTTCCTAGGATCCACAGGGACCTCATGCTTTACAGCAGAATTGTTGCCTCACAGTGTTTTCCCTCAGAAATTTAATTTGTCATAGAAAAAAAACCTCTCCTGTATTCTTCAGGACACGTCAAAGTTCTTAATCACCATTAGCATTAAGATTATCAATCCAAATTTTAATCTACTTTAACTCAGTTCTAACATTCAGACTTATTTCCTATGAAAACACAGTTTGTTCAGTCCATGTGACTGTGAGCTTTGCCAATCCTTTCCAGAAGCAGCCATGACATTTGTAATTTTGTTTAAAAATAAATACATAAAAATCCTGGCACACTGAATGGGTTGCTATACAGACAACAGGGACCCCTGGTTGAAAACTGTATGTATTTGAGCTTCCAGAAGATGAAAATATTTTCCTGAAAAATTCACACAAATACAGACAGAAAAAAAGGAGGAGGTAACTGAGTCACCGAGCTCTTAGTCTTAAGTTAGGACAGAACTGGAACAAGCCCTGGAGAATTAAATTGAGTTAGGGTAAGAAGTCATCCTCCAGGTTCCTCAGCAAAACTCAGTTCACTTATGCCTGATATTTCTTACACTATGCTACACAGCCAGCAGCCAGAAAGAATACCTGAAAATAGGCAAAGTGACAATCTTTGTCTTAATACCTGAGAAAGTCCGGTGCTTTGGAAATCATGTTTTCAAAATCTGCAAATCCTAATTTGCCGTCACCATCCATGTCAGCTTCTTCTATCACTTTCTCACAAACCAGAGTGATTTCTTCTGCTGTTAGCTCTTCCCGGGTCAGCTTATTGAGGGTTTTTTCCAGGTCTGCTTTACAAATGAAGTTATCTGTGTTAAAATCTGAATAGTAAAAGAAGCAAAAAAAAAAGATCATTGGCAACTCTCACACTCATTTATTTTCAGCAAACACATACAAAACACATACAAAAGTATCTCAATACATTACCATAGATCTTAAAGGCATAGATAGCTTTGAGCTCTCTGGGAGCCATTTCACTGAGCACAGAGAACATGTCCACAAAATCATTGAAGCTGAGGCTCCCTTCTCCATCTTCCGAGAAAGATTCCACAATTCTTTCCTTAAAGGGATTCTCCTGTAAATACAAACTTTTTATTACTTAAAACAAACAAATAAACAAAACAGTAACACCTGTTTGGAATATCAGCAAATCTGCATTCTCCTTGCAAATAAATAGTAGTTAGTTGTTTGAAAATCTCGTCTTGCGGATAACTTTTTTCTTCCAAAATGCACCCAAGAATTTACATTTGCATGTTATGGCACAAAGTGTCAGTACAGCATGCTGCTGCACAGTACTGCTTCTTGCCTAGATTTTCTCAGCTCCATTGTTACTCATTTTCTCTATACTGGTGTTGACCTCATTTCTCTTGCGAGTAGCACCTGCTTTATAAATGTTAGAATAAAGGTACTAAGAGTGCGAATATCAGTTGCATAAAATTGGTTCCTGACAAGCTGTCGTACTGATAAAGTCAAGAGAAGTACTGTTCCTGCATTGTGAAACTAGTAGATGCAGACTGGATGACAGTAGAAGAAACTAAGGGGAAAGTCAGTAAAACAAATGGAGATTTATACCTCTGCCAACACCTGACCTGAGGCTGGAGGAATGATTACTACTTATGAAAGCATTTTAAGAAGTAAACATAGCTACCTATCTGCTTAATGCAGAACCACCAATGAACCATCAATCAAACCAAGCCTGTTTATTAAGGATGTGGAATTGTATCCCTAGTAGCATCTTGTAGAAAGGTCTTCCATTTTCACTGCTATAAAAAATATCCAACCTCTGGTTGAAATGAATATGAATTCTAGAATTTTAAACTAAATTTCACCTCTTCAGAGATGATTCTAAGATCCTATTCCAGCACCTTACCAATGCAGTTGGTAACAAAGCCACTCTCAAAAGACAGTATCCTAAAACCATTAACACAAGAGCCAGCAAGCACAGAGAAGTTGCTTTACTGCTCTGAAGTCAAAAATAAATGCTTTTACAGCAACAAAACAATGTATTTCCCACAGCTGTACAAAAACTAAGATGAATTTGCAGTTATTTCTATAAAACAGGTATAAATCAATTCAACTGAGTGGGAATTAAACTCATGAATATGATCTGGACTGCAAGGGGCATCTGGCCAAGGCTGTTCTACAGATCCTGTCTGAAGTCAAAGATGGCAGTGAAAATACTGATCTCCTATAAATGCAGTCAGTTTTAGTTGTGGTATATCACACATTACTTGTAATATGCATGCAGCATTGGGTTTGATTTTAAAAGAAGTAGTATTGAGAAAACTGAAGAGCTCACAAATATCCACTTCAGGTTTCATTTCTCCTGAGTTAGGAATGAATTAGAAACATTAGGCACATGCGTTTTATTTACAATTCCCTTACAATATTTCAGTCCAGGTTGGAGCAGGTTCAGTTTCTATTTTCCATTTCCCTTACAAACTTGACTTGACATTTTTGACAGATTAGAGCCATGTCAAAGTTTTCACTGTTTGAGCTTGTAGCAAAATATATTTTAAATGCTATCTCTGTGTGGGTGACAAAAGTCATTATGTTTCCAAATTTCCCTTGTGATTTCAATTGGACATCATTATCTTTAGCTCTTGTTTTAAGCTGCTGCACATCATTAAAAGTTGCTGAATTTAACTTCAGAGACAGCTGTGTATTAGTAGTACATAGCCCAATTCTTGTAAGGTACTTTGATGTTTTACATTCAGCATAATCAGTAGCACAAGCCTATTGTGTTTGAGGACACAGCCTGGTAGAATCCAAATGTCTAGATTCTGTGATACGCGTTCTAATGAAGAATTCTAGCTAAGTTCCAGGAAAATCACCATTCCTTGAGAAACATAGTAAATGTGCCTGTTCATACTAAGTGGTCATATCAGACTTCTTAGCTGCAGTAATGCCCATGAAAGTATACCCCTGCATCCTTCTTTGTGCGTCAGTTACACGTAATGCGCCGTTTTCAGTCAATTTTAATTTTCAAGGATTCTTGTTAAAAGATCAGCATAACAAATGATAGTGAGTTGTGGCTGTGCAGATAAATAACATTTCAAAGAACACCTAGTTCCTGGAAAGCAGCATTCCTTTCTTCTTCAGGTGATTGGTCATGTGTGGACTCACTATTGGATGACTCCTTGCAGCGTGTTCCAAGGTGCAATTACAGAGAAATGGAGGGACATTTGGGTATAAGGCCTGGTTTGAAAAAGCCTGTCTTACGTCTAAGTACATTTGGCAAGTCAAACCACTCTGGAAATGTAAGAGCACATTTTGGCAGCCTTACTGGCTATAACTTTGAGATACTTGCATACAAAAGCTAAAAGGGTTATTCACATCCTCAGAGCATACCCGATTCATCAGGAGATCGTTACTTAATGGCAGTATAGGTCTCAACATACATTAACTACCTAATGAGATGCTCTTGAGCTCGCAGTTCGCACTCCAGGACTCCCTTCCATGGTAGGGATTGGAGTCTGCCAAAAGGCAAACAGCCATCCAACGGCAAACGACACAATTGTGTCAATCTTTTGTGGGTGGGTGAGTTCCCAGAAATCAAATTCAGAATTGTGATTTCTCAGAATAATCATGAAGACCAGAGATTTCAGCACTCCTAAATGTCAAGATAACTCCAACCTTTCTGGCTGAGATAATGGCAAAGATTAAGGTTGTTTTAAAAGATAGCTGAAGTAAGAACCACAGAGTCGTGGTCCCAAATGACAGACAATTAAGCCACTCAATACTTTATGAAAATTCTGCTGCATGGCTTACAGACTGAGCTAACTCCATAATAAGAAGCATTCCTACACTCTTAAAAGGGTAAAGATTAAGAACCTCACTGTGCTCTCAGCTTCATACATGAGGCTGAACTCACTGTTCAGAGGCAGAAAAAAATAGGCCAAAGAAAAATGAAATGCATCAGTGGGTACTGAAAAGAGTATCTGACTTGAGAGCTCGGAAATACCCCTGTCCTGTGAATATAGATATGGAGAGTTGCTCCAGAAAAAATGATTCATTTTGTTGTTTCAATTATTTTTCAGTGGTCATCTTATCACCAAGACAAAGCGGGATTCAATTCGTCCTACTTTCTTCCTCAAAGCACATAAATAAGAATGTATCTGTTAAACATATAAATATTAGGGAATGCGCAGTACAACAACAACAAAAAGTTAGAAATGCTATTGTTCTGATTTTATAATGCTACATCACTCTCTTGGGAACTGACCCCATCAGAACTAAGCGTCATGACAACAGCTATAAACTGACATCTTAGAGGCAGCACTGAATAACAAACAAGGACTACACAGATGCAAATATCCCTATCAGCAGTGAATATCAAACCCAGGACTTCCTTGTTCCAAGTGCTAGCCATGATCTCACTAAGTACACTGTGGTTGCATAAGATGAATTAACTACTTGACATGTTAGAGGCCTTGAAAATACCCGTAAGTCAGCAATGAATTAAAAGGACCTGGGTATATTTTCTAAGTAACTCTTTGCCAAATGTATCTCTAAAATCTAAATGAAAAATAAAATCTTTCTCATATCGATTCCTTTCCTTTAACTTTCTCATATTGTGTGTCTTCAGGCAGTATATCTGTAGTTTACACAATGGAAAGTATTAGTTTACCTTCACAGATACTTTTCACATCCTTTCTGTAATTTCATTACCTCTACTCTAAAGAGCACAGATTAAGGTTCCATCATATTTAAAGGAAAAGCCATGGGGGGAGGGAGCAATGGGGAAAATGATACTGTTCCTTCATAGATCGTTTTCCTTCAAGTACTAATTGTTTAAGAAAGAACACTTTTACAACAGAAAACCTACATTTGTCTCATTAAGAAGCTTTTTCCATCCTCTCACAATAAAAATGAGACAGAAACGATGAAGAACTATTACAGCTAAAACTCAGCTGTTTTGCAGATTGTTGATGTTGAAGCTACTTGAGATAATTCTTGTAAAAGAGCTATCTATCTTCTTAACCGTTGCTTTTTCTACTTAGACAGCTGTGTTTCTACCTATTTTTAATACACCATCACATCTATTCTGGCGTAAGGACTTAGAACACAATATGATAAATCATGATGACTAGTTTTCTAAGAAAAAAGAAGCCAGGCTGGATGTGGCTCTGGGCAGCCTGGTCTGGTGGTTGGCAACCCTGCACATAGCAGGGGGGTTGGAACTAGATGATCACTGTGATCCTTTTCAACCCAGGCCATTCTATGATTCTATGAATACTATCACTGGCCTCATGCCAGGGGTTGCAGTCAAATCTTACCATGTCATTTGTTACTCACACCTTGCTCTCGTTTCCATCAGAGGTGTGAAAAAAACACACCATGAAAGCACTGTGTCCCCTCTTGCCTCACCCATTTTGCAATCATCTTGCAGCTTGACCAATTAATTTAAAGCACAATATCCTTTTACCACAAACTAACTATGTTTTAGAAGCAAGATGCTGCAAATAAATCTGAAACAATTCTCCTTAGGTTAAGGTAACTAAGCTAGAGAGGCTGGAGCAGTCATTACAAGATGCTTCTCAGTTTTACATCTACATAAACCGGCCTTTACTTTTGGATTTCCATGCAAGTGACACTAGCAGAGATGCCCAAACACACAAAGCAGTCTGCAAAGCACTGCTTAAAATCACAGGAAATGGTTTTATTTTATTTTGAAGCACCATGCATGCATTCATGCTCAAACCTATAAAAAATAAGGTGCAAACTTAGATTCTGAAAGGTGGCCAATTCACTGTTCCCTGTGTGTCCTTTCTTCCTCCTGACTGATTCCTGTGCCTGCTGCTCATTCTGTTTCAGTCGTGTGTGGATTTATGAACTACCTCACTCACCACTGCAGTGAATGACAAGGCCTGTGAGGATCAATGAAGTTAGAGCGTGAGGCAAAAATGGAAAGCAGCAGACTGTAAAGTGAGCGAAGCAAAAATCGTTCCCCTCCAGAAAGCCCTTTTATAACCTACTCTACTCTTGACACAAAGATTGCTGCATCACCATATACCAGCTTGAAGTTTCTGACTATTAGGAATGTATACACCACAATGACGATGGCCACACATGCAACTTCTACAGATCATACGTGACCTCTGTGATCAGGCTACATTCCTGCATCCAGCTATGAAAAAATGACAGAGATAAGGCAAGTGAAATCAGTTTTGTTTTGAAACAATCTTCCTTTCCACACGGTTTCACCCTGAGCAGCTCATGATGTTGCCACATATTGCAGTATTAATTGCTGTAATCTCAGATATGCTTATATGCTGTCATTAATTTAGTAGATATATTTGCCTGTGTAACCACAATGATCAAAATTAGAGAACAGACGCTACAATGAAACAGTTGGAGTAAACTAGATCTGTTAACTTCAGTGTAATGGTAGACCTAATCAACTTAAAGTATCTGCCCCTTCTTTATTTATTTATTGCTTGCCCTGACTTTCAACTTAAGAACCATGAATTAGTGAAAAATTCATTACCAATTTAAGTAAGTTCTTCTTTGAAACACAGGTATCATATTTAAATTCACCCTGGCTCAAAACATTAATGCGTGAAGTAAAGATGTTTCTTTATACTAGCAGAATCTAATTTAGAAAAGTGCATTATTGATTCTATCCATTTGTCAGAATCTGCAGCAGTATTGAGCTGAACATTGCCAGTAACTAGAAGTGTAATGTGCATATGAAAAAAGCCAGGTGCATTGAAATTATCACTAATTTTATTAAAATTCAATAGACATTTAGTTTGTTTGTTTCTATTTTGAGATTCAAATATCAGTTTAGTCTTTGCCTTGATGAGAACTTACTCAAGAACAACACTAACAATTTGTTTAGCAGTCTGGAAAAGTTGGAAAGGTTAAGGACTTTTTTTTCCATATTAACTACAGAAAATACCTACATTGCTTGGAAAATGAACTCTGCATGAAACACTTCTTTCTCCCCATCTGTATAGGAAGTAGTAAAATTCGTAGTGACCACGGCTGGTCCAGGTTTATGGCTGATATCCTAGCTGGCATTTTAAAATCCTGTACTGATAATATTTTGAAAGACGTGATGGGGCAGAGGAGGGAAGTAAGATCTATTATCTTCATCTGACTGTTATTTTACTGGAAACAAGCTCACTATGAACTCTTACAAACTCTGTTCCTGAAATGAGTGGTTAATCAGCAATATTTCTAAAGTCTTCCATGTCTCTTGAGATTTGTGAGAGAATTATTAAATTTGACAGCAAATTTATCCTGTTGCTGGCATAAAATCAAGTTCAATTTCCCTCACAATGTATTCTGAAGCTGGATCAGAAAGCTTTACAGACTTGAAGGGGTACAAGAAGATCAGTTTTGATCCACTTTAACTACACTTCTTTAGTCTGTTCCCTTTACCACCTATGTTTGCTATGGCAGCAAGATATGCTCTTATATCTGAAAATCTAATTATGGTTCAAAACGAAACTTACATATTATATCTCAGTTTAAACATTCTGCTGTCCTGTAAAAATAATAGCTAATGTTTTCATAGAATGAACAGTTTCCTAAGCATCTGATCCTACAACATTAAAGCCAATAAAAGCACCATTAAAGCCAATAAAAAGTGTGATTATCACTATTCACTGTCTTTTCTGAACTGAAGGCTGAAATCGGCCTGTCTTCATTTCTCACAAAGCAAATTCTGGCCATCTGGCAGTTAAGGGCTTCATAAGGGCTACATAACCGAGCCGAGCAGTTCAGATTGCATTACCAATATCCTAGAGATTCAGGCTCAATAATAAAATAAAACTTAAGAAACAGCCATCTTCCACACCAGAAGCACCAGTACAAACACCTAAGACACTAAAGCAGTGAATAAGACGTGAGCTGCTAAAGAGAGATAAAACTACTTGCAACAATGGATGAGTGAATCAAAACCCCTTAAGAAAGATGGATTTTAATTACAAAGATAAAAATGCAATATTCATGTATAAGCAAAAATACTAGCTGGCTTAATTCAATCAAGATCTCCCACAGTGATGTAAAGCACAGGCTATTTTATCCTGCCAGGTACTGAAAAATCCAATTACTTTACATTCATATAGGTAAGACCGTTAGTGATCTGTGATATTGTACACTAATTTGCACTTTTATATATGTCTGCCCATCCAACATGTCAGCATTTCAGTAAATAATCCTATTTCAACAAAAATAATCTTCATTTTGTCCCAGCTGGTAAGCATCATATAATTGGCTCTTGCTTATTGCTAAGAGTAAGTCCTTTTAATTAAATAATCTCAGACAAATCTCATAGGGACATTAAAAATAAATTCATCTGGTCTACGGATTGCCTCTAAGGGGAAAAAGAAAGTAGAACACAGCAGCTATCATAATTATCAGTTCATCCAGACCACCAGCCTAATTCTAAGTGGGAACCACAGCAGATAGGGAAAGTATTTTCAAAAAGATGAGTGCAGTAGATATTTGGGGGACTTCTGGAGTTAGAGATCACATACAAATCATAAAACTTATCAGCAATTGTGGAATTCTGCTCTATAAAAGCACTTAAATAACTTTTGATGACATTCATGATGTCTCCAGAATGTCTCGTGGTAATGAGTTCCTCGATATTTTCACGTGCTGCGTCAGCCATCTATCTGATAACTTCATGAAATATCTCCTTGTCCTTCTGAAAAGTAGTACACAATTGTTCTCTTTTTGCTCACCTGCTAGTCTTATTCAGCTGAGCCTATGAGGAAAAAGAAGGCTTAGAGAAAGCCCTGTAATTCCCAACTTTTAGCTCCATTACCTATTTAACAATATGCATCATCATAGAGCCTATGGGCCCAGTTAAGTCTGCTTGTGCTAGAACTTACCTCAGGCTACGGAGTTAGATGTCTAGTTATGTTTTAAACAACCTAATTCTGGATAGTCAACTTAGAAACTGGTGTTACTATCTCCAGCTGGGATTCAGTTTGAGGTAAGTAAAATACAGGGCACCTTTGCAAAGTACTGTGGACTTTTTTAAATTTGCCTAATTTATTTATTTGTATAAGAAAAAAAAGCAAACAAATATCTGTGTTATATAAAATTTACATGAAATATTTATATGATATCAGAACAGTTAATGCTCAGTAAAATATTTTATGCATTGATGAACTGAAAAGAACATTTCAGCAAGATCCTTATACCATCTATTTTCAAAGCCCGTAATTACTTTTCCGGATGCACTTTCTTCTTCATTAACTACACAGGCATATAACTTAGGTCCTTTAATAGATATTTCAACACATTTGTACACACAACGTTGAAAACGAATGGTTTACGGAATGCTGTTGCTGCTATTAACATCTCTTTAATAAACAAACCTGGAATTACACTACTTTCACATCCTGTTTCTATGTCACACAGAGCAGCATAATGGACAAAGCATAATTTTTGTTTAAACTCCAGTACCTACATGATTTATTAAATGTCATTCATTTCATTAGAGATGAGCTAGGAAGGACAGCTTTGTAAACTGCAGAGGACAGAATTACACTGATACCCCTGGCAGTCAAGGACACTGAGTGTGTCAAGGACACAGACCATGCAAACAGCTGGTAAGAAACTAACCCAGAGCTGAACTGTTTAGCTTTAGGAGCTACATAGCTTTGGGAGTTCAAAAGCTGCACAGCTCTCAACCAGTTGATGAAAGAAACATTTTATAAGTTCTAGGAAAAGCCTGTATCACATCATAGGTTTCATTTCTGTAACTATTTAAAGAACAGAGAAGTACATACTCATTATATTCCTAAACTAAGCAATGCCGTTAAGGGAGTCATTAGCAAAACAACCCTGTCAAAGCCCACTAGCTTCTAAAGGACACTATATGCAAGGTGGAAAGAGTATAAAATATAGTTTTATTTCCTCCTCGTTTCCTTTAAATTCTATTCCAACTATATATGCAAGAAAAACATCCACCTAAATATTTTCCCATTTCTGTTCCTGGCTACGCCCTAGAACAGTAACAGCAAAGGAAAGACCTTGGTTGCCACAGTGCTTCAAGGCACCAAACTTGCTTTGCAAAACCTCTGGCAGACAATTTACAGAGCTAACAAGGTGCAGTTGGTAAGCAGTTAGAAGCCTTACCTTTAGCTCAGGCATGTTTATTATAAGCTGCATAGGTAGTTTAACATCAGGATCCTTTGTATAGTCCATGGGCACAACGTTTGGTGCCATTTCGTAGTACCGGCCATGCAACCTGTAAGCAAGTAGAAAAAACAGCCAACTTAAATAACCAGTTCAATTCGTATGGTATAGACCCATGGAATCATAGAGTAACGTGAGATGGAAGGGATCCACAAGGATCACTAACTCCTGGCTTCACACAGGACCACCCAAAATCCAACCATCTTTCTGAGAGCATCATCCAAACACTCCTTGAACCCCAGCAGGCTACTTCCCCAAGGAGCATGCTCCAGTGCCCAGCCACTCTCTTCATGAAGAACCATTTCCTAACATTCAGTCTCAGCAATAAGACACAAATCCGGCTAATTGTTATTTTTAAGTATACAAGGCTAAACCTGCCAAATTTCCATCTTTTTTAAAAGCTTTGATGCAGTATCCAGCATAACTCAATGTGGGTAACCAATAGAAAAACAATGGGAGTTCCTCAGCCTGTTTTGAAGTTCTGAGAAAGACATACACCATGGAGTGAAATACAGTGTTAGTCTAGAGCAGTGATACTCTAGCCTTCACGCAATCCATTGGTGATACTGCTCTCACGCTTGGATGGAGCAAGTACCAAGACCAATATGGGAACCAGCCTCAATAGCCATCACTGTGTGTATTATTGTTCTGACACATCTCTCAGTGACGTTACTTACTAACTGGAAATGGTTTGCCATTAAATCCCCGTGCCAAAAGCTCTAACCTTTCTTCTGTTCTTATAGAAGCAGAAAGCACTTCAGATGATGATCTGAATTCATAAGTAGTTGTGACCTGGCTGGGAAAGGCTTTATGTTCTTTCACTCAGCATGTCCCTGAACAGGAAGCATATCTGACAAAAACAAAGTGGCTTTGGCTCTCTGCCCTTGTCACAAAAACAGTTACATCTTATCAGAGGAGCAATGTAAGGTTTTGCAGTGCTATTTAAATACATATAGGTTTGGAAAGGCTGCCATTTACCATAAACAGACCACTACGTATATTCATAAGCCCAGAGTCTGCAACCAGCCTCACTGCCCTTGCGATGACTACAAATCCTGCACTATCTGCTTCTAGGAATGCTTGTGGATGCCTGCATCATTACTTTCCCATTTCTGGATGTGCTCCCTTTGTTGTCAAGACCCGTAACTCAGCACTGAGGATGCAGAGGAAAACCTGGTAGCATTTACTAGTGTTTTCCTTCCCACAGATGAGAATAAGAAGAGACATAGTAACAAATGTTTTAACAGGCAGATGATGCCCTGTTCCTTCAGATATTGGTGTATATTTAAGCTTAACATACTATACCCTGGGGTTAAAGCCATGATTCCCTAACAAACTGCTAACAAATTAATTCAGTCCAAACCCAAACTACTGATCTGCTCTTGCAGGCATTTCAGGTCTTCCCACTGACCCATCTCCCTAGCATAAGCACTAACACTTAGGAAACTAAGTTTCAAGGAATTGATGATTGAAAATACAGAAGTTTCACAGCTCCTTGAGGGAGCTCACACAGTTGCAACACTAATGCTGCTTGTGCATTTATATCAAATTAATTTGCTACTGATCTTGGAGAGAAAGTCTAACTGTCCCCAAGGTCACCACTGGGTGTGTTAAGGTACAGAGAAGCTACTTGTGTAATGAGAACTCTGTGCTGAAGGAATGCTGAAAACAAAAGATAAAAGCTTGTAATGGCTCACTGATTAGAAGGAAGTAAGCAGAGGCTTTAAAGTGGACTTCAGAACCCAATGTATTTAATGCAACATCTCACCAAGTGTAGAGCTGCTTCCATGGTACTGGCCACTTGATTTATGTTATGAAGAAGAAAGAATTTTATTCAGGAATATATCTATCCTATTTAATGCTAAACAACATGAATGTATTCAGTGTACACTCAACTTGAATAATACCACCCAAAAGACTAACTTCTAGATTGCTTTTGCATATTCACAGAAAACAAATACCAGTGCAGCTTCATTGGCACAATGAAACAGAGCCAAGAGTGCCAGCACTGTCCAAGTAGTGCAGAGGAGTTGTGGGTTGACCTGGCCAGAAACCAACTGTAGAGAATGGAATAAAAAAAATTTCCACCAAAATCAAAGCTACTGCCTCTCGTTCAGATAGAAGGGTTACACAGAAGAGTTGTAGAACAGCTGCTGGCAATATGCAGGGAACGCAGTGCTTCAGAGACCAGAGCAGCACTGATGAGCCTGTCTATAGCCCTGGAGAGAGGTCTGAGCACTCAGCCGCTCTGAACATCTGGAGACAACAGCAGCTATGAGCAAAAGCAACTGCATTTCAGACAGCATTGCACAGGCTGCAGGGAAGAATGCATCATGATGATGAAAAGACAGAGATGGGAACTTATTTATAATTGATGCTATAGTGCCCTGGTGATGCAAACTGTCAGGATGCACACACTAGCAGGCTGTTGCCTTGAAGCCTATGGACACCACACAGCAGATCTCCACATACAGCAGTGGATGAGCTCTGAAGAACTCAGACCATGGAAAGCCTCTGCAGGAGCAGGTCCTGGGCTGGAGCTGCAGCCCATGGAGAGGAGCCCACGTTGGAGCACGAGGTCTGGGGGAGCTGCTGCCTGTGGGGATCCATGCTGGACCGCACTGTTCCTTGAAGAACAGGATCCACGGTACAGACCCACGTTAGAGAGCAGGGCTTGAAGAGCTGTGGCCTATGAGCCACACAGGATCTGCTGGGGAAGGACAGCATCCCGTGGGAAGGACCTATGGAGCAGGGGAAGAGAATGAGAAGGAAGGAGCAGCAGAGAAGTGTTATAAACTGGCTGCTGCCCCTGTTCCCCTTCACTGCTCAGTGGGAGGTAGGTGAGGATGGAAGTGGGTGAAGGTGTTTTCAGTTTGCTTTTATTATCTCATGGCCACAGTCTGTAAGTAGTTGGCAATAAATTACATGAATCTCTGTTATACTCACTCTGTTTTGCCCATGACGATAATTGGTGAGCCATGTCCCTGTCCTTATCTCAACCCTTGAGACCTTTCCCATTGTATTTTCTCCCCTATTCCTTTGAGGAGAGGACATGAGTGAGCCACGTGGCACAGTTCAGCTCCCCATCAAGGTGAAATCACCACCATCACACATCCACTGGCTGCTTTTGCAATGGCAGTTAAATGTTGCATGCAGCAACTAATACACGAATCTCCATGGTGCAACAACTCCTCAGAGAATTACTGCCTCCAAAGATTGCAAAGGGTTAAAGCACTCTCTTAGGGAAAAGGGCTATATACAACTGAAATAAAACAATAGGAAACATAGTGCTGTGTCTGAAGGCAGCAGATAGAAACATCATAAAGGAACGCAGGTCCCAACTCAACAGATGGCCATGTGACAAATGGGTACAGAACAAAGAATAGTGAGAGATGTGTAGGAATAGCTGAAAGGGAAAACTGAAATGCTTTCTACCTTCTTTGCTTTCCAGTCGAAGTTATTTTCATTATTCATATAGAATAAAAAGCTGCACACCAAAATCAGATCTTTAAAAAGGCAGTATAAGAGCCAAGTCGGATAGATGAACCTTCTGCCAGCTTTTAGTTAATGCCAAGTGCTCTTTCATCTCTGCAATGCAAAATGAAGCAGTACAAATTCTCTCAAGCCAATACTAAATAAATATCCTCCAAAAACACCTGCAGTAAAATAAAAAATTCTGCATGAGAAATGTCTTTGGTGCATAGCTTATACCAATAAATTTATTCTAAAAGATGTAGTCATTAGGAAGACTTTGTCTTTCAGTACATGTAAGCATAAAAGCATTCACATAACTACATAAAGCTCAGTGCTCCTTGTCCTGTCACCGAGCATCACAGGGAAAAGCCTGATTCTACTTTCTTTCCATCCTCTCCTCAAGTATTAGTACACATGGACAAGATTCCCCCCAAGCATCCTCTTGGCTAGTTGAAATGATCCCTGCTCTGACTTCCCTCATAAGAGACATTTCTCCAGACCCTCCACTGTGCAGGGGGCACTTTGCCCACCTGTCCCCAGTTTGTTCCACTCCTCTCCTGTACTGCAGAGCCCAGAACTGGACACAGAGCTCCAGGCTCCATACAGGTCAGTACTGAAAATGAGTTGTTCTCACCTGTGCCTAGCAAACCAGGTGCAACGTGACCAAAGTATTATAAAGGAAAACTTTATGACACAGAAGATGTAGATCATAAAGAATGGCCTAGATATCTTTCATTCGGGGAGCTAAACAAGCTTAACACCAGGAATAGAAACATAATAAACAAGATCAACAGCAGCTTCAGGATATATGTTCTTCCTGTGTGTAGTTTCTTAGACACAATTAGAAGATTCCCAAGGGTATAAAGCCCCCTCCTTCATCCTCTTGGCAAACCCTATTTTCCCCAGAGCTGACAAAAGCAAAAGTTCACCCTTCTTTATGTAGAGGCCAAATTTTACTAAAGACAGGATGTGTTAGGAATTCACAAGCAGTGTTCCAGCCTCTCCTTCTATCTGCACAGCAGCCTGCTCCAAAGGGGAGATGCATCTCAAGCACTTTTTTGTACTTGCTCCCTTCTAAGGAAGGTTTTGCAGACACTTGGAGGAAACCTCTGCTTATCTTCCCAACTTAACTGTCAGGCAGGTTTCAGATTTAAAATCCAGCGTATCTGGATGGGCCAGACTGGCTTTTCTGAACCTTTTCTTTTTCTCTTCAAAGACACATCAAGGAACAGGCAGAGAGAACAATGCAACAGAATTACAAACGTTCTTCTGTAAAACTGGCCAGCTGGTGCCCAACTTGGTGATTTAGTGCTGTATTCCTCCAGCAGCTGTCTAGCTAGGATAAGTCAGTCTCAAATTATAAAACAACTCTAGTTGACAGAATTTGTGCTTTGGGGCTAGAACAGACATCCAAGAAATCAGGGTTTGAATGCTTTGGTATTTGCCAAATCATACTAGTCTAGAGGGAGAAACAGAACCAGATGGGCTGGCTAGCAGGCAAGCATTAATACTGGAGTTACAGGTTGGCTGCTAGAAAATCTGGTCCACAAAACTGTGGAAGGGAAACACTGCCTTGTAGGAGACAACTTAACCACTTGTTCCCATCTACAACCACAAGACAAGCATGTTAAGCAAACAGATGAATTGTTGCTATGAATATAGTGTGGTGGGCTCTTTTGATTGTTTGTTTCGGGATTTTTTTCCTAAGCCTCTTCCAATCCCCCCCCCCATCCCCTCTAATGGATCTTTTTCAGTACAACAAATCTTTTTTGAACAGTAATGCCAACTACTGAGGTCCCAACAATGCTGGCTGGAATGGAATTTCTCCCCTCTCCTTATTTATTTTAAACAGCAGGAGGGGGATATTTATTTTTAAAGTTTTCTTATAGCAACTAATTCCATTGTCACATACCTTGGGTACAACTGGCAGATACATTGCATTCCACATTTGCAACTTTTTCTCCTATCTACTGATAGCTCTTAGCACTTCACTGCTTGAATATCAGTTCAGCTTGTTGCTAATTTTGCATATATATATGTTTGTAAGGTTGATTTTCAGTGTCTGATTCGCTTCTGCTCAATGTTTTTTAGGTTTAAAAAAAAAAAACAAATATTCACATGTACCTTAGCCAAGAAGTTAGTGCACTTACATAACAGAGGCAAGAAAGGACTAACACGTGCAGGAATATACGATCAGCCTTCACTACAATAAAGATATGTTGCATTTGTTTGTGCTCTCTTATCCACAAGAGTAGCCACTCATGAAGGAGATCTGCTTTCAGCAAATTCACAGTGGCTGCTTCTGAGCACGCATTACATTCTAGGCATCCAGGAGCTGATCCGGTGTTCTGGAATCTGTCTGTATGCTGAAGTTGTGCCCTGAAGTTCTGGACTAATTTCCACATTCTGAGCAACAGAGGAGCATGTTTTCAAAGCCCTAGCATGTACCTATCAAAAAAATTAGTAAGGTTCTAAACATTTGTCAGCTGTCCTCTAAGAATTTGAGATAATACATTCCTAGTAGTGATACAAATATCTCTACATTATCCAACAGTCTTTCGCATTCTTTTGTCCTGGGCTCACAAGTGCTATCCAATGGGTTGTGTAAGCACTTCCCAGGGAGTGTATTTCTACTGGTGATAAATAGTCATCTGAAACACCAATAACAGTATATGGCTTTTCTCTTCCACCAGCCATGTTTGCCTCTTCTGCAGCCCATACTGGGTTTTCTTCACCTCCTAGACTGTTGTTCTATTGTGCCTATTTCTTTCTCACCTTATATTCACGAGCTGTTCTGTTTGCTGATAGTTTATAAACATACTGCTTTGCTTTCCACGCCTAGATTATCAATCAGGAGAACATGTCAAGAGCCCCCCGACAGCATCCTGCATTTACATGGTCATAAGTTGATCGTAGTACCAAAGTCCTATACTAAGTCAATCTAACATCTCTCTTGCACAGAAATGCAGAGTCCAGCTCTCGTCTCCTTCCCTCATTTTCAGCTGCATTTTCTTGCTCCAGCACTCATCCTTCAGAGAGCAGTTTCAGCTCATTAAATCAGCCAAAAAAAAAAAAAAAAGATTTATTGTTGTTTGGGTTTTCTCAGAGGCTATTTTTCCCCAGGGAGGGAAGGATAAAACCACTTAGCCTATTTCACCTAATTGCAATGTCATGCTGTTTTACATGAGATTAAATTCATCTAAATTGGAGCTGCAGTACTTATTCCTTCACCCCCATCTATCTAAACAACTGTGTCCCTTCTTTTGGGTCATCACTAATACTCACAGGAATAGGTGGTGAGCCAGCCAGCCAGGGAGGCTCATTTCAGCCAAAAAGAAAAAAAGCTATTAGCTTTTCTTTGGCAAGGTTACTCCTGAACTCACTGAACTCAGCAGCTGCACTAGAAATTCTGTTCAGACTAAACCTTGGATCTGCATTTCCTTCGTGCCACATCTGAAAGCATTCTGCAATGCATAATGAAAGGCACAGCAGTACTTACTTGCTTTCTAAATTGCAGGATACGACAAATCAGTAAGTGCCAATTACTGAGGGGTTATAAACCCTTTTATTCCCACCCAGAGAATTTAGCCTGTGCTGAAACACCTCTTGATGGCACTCCATCCCTTAGACAGCAAGCCACACTCAACAGCTCACACTTAGCACAATAATACAGTCAGTTACAGTTATATCTGCCATATCATAAACAGATCACGTACAGAGCTTCTCAGTAAGTAGATACATCACACTATGAGGATAAGGCAGAAGAGGAAACAGAATGATTCCAAGCGACTGTTCCTCCTCCTACAACTGCATGCTTTTTCAGAATTACTCCTATGACTTAATTCTTCTAAGCACTCTACATCAAACATTAATATCCAGTTTGGTATGTGGTACTTCGGAAACAGAGCATCTATTACCCACCATCCATTAACCTAATCTCTTACCCCAAGAATATCTGTTTTTCACAGATAATATTCTGAGGTTGCACAGTTTCTCTTAAGCAGTTTTTTTTCCCCACTTTTTTTGCACAATATTGCACAGTCATGTAGTCAAAGGCTCCCTTATCTCCCATACACAGTCCATAAGAAGGAGGCTTTCCTTTGGCCTAACAAAAAATCACATAATCGAGTCTAAGTGCATGCTTTGTTCTCTTCCCAGGGAATAGATGTTTTCCTTACAGCTTCACTTATACAATCTATTAGGCTTTCAAGGTACTCAAGTCAAAGAGAGTTATATGCTCTTATTGGAAGAGGCTGCATTTGCATTGCACAATAAATTATGAGAGAGCATTATAATTTGTATCACTCATACTCTTTGGACATTAGTGAGTAGAGAAAAACAGCAACACAAGGCTAGTTATTTGCATTTCTTTGCTTTTTAGAAAACCAGTGCTCATCCAAGCCTGTCAGGGTTATTTTAACTCAAACACCACTTGTCACAGTCAACACTTAACTGTGTTTTACCTGGTCTGTTTAACTGATCAGATCTATCAGGTGACAATGACATCTCTCAGATACTGTGAGCCTCAGGAACTATGCAGACCAGTGTTTGCACTGCAACAGGATGCAAAGCCTACAACACAGATCAGTTTTAACATTCTGTAGGAAGAAATAGATTCAGTTATCCTTACCAGGCAGAGCTTGCAACCTAAACAAAAGGAGTATTCTTCTCACACTTAAAAGGCAATGAAATATGAAATCTGGGTTTAACAGACGAATTAAAGGGGCAGTTTGTCAAGGTGCTTGGTTGCACACAGACTAGTAACAGAGTAAGAAAGTAAACAAAGAACTTTCAATTCTTTAGTCCCTATCTCACCCAGACAAGCTTTTTGAGATAAAAAAAAATCTTGTTCTTAAGTAGCAGGAGAATCTTTTCCACAGTTCTGTGTTGCTTCCCTCATCTGCAAGTCCTACGGATCAGCGATGTCCTCTACTCTGACACACTTGCAAGGCAAGGGTTTAAAAAACAAAAATCACATAATATCTATCCGTGAATGCATTCAAATCATGCAGTTCTGAAGGAGATACAGTCCAGAATACTACGACATCAACATCTGCAAATTCAGTTCATTTATACCTGCTATTTTTACAATGTCCTGAGACATTCAGTGCCTTGAGATCAAAGGCCAACATGTTATCGTACACCAAATTCCAGAGTGCATGTGAAAAACTTATGCCATTTCCATAGGGAAATATCTCTTCATTTCTGTCAGCTTTTACCTGCTTGTCAGAGCTGTGCAATGGTAACAAATGTATTTTTTTTAATCCACTGCAACCCAGAAAAGAAAAAAAGCAGAACCAAACAAAGTAATATTTCCGACTTCTCAGTTCAAAGCCAGCTTTGGCCAATGCCATAAACTCCTGTTAGCCATCATACAGTGGCTTGTTCTTTTTTCCTACCTTTGGAACAACTTCTCCTGAATCCACAGTGTCTCTTTCAAAGCACACTTTATGTATTTTCTGAGCTGCTCACGATGGCTCAAATTTACAGTGTGGAAATGCAGTTTCCCAGATGTGACAAAGTCTGCCTGTTCAGATTCAGCAGTTTCCTAATTACATCTGCTGGGGAGATGCTTGATTCTTTACTTCCTCTCTATCATTCTCATTTTATAGTTCTGCATCCATTCTCACCCTGACAACACTGCATTCTTGCTAGAAAATTCGTCGTATTTTAAATCATATTCTTTAAATCAGGCCTGTGCTAAACACACTCTAGATCTCTGTTTGTGCAGATTTTTCTTCTCTAGATGTTAGCTGTACAAATACCAAAAACGAATCCACCTCCTTGCAGCAGAAATCAATTATACTTTCAGGTATCCATTTCAGTATTTCTCTCCCAAACAAGAAAGAGAACGATCCCTAAGCGAAAGATGGCACAGTGTCACACTTTGCTAATTGCTTCCCTTGGAAGGGCCCAAATGCCCTGACAGATCAAACACAAGTGACAAACCCAAGCTAAACTGCTAATGTAAAATCCTTAGTTTGTAATTATTTTCCTCACTGGAACAGGTATGAATGCAAGTATTAATAACTGCTTATTACATTGTGTTGGTTGTTGGTTTTTTTCCAGTTTAGACTTCAAAGGGAATTAGAGAAATGTAAAGCAATTTTCTTTCATTTATTCAGTCCCAGTTAATTTCTTTCACAAGCTGTATCCCGAGACACTCATGTGAAGCAGAAGAAGAGTATTTCCTGGTTTTTTCAGGGCTTAGAAGTGGCCAAAGGTCTGCTTTGCACAGAAAGCAAGACTAAACCATTTCTGCTTGCTTGGGTTTTTTCCTGGCTGTATAATGTGTGTATCTGAGATTTGGTGGCTACACATGGACATCTTTTATTCAGCATCCAACTACTGCAACTAATAACACTGCAGGAATATCACTGTCACACAACTGCTGTTTCAGACAACTATGATGACAAATTCTGTTGCTGTCAGTGTTCTTTAAGCAGAACTAACACTACAGCCCTGACAGAACATACAATGGCCACTGGTGGTTATTTGAGCTGCAGGCCTTTTGTGGGGTACAAAAACACAGTGTGACACCTCTTGATAGCTAACAATTGTGTGTCATTCCTGGAGGTCTGCAGCTAAGGAAAGCTTGGTTAAAGAAGTCACCTCCATGGTACAGTTACCCACACTTGTGAAGCCTTGACTTGCTTTGAGACCAGTCTCTCTGGAGGGGCCAGCCTGCGTTCAGCTCATATTTAGGCCCACCACACAAGCTCTGACTAGTTCAGTCACATTATAACTTGACACGAAACAACACTGCACTTAATTTTGAATCATAACAGTTAGATAAAAGGGACGCAGACCAAACTCAGCCCTGGCATTGCTATGTTCCTACCGCACGGTGGTCTCACAGATGTTGTCCACTGACCAGGATCAAGTGCTTCTTTGTGAGCAATGAGAACAAAATACGCAAGAAACTAACTCAAATATCACCTGTTTTTTTTCCCCCCGTAAAAAAATAAATCACCCCATCTAATACTACACCGTTACTTTTTGCCATGACAGAATTACTGAACGTTTTACTGAGGTTTATGCCAACAGAACTAAGGCAGAGAACATTTCTCACATGGACCACGTGTATCTTTGACTTGAGAGAAGAAGTTCCCAGTGTTTATGAAAACAAAAGCTGTTTCCCCGATACCTCTTACATCTCAGAAACAATTCAAATCTGAGAGTCCTGGAACACCGTGAGCTCCTAAGTCTGGACACAAACCACAGATTCATCCTCCCTCCTTATTAGGGCAAAAATCCTCAGGAAAAACAAAAACATGAGTGGATTGAAAGGAAAAAACCTGTGTTGTACTTGCACAGATCCTTAGTCTGAATGTTTGAAGATCAAAAATCTATGGCAGGCTCCCAAGGCAAGAAGTCAGCACAGACAGATAGGAATGACTTTGGTTTGACCCAGTCCATCAAAATTGAAACAAAGCAGTGCTATGTACTTCAAGCAGTGAGACCCACAACTGCTTAACCGCAATCCCAGCCTTAGCAACTTACTAAAGAGAGACTTCCTACAGAAACAAACCAGAAGACACATCTCAGTGTTTATGTTCCACCAGTTTTCCCCATGTTGGAGCTCATACCAAAGCCCACACTGGCTGAAGAAGGAGCCCTCACTTTATACCTGAGCAGAAGAGCAGTACTTTCCCATTGCACAGTCACAGCTTCTCTACTGATCCCTAGAAAAACCTATGGTGTGGACATTAATTAACCTGACATCTTTTTCCTTACATACATTTACATATTATGCATGTATCCTGAGTCCAATCCTACACTCATCCAGTTATCCAAAATAACCAGCTTCCTCACTAGTCAGAAAGAAAGATTTCATTTTTTCCACATGGATTATGAAGAAAAAATTAATATAGCTCACTTACCGAAGGATTTCTTTCCTAGTGAAGAACGTGCAATCCTGTAAAACACAACAGGTGTTACTGTATGATATGAATTCTGAAAGTAAGTGCAAATCATTACTTTTTAATATTTTTGGAAGGAAACTCAGATCTGGCAGAAAAAAAACATTATAGATGCCATTTGTTTACCATCTAGTTTTGATTCAGAAAGCAACATATCCTATAAAATCATGAAAATATTCTAAGGACGGGGCTGTCAGGAAAAATTATATTCTTCGAGTGGAACTCCTGGAGAAAAAGCATGCAGTTTGTTTGCAATTAGTTGGACAACAAGAAGATCTTTGAGGTCCTTTTCAACCCAGGCCATTTTATGATTCCACAATTCAGTTTGCTGAAACGTTCCTCCAATGTGAAATGATCAGAAGGAAAATTAAAATAAATAAGATGTAGGTGAAAAATATTCCACAAATAGATCTAGAACACAATAAATAACGAACAGATTAAGAAAACTATCTTGTAACTTGGACTCTGCAATTCACACTTGTTTAAATCAATGTCAGAGTTTCGCTAGGAGAACTGACACTTCACAAGTGAACAGCAATTTGAGCACTGGAATATTTTGCACTGTGTGTATTTCTACACGTCACAAAACAGGTTATATTTCCAGGTGTTGCAAAGGCACAATAGCCAGACACATGCCATTAATGGAAGGAAATAGTCCCTAATTTCACTGTATTGTCTGCTAGACGTTTGGGGCAAATTCTGCCCTGCCTCCAAAACTAGGAACACTGGTGGCAATGAAATACTGGGTGACCAGTCCAGCTTCCTGTTCAGGCCATAGGTTTGGATAACATACAGCTCTGTGTCATGGAGCTACCAGCTGCTGGAGAAGCAGCATAGGAGCAAATGCTCCAATGACAAAGGCACACAATCCTCGACGACCAGCTGCTTCTCTCACAGGCCCAGGGGATGTAGCAGACACGTGCTCAAGAATTCAGCCTTTCTCCTTTAATGTAAACATCTAAAATGTATATTAAAAGGCAGTTTGTGACAAGATAAGAACAGCAGGCCTGACCAGCCCTACTGAAGAGTACATATAACTATTATACCCTCATTCCTGTTCTCCACTTCAGGCAATCAGAGAAAATTTCATTTCATTCCTAAGGTGAGAATTAATCTGGCTATCAATTCTTGCTGCTTCGAAGGAGGGGAAAAGCGAATGATCACAGCTATCTGAAGCAATCAACCAGCTTGTCTCAGGTGTCCAGGTAAGGTATCAGTCCTGCCTGGTATCAATTACTCAGTTTGCCTGTTCTCCTCTGTATAAAGCAGCAGGAGAAGAGCTTTCCCCTCCGCGTGTTGCACAGCAGAATAGTGTTACAAGGCAGCACAGGAAGGCACCTCGAAAGCTGCTAACAAAGATGTCACATTGTCTGGAACTGCACAAAGTGAAATAGGAGCCAGCTGGGAAAGTCTTCATTAATTCCAACGTGTTCACTACTTACAATCAAACTGCCACTTAAGGATGCATCATTTACTGCTGAAAGGCAAGTACAATCTCACAAATGATTACTGTGCAGAGCATCACAATCATCCCGTAATTATACAGGGTTGACAAAACAACAGGCACTGTTATTTAACTAGAAAGCTGACAGGGAATTGATAAGCAAATAGAGATAAAGATGGAAAAGACAAGCTACCCTTCACCTTCCAGAATCTTGTGAAAACACCACTGAGAAATTTTCAAAACGTCATAATCTTTTTTGCTAAATTGTCTCCTTTTTGCACCTTCCAACACAGTTTAACTGTTTAACACTATATAAGGGACAAAGTTAAAGCAAGTATCAATTGGTGGCAGGAAAGAGGTATAGGACTGCCCTTCCTGTTGTAAGCACAGCCCCAAGTTGGATTGGAGCCACCATGGAACACAGGTCTAAGCATAATTCCATTTTGTAGTTGCTGGAACAACAGCAATTTAATTCCGATTTAATTAAAACCCTTCGGCCAGAGAAGCACGGAGGTGATTCATCCAATTTTCTTCTGTCTACTTCATTCATACAGAAAAATACACAACGATGGACAATAAGTAGTAAACTAACATGTTGAATTAACAAATGTCACAGAACACATTTGTTATCACATAGGCTGTATTTTAGTTAATCATGGACTTAAAGAGCAACCTGCCTATTCTACTTGAGCACAGGCTAACTACTTAAAGAAATGGGAACACAGTTTCCATAATTTGTAGCAATTCTAGATTTCTGGCAAGAATTTATCCTGAAAATATAGTCTTTTCTTTCTAATTCTATGCAATGTCCTGAAAGACTATAGCAGGCCCTTATGGCTTTCGGGTTATTGAGAATAGAGGTCTTGCCTTGAAACGTTACCTCCTCCAGTGCCTGGGAGAAAAACCTGCTTCTCTTCTAAGATCTGCTATCCCACTTGCTCTGTCCTCGTGCCCTTAGAAGTAATCACAAGTCCAATAGAAAGGATCACTAATTTGGAGATCAGATACTACTTCAACCATCATTTACAAAAACTACTTCAATCAGCAATTATCCACTTAACGCCCTTATGGCTAATAAAGACAGTGAATATTATAAAGCGAACAGAAGATTTCCTATTGATTTTAATGAGATCATTAGCTCGTATAATGGGACTCTACTCTCATATTCGGCATTTAGGTGGCTTAACTGGTTCTCAAAATATTCTGCGGAGAAGAGACTCAGACAGCTGGTGCACTTGGGTTGTATAGAATCACTGAGTCATAGTGTGGCCTCAGTTGGAAGGAACCAACCAGCCCATCCATTCCAATCCCCTGCCACGAGCTGGTTGCCACCCAGCAGGTCAGGCAGCCCAGGGCCCCATCCAGCCTGGCCTTGGGCACCCCCAGGAATGGGGCTGGTACTCGACCTTCTGCCAGTCACTCTGCATTGCTTGTGAAGCAGAATTAACCATCCCTGCTCTTAAAGTTTCCTCTTAAAACCAACACAGCAACAGAAGGGTTTTGCAAAACCAGAACTGATAAGCGTTCTATCCTTTGACCTGCTGTGTCAGGTGAATGCGAGTTTAGGACAAACGGTAACATAGGAGCTGTGGCTGAGGGATGGGACCCTGGTGCCTGTGGACATGTGCTGTCCTTGGGCTGTTTCCAGGGTAAGCATTCGAGTGGAGCCAAGCGCTCAATCCCCTCTGTGTTTCCCCTGTTGGCTGCAGCTGTGTACGTGCATTTGTCGGTGTGAATGTGTGCAATGCACAGGTGCAGGTAATGGGCATTCCCCTCAAGGCCTTTTCCCCAGCCTGTTCCCAGCCGCACAGCACAGCACCCTACCCAAAGCAGCCCTCCCAGCCCAGTGTTGGCTGCAACAGCCGTCACTGCTCTTTTGAGCTGAAGAGAGCGGGAGAGTGAAACTATTAACTGCTTCAGTGCTCTGTGTACTTTTCTGCTTCTTTTGCATGAAGCGTTGGAACAAAGTTCTAAAGAGCCTTCCCCTCGTGTCCCTGCATACCATTCTCAGCAACCAGAAAAGGAGGGAAGAGGCATCGTGCTCTTATCCTCCTCTCAAGGAACCAAATGCCATTTTCTCTGAGATCTTCACATTTACAATATAGGCACCATTTACAAATAGACATCTACCATTTACAAATATAGGCACAAATATAGTCAAAGGGGTAACAAATGGTTGGACTAGATGACCTTTGTGGTCTTTTCAACCTTAATGATTTTATAATTCTGTGGTTCTACGATACTATCTCACGTGCAAAACCTTCAGGCTTCTCAGAGGCCACAATGGGAAAAAATAGCCATTTTCACACTGCTTCTTTTTTTTTTCTCCAAGTGATGATCCTGAAATGTTCACCAGGATTAGGTCAGTTGTCTCAACATCGAAAAGAAAGGATCAACTTTTTACATGGTGTAATAGTGGTAGGACAAGGGGTAATTGCTTTGAACTAAAAGAAGGGAGATTTAGGTTAGGTGTTAGGAAGAAATTCTCTACTCAGAGGGCAGTGAGGCACTGGCACAGGCTGCCCAGAGAAGCTGTGGTGCCCCATCCCTGGAGGCTCAAGGCCAGGTTGGATGGGGCCCTGGGTAGCCTGAGCTGGTGGGGTGGCAGCCCTGCCCGTGGCAAAGAGTTGGAACTGGACAGTCTTCATGGGTCCTTCCAGCCCAAGCCATTCTATGATTCCCTGAAGACCTTTCTACGCCAGCGTCCCCAGCTAGAAAATAATTGATTCTTCAGTTCTGTGTCACCTTGTCTTGTCAAGCTGCAGAGGTGTTCTGCTACAGATGGTTTACTTCAGACTTTCTGGGAGGAAAAGTCTGGATAAGCATGACATCATCAAACTTACTTGAAAATAAAATAAACAATCTAATTATATCCCTTTCTAACCACTATTCAGAGAGAGATGAAGAAAACAGAAAAGGAGCAAGCAGAGCTCTGAGCAGCATGGAGGGGGTTGTTCTAATTAATTTTCCATAGAGAAGGAAGGGAAATGAGAGGAAGCCCTGCTTATCTGAGCACCTGAGAGTTTACTCCCAAGAATCTCATTGCAGCATCATATATTGCCCTCAAGCAGTTTTGAATGTAAAATAAATCTCTGAATTCTTTTGAATTTATTAGGTCTGGAAGCCATTATTGCTTCCTATTAGGCTTGCACACAAAGCTTTCCAGCTTTAAATGGAGAGAGGTGTAACACCTTGACAAGCTACAAAACAAAATAGGGCTTTACATTTCCAAGCCTGTTCAAATAACAAGGTAATAATCTACCCCAAGGCCAATAGCAGTCACTGGTGCTGAATAGTAAATTGGCCAGTGGAACACTTGCTAATTGTGCTTAGGTACAGATTCGGTATAACTCTGAAAGAAGGAGCAGAGGAATCTATGGGCATAGCTAAACCCTTCTAAACCCTAAATCCTTCTAAATCCTACACTACACACCTCTAGATCATATAACTTGAACAGATATCCTGGGATATCCTTCAGTACAGGTCTATAAGCAAGTTCACAAGGTGCTTCAGCCTTGCATCTTCAGCTTTTAATGCCAAGATAACTTTCAGGAACTTGCATAGGCACACTTTAATACTAGAAGTATATAATGTCCCTTCAGACCTGGTCAACAGACACCTGTTCATCGTGCAGGATCTAGCCTCTGTCCTGAGAATCTCAGTTCTTGAAGAAGTTGGGAAACATCCTTCAGATCCCTTTTTATGCTGAGGAAACTGAGAGAGGATGTGAGAGCTGTATAAATACGTCAGGAGTCCCGTAAGTACATCACCTTCCTTCCACTTCACACTGATAAGCTTTCCATCACAGGTGTCCCAGGCTAAGAACATCCACAGATGCAGATACTACAATTCAGCAGCCATTTGTCACATTGCTCTGCCTCAAACACATGCTCTCCTCCCCACAGTATGTCCACGTGCTCAGAGAAGGGCAGAGCCCTGGTGTTCTTTCAGGTCACTGAGCCCACGGGTGTTCTGTAGAATCACAGAAGGTTGGAAAAGACCTCTAAGATCATCTAGTCTGCCATTCACCTACTACTAATATTGACCACTAAACCATGTCCCCAAGAGCCATGAGACAGAGCATCTAATGACTGCTCCATGTTCATGTTCATGCAGATGAGTTTATGACCAAACAGGCTAAGAGTGAAACTGCTTGAAAGTAGCATGCTTCCCCTCCCATTCTTGTTTCTCTTCTCTGGGCCTGTGACCATCACCAGCAGGGAGGGAAAGTGAACACTTCCTCCCACCTACAGCCTCAGACTTGCTGCATGTGAGAGCATCTGCAAATAACTCAGCTTTCTACTACTTTTATCCATGTTCTTCCACAGCCTACAGGACTAGAGAATTTCTCTTCTTGAACACTTTGTGTATTTCTTTGTATATCTGATGTCTTCTGCTTTTATCAGGCAGATCTGTCGGGTCGCTCTCTGTGGGACAAAAGCTGGACTTGCTGACTGACATGGTGACTCCACTGCAGTACGTGATCCCAGAACTTAAATTCCATCATTTAAGTGCCACTCCTCTTAAACACAGTTATGTCAGTTAACCTGGGGGCAGTGCCTAGTCTATAACAAAAGTATCACTAGGGATGTTAGATCGGGGGAACAAAAACAGTTCGATACTTTAATGCCACGCCAAGGTTGCCGTTTTGGTACAAAGCAGAGCCTCTTGCATCCTGGTAATGTTAACAAATTTGATAAAAAGATCACTGATACAATAAACAGTGGCTCCCCGCAGAGCCATTTTAACAGACGTTTTTCGGAGTAGAACCACAGTTTAAGGGGAAGATAACAGCAGATATAGTGCAATGTTGTAGTTTTGAGAAGCGCTTGTATGTGCAGGGCAGGAAATTCAAAGTAAAGGTTAAGAGAGCATTATTTGGAAAGTACCAGAAATAACTTGAAGAGCGTCTAGAGATCTTCACAATGTATCCTAGCAGAAAGCGAGCTTTGGTGGCCATCAGGGCCATGTCTGTCCACATCTCCGTGCTTCCTGCTGAGTCTACAACCTTCCCACCACTCAACTTAAGAAGATCACAGGGACACGACACTGAGATGGATCTACAGAGCCCTCCACCAAGCTTGTCCCTGGTGAGCTGGATGATTTCTAAACCACAAGCACGGCATCCCAATGAGCTTGGGACCTCAGCTCCAGCTGAGAGCTAGCAAAGGGAAGTGATGTGTCTAGCCTAACCAGTTAACGAGACAATAAATCGTGCCACACTTTTGCACTTCACACTTCTTCACTCTCTCTCTATTTAGTGAGAGTATTCCCCTGTCCACACTGAAGAGTCACTCAGCAGACGTGCAACTGAAAATGAGAAGTTTCAGCAACACCACTCTTCTCTAATGAAAGCAGAAGGGAAGCAAAAGATCAACCTGTCCCAGCCTTGACGGCTGGAAAAAACATGACATTGCTTCTGACACGTTGATCCGGCCCAAACAACACCTTTAACCAAACCCCCAACTGTGCACTTTTACCTGCTGCTTTAACTCTGCACAGCTGAGCTCATGGGTGAGCTTGCACGTCTCAGTCACCGTTGTAAGGACAGGAAGGCAATCACTAGAACACCTCGCACATACCATTGACGGTGTGGTTTGTTTGGCTTTTTAAATTGCAAATGGCACCATTCCTAAGAACACCAATGTAAAGGAGTTTAAAAGTGCCAAAGTCTCAGTAGTGTAGTGTCCTTAGCAACCGAGTCTGAAAACTGTGTATCAGATAGGGGCTGGACACAGCCCCTTCTGTCTACTCCATGAAGTTGTTGTTTTAATATATTCTCAACGTGTTTCCAACAGATACTAACAGTACTAAGGTAGTCCATGTATTCGTGCATGGGTATTTTCTGTTAGATGATCAGTCAGATCATTCTTCCTTCCCCCACAGTTTTGGAAAAAATCAATCAGTTTCTGATTCTTGCACATTAAAACAAAAACAAAATACCGAGGAAATCAGTGGGATTTTCTTTGCTTGATTAGCTGCACAATAAAACGTGTGCTTTATGCTCTTTCTTTCCCAAAGTGAAGGAAGGTGCAGATTTCTTTGTCTGAAGGATAAATGAGAAAAATGATGGTAAACATGAATACTGCATTGCAGCTGCAAAGCTGGTGGTACCAAGATGTTAATCACAGAGCACGTCATTGCTCCAGCCAGGACTTCAGCACCAGCATAGCTGCAATCATGCTAAGAGCTCCTGGGAAATGCTGTGTCCTGATGATCCATATCAGGAGAATCTTCTGTCTGGATGTGGTGTAGAAAGGCCCTCAAAGCCAGGAGTTTGTTTCAGGAGAAGCTGAGAGCAGGTGCCACGTATTGGGCCCGGTGGCTGTCTCCAATACCCTGGGGACATGTAGGATCAGAGCTTATTCTCTGGGAAATGTAGATCTGATTTGAACAGGTGCTGGTAGAAATGCTAAGAGATACTCGAAGTCCCAAGCTACCCATTTCCCATCCCTCCCTCAACCCTGGTGGGAGCCTTCAAGGTGCAACTTGTGCAGTTTGTAACAGTAAGGGCAAGCAAGCATACAGCCCATTCTCATTCATGTTCCTCTTCAACAGGGGCTGGCTGGTCACATTCCCCAGTTTCTCTCTTGCCAGTTTTCAGATTGTCAGCAAGAGCATCCAGATGACACCTCTGAAACCCCTGGACTGTGTCAAGAGCAGGAGAGAGATGTTGTGCTCCAGACCAGTCCACGTGCTTGACGCTGTGTTGCAGTCCGAACTGAAATGCTCTGCCAGAAATGGCTTTCAGGACCCAGAATTGCAACCTCCTTCAAAATGCCTCTGCCTATGCTTTCAAATCACTGTTTTGCTCCAATATTCTCTCTTCTTAAGATCTGATATCTTCTGAGACCTGCTCTCTGGCTGGACTGCCTGTGACTAAAAACCCATCCTCCTCCCACACCCTTTTTCCACTACCTGAAACCAACACCCCTTTGTTGTTACAGGAGGCCCCATCCTCCAAGTTTGTTTAGTCCTCAAAAAGGAACTGCCTGGGAACCTGAGATTTGTAATTTTTGGTTGGGAAAATGTGCTGGTGGACGTGTGCCTTGGCCTTGAGCTGCTCTAGGAGAGAAGAGTGAGGAGCAGGGAGAGTGGTGACCACTGTGTGCATAAAAGGAGAGTCTCGTCTTCCTGCCACACACCAGTGGCCATCTTTGTACTGTCCAGACCAAACAGGAAATGTGAGGTGTTGTGTTTCAGAGAATTCTATTTGTGTATGGAAAAAGAGAGGTGTGTGGGTTCACATGTGTGTGCAAGTTTATTTATGAGCCAGGCAACTAGTGGGCCTATGGATTGGTGCATCTGGATTGGCTTGGGAGGGCAAGTTGTGTTGGGAAGATGCCCACAGTGAACGGCTCTTCTATTATTAACTGTTCCCTGGAGAACTGCAGGCAGATTGAGCCTTAGAAGAAAACTGATGTATTTTTTGCATCCTGCTGAACGGACTAGGCCATGTGAAGTAGGCACTGCAGTTGTTGTGGGCTAGTATAGCCTGGCTGAACTGAGCAGTTCAACTCAGAGGGAAGGGTTCTTTCTTCTGTGGCGTGAGTGGGGTTTTTTGCTGGGTAGGCGCACTACAGGACAGGTGTTCCTGTGGTGTCACACCATCTGAAGTGTGAGGGTTGTGTTGACAGCTCGCTCAGTGCTGCCCTTGTTCCACTACGGCTCTGACCCAGGACAGATCCTCTGAAACTGGGGCACTGGTGGCAACGCTGGTTTCATTCTGGTGTTGTTTAGGTCAATGACTTGAGCTATTTTTCACTAAGTGGTTCATTTTGTATTTCTACAGCGGAGTGACTCCTTCCTCAGTTTCAAATTGACCTGTGCATGTATGCGGACCCTGAAAGTGAGCCTCTCTGGGTACCTGAAAAAGGAAGTTACAGGTCTCTTGATGGTGTCTGGAAAGGACAGGTCTTTCTCCCTCTCTTTTACTTCCCAGTAATAGTTACAAACTGGTCCCTAGCATATCTGAGCATTGTGAGCTAACACCTGATTCTCCACCCTTGTTTCTGCACCTATTGCTTTACCAGCAGGAAGTAGGACGTGGTTTGGGGCTTTTTATTCTCGGCCTCGCTAGCCTTTTCGATACTTCGGGGCCTCGTCTCATTCTGACAAGGCAAGCAAGCAGCAGCTTCCTGTGCAAAGGTGAGAGGGAGCAGACAAAGACTGAACACACACGAGAGGAACAGCTCCGCAGCAGACCAGCCTGTCTCCTCTCATGCCAGCAGTGCTGGCTGGTGGGTGGATGTGCTCTGAGCAGAGCTCCCCCCCAGCCCCTCTCCCTGCTCCCTGCTCCCCTCCCAGTTGGGCCAACAGCACCTGCATCCATCTGTCCTTGCGACCCCATCCCTGGAGCGCCGGGTGCCTGGAATTGGAAGGTAATGCAAGTGATGCCAGCTCTGTCCCACATGGGGGTGGCTGATCTGAGAAGCGTCTTGGATGGAGTTTCAATCTGACAAGCTGATTTTTGTCACTGGGGAGGGCTGAGCACATATTTATCTCTGTCTTTCCACAATCCTCTCAAATCATACCCCGCATCTCAAAACGACTTTGTCTGGTTTCTTTCTTTCCCTTTCTCTCCCCATCTGTCTATGAATGTGTTGTCATCCTGTTTTTCTTCCTCTGATCCTAATCTTTTATCATGACTGGGATCTATAGCATGCCTCATGCCAGCCTTTTAAAAACCCCCAACTCCCACTTCCCCAGTAGAGCTCAGCAGGGCTCTGCCTTGTGCCCAGCCCTGCCTGTGTGGAGAGGTGAGGATGGTCCCTTCTCCTGCAGGCAGTAACAGACCTCGAGGTACGGGTGTGCAGGTGGATGGGGAGGGGGGGATGCTTGCTTGAGCATAAGCCCCATTTGTGGGGATTGGCTGCACAGGCTTTGCAGGGGTTACCTGATTGCAAAGCCTAAATTTTCTGCTATACCTGAAAGCACACCTCTTTTCAAGGCAGTGCAGGGTCTGCTTGGCAAGGATGGTGCATAATTTGTGTGCAACTGTCATATTTTATGATATGGTAAACCTTTGCCTTTCCAGAACTTGGTAAACTTCCCTGATTTTATCATTTTCCCTGTCCCAAGAAAGCCATTCAAAATCTACCTCCCAAGCCAACGTCTGGTAGTTGCAGCCCTCTCATTCAGCAGACCCCTAGTGATTTCAGTCCCAGGACGTACCAAAAAAAGCCGCATGCAGCCACGGCAGCACTCTCTACCTGAGTCAGCAGCAGCCTGAAACAGTGTGTGCAGAGTACTGTGCGCTCATACACATTTCCAGAAGACATCAACTCTGCAAACAGCCCATCTGTGTCGCTCTTGGATGGTTTCAGTGCTGAGCAAAGCAGCACCAAGGCAGGAAAATGATAAAGTGCTGAGGAAAAGCAGACTGGAGTAGAAGGGGTATGAGTTTCTGAGCGTGGAAGACAAACACTGGTTTTGAGCTCAGGGAGAGTGGATATCCAGTGTGAGTTGACAGCTTCTAAATTAGCACTGCTGAACGAGGTTGTGTGGGGGGGTCTTCTCTCTTTCAGTGTGTCCCCAGAACAGATGAAGCCCTCCTCACTGCTTCTGCACCACCTCTGGCTGCTCAGTCTGATTCCTCTCTCACTAGCATCGGACTCTACACAAGGTAAGAAATGATCTCATGTTGGTGTCATTGTTGAGTAATGCCCACGTTGTAACATACAACCAGAGGAGGCTGCATTAATAAGAGAGCTTTTAGGAGCACTCCAACCTCCAAAGGCAGAAAGCAGCCAGAGGAGTGAGTGACTCTGCCTTTCTTACCTGGAGACAGCTATCTGACTGAGGAGTCTGTCTGTTGTTTGGGATGGGGCAGAATTGTCTGGGGTTAGTGGTTGCTGCTTAATGCCAGAAGTCAAGTAATTGCTAATTCAACCACAATGCTGTCCATCTCTTCCCCGCTGACAGGTAACTCCAGTCTCACTTGTTGGTATGACTCGAGGGCAGCTCTCCTTTGTGACTGGAACTCAGGCAGGGACCTTGCTGATGCACCGTGCAATCTGACAATTTTATCGAAGTACGAATTTTGTGACAGGTGGGTGACTAGGAAGGCTGAGGGAAGGCAATGCTTTGAATTAAAAGTGTCCTGGAGAGAACATCAATGTAGGCTTCTTCTAACGAAGCCAGGTGTGGTAGAGTCACACAGCTGAAGGGTTTGCCTTTGAAATTTGTCTGTCTCTGACCCCAGGTGATCTGAGATATTGGTCACTGCTCAGTGTTTGTCATCTGAGGATTCTAAACTGCCTAGCACCGCTTATATCCCAACTCTGTAATGTGTCCTTCATTTTCCAAAAAACCTTCTTCCCTAGTAGCAACCCTCTGTATTGAAGGCCATTTTCGACAGAACAGGGGAATGCGCAAAGAAAGGGGCAGAGGGAGGTGGAATTAAAGTTATATAGGGACCTTCTGCTCATTGCCAGAGTGAGATGGAGGTGACAGGGAGGCTGCACACTGAGCAACAGTGAGTGAAGGAATATATTATTCTCCTGTTATTTTTCATCCCTAGCCTTTATGCCCCTCTGAATCAGTGATACCCCAGAAATGGGAAACGGAGCTGTGAAAGGTCTAGAGCACAAGTCTGATGGGGATTGGCTGAGGGAACTGGGTTTGTTCAGTCTGGAGATGAGGAGGCTCAGGGCAGACCTTATTGCTCTCTACAATGACCTGAAAGGAGGTTGTGGTGAAGTGGGAGTCAGTCTGTTCTCCCAGGTAACAACAATAGGATGAGAGGGATTGGCCACAAGTTGTGCCAGGGGAAGTACAGGTTGGATATTAGGGAAATTTTCTTCTCTGAAAGAGCAGTGCTGCAGTGGCACAGGCTGCCCAGGGAGGTGATAGAGTCTCCATCTCCAGAGGTGCTCAAGAACCGTGTGGATGTGGCACTGAGGGACGTGGTTAGTGGGCATGGTGAGGAGGGCTGATGGTCAGACTAGGTTGTCGTAGAGCTCTTTTCCAACTTTAATGATTCTATGATGTTTTCCTCTCCCAAAGGAGGAGGGGTAGGTATGCAGCCAGTACTGCAGCAGGGGCTGAGCTGTTTCTCTGTGGTCTCCAAGTATGACATTTTCAGTAAGAAGAGTTATTGGTCTACCAGGGATTCCCTGGGTGCCTGTCATAGGAAAAGACTAGTGTGGTTCTAGCATGGGTAGATTGCTCCTGACTGTCAGTAGAGATGTTTCCAATGGGGTGAGATAGGCAGACACATTCTGAGGCTGGGTACATGGACCTTGATAACCAAACATATCCTTGCCCTGTGGAATTGAATCAAAAAGTAAAGTATGTACCTGGATGGCTGGGATGTGACCTGGTTTGGAAGATGCCTCCCACCTGGTAGCTGAGGTGCTATAGGGCTGTCAGTGGCTTGAAGGAGATGAGTAAAACCCTAAAGGGACTGAAACTGGCAACTGTCTCTCAAATCAATATGTAGGAGAGGAGTTAGACAGAAGTTTGGAAGCCTCGTATTATCTTTGGTTTGAAATATCTGGTATGCATTTGTTCTCCATGTGCCAGCACATAAAACTTGTCTGAGTGATGTAGTGGGGAGGGAAAGAGGGACTATATCCTAGCTGTAAGCTGTTCAGTGAGTATGGTAGGATGTAACATGCTTTGAAAGGCCTTTAGTGTCAGATAAAATCCGACTACATGTAAAACAGATTCCCCAGCTTACTGGAATTCTCCTGTTTAAAACCCAGGTTACATTCTTCGTCTGAAAGATCCGAGCATTGTGCGTTACCCAAGGCAGAACACATGACTGGACTGAGGAGATGCATCAAGATTTTCAGCAAAGACTATAATGTGAGTAATTCCTCTAGGATGTCCTGGCTAATTGTAAGGATGGTATGTCAATTTGAGGAATATAGAGTGTGACTCTCAGGAGCACTATGAAAATCCCAAGCCTTGACTGCAGTTTTGGGCTTGGGCTTGTTGTGTGTTGCCCTTTGTGGGGTCTGGCTTCATTGTGAACTGGGTCATGATGTCCTGACTCATGCAGAAGAAGTGCAGGGTAGATTGCGTGCAGCGTCCCATATCATATTTATCTAGGTTTTGCCCCCATCTCTTCCTCTGAGGAGGAATGACCATGATCCCCAGCTCTGAAGTCACCTCTAGACCTCATCTTCCTTGAAGAGTTCAGTACCATTTTCCAAATTATTAACTACTGTGGAACCTGGTAAAATGTGCCAAATGCAAGATGCAACAGCTGTACATCAATGAAACCAATATTGATACAAATCCTCTGCTTATTATTCGTTATTTAAATCAGTCTCTTTTTTCAGGCTTATTGGGTACTTCCCTCAGTCATATCCAGAAATTACTGTAATTTCTGTGTTTTCAGAAAGAAAAAATAAAATAGCTAATTCCCCTTATTGGCAGAGTCACAACGAGTTCTGACAACAGCCAAGCTTTTTTACTTTCACGCATCATATGTGAAGACAAATTGTAGGGCCAGTAAACAATTCCGTAAGCTATTCTTTCAAACGTTTTCTTTCTAATCAAGCTGTTTGGCCCATTTCTTATTCAGTTCTGTGTGATGTACATAGCCCTTTAGTATCATTGTAGAACTGTGTTCTCTCAGTTCAAGAGTTCTACTCATTTCAAGAGTAAAATTGAATAGCAATGTTATCTCAATCTTACCAGTGAACATAAAGCATTTTAGTCAAAATATTTTATCTCAATAAATGTCACTTGCTGAAAGTAACTTTTTCCTGCTTAGTCAGCACATACAGTAATTCCAGCAAAATACCATACCAAAATATTCTGTGCCCTGCTCTTCAGTGAGCAACAACAAAAAATGAGTAAAAAGTTTTGTTTTCTCTACTGAAAACTGAAGCTTATGCTTTTCAAAGACAAGTGTCACCCGCACTTATTGTCAAGTATTTTTAAATCTCTTATATGCAGGCAATGCTTGGAAGTATCAATGGCTATTGATGAGGCTCCTTGTTACTAATGGTAAATTTTTCTTGCAGATGCAATGCTTCACTGCTGCAGATCGTCTTACCATGTCTGTACACTGCCAGATTGGGGAGAATAGGTCTATACCTGCGCGACTGGAAGATTTTAGTCCACTTCGAAATAGTGAGTGCTCTTCTGTCTTGCAGTCCCTGAAGCTTCCCTATGAAGGGATACCCAATTTCTTGTCCCTGTCTACAACTATGCAACACTCACAGCAGAATTACCTCTTTTCATTGTCCTCTGCTACAACTAGCAATTTGACCGTATTGACTCCCACTCCATTTAATGTGCAGTGTCATGTCAGCCACTTCCCATCCTGCTCTGTATGTGGGACACTGATGAATAATAACACATTGTGAGAGGAGTTCTGGCTTCAAACAGGCTGTGACAGCTCAGCTGACTTTCTGAAAAATACGTGCTACAAGAAGGAGAGAAAGTCTTGCTGCTTTGCCCTTCCTACAAGACATACGCTTCCACTCTCCTTTAAGCCAGCTTTGGCAAGAATCAATCTGCTGACTGACAACTCACTAATCCAGTCAAAAATCATCTTCTTAGTTCTTTTTTTTTTTTTTGCTGGATGTGTGAGTTTATTTGGCTTGAGAAGACATCCAGTGAAGTTACTGCAATGTGAGTCATAAGAAGTCATGCCTGGAATCAGGGGTTGAGAAGATTCACCCCAGACAGTTTGTGTAACTCCTGCCCCTGTGGCTGTAGCTCTCTGAAAGAGCAGCTGAGAAGAAGCTGTCACCCCAACTGTGCTCCTTTCCTGTCCATACAACTGTCTTGTGGATAACTCCACGAGATAGGATGAATGCAGTGGCCATTCTCACAGGCTACTGGAGGAGCTGCCTTTACTGTAGTCCCAGGCCTTTTGTCATCAGGGACCGTGGGTAAGAAGGATGAACAGAGAGAAGGAACTCACTGAGGATCTCACTCAGCCATGGATGGCTCTGTGAGCCTATGCACCAACCCAGCTGCCACTGTGTGTGTCATTGGAGCCTGGTAACAGACAGACAGTGCACTGGGGACATTTCAGCTCTCTTTCTCTTTCCAGTAAAATTGTGGCCTCCAGGAAATCTTCAGCTGTTCAGCAAAGCTAAAAACACCTACAACTTAACGTGGAGCCTGAATATTTCCTCTCACTACTTGAACGGGGAGCGGCAATATGAAGTGCGGTACCGAACCACGAGTCAGTCATGGGAGGTGAGTAGACACCTTACAAAACCTGGTCTTCCTTACATCACCCAGGAAATTCCTCTCAGACTGAAACAAGTTGTAGCATAGAGAATGGCTTCAAGTTGCACCAGGACAGGTTCAGCTTGGATATTAGGAAAAAATTCTCAGAAAGAGCGGTGCT
>JAOWBP010004028.1:5806443-5818236 GCA_028571105.1 Tragopan temminckii | reverse complement strand
GCTTTGGCCGCCTTACTGCGTCGTGAGCGGGCTCGGCGGCCGTGTGCCCACATTGAGAGGTATTTGCCGCAGCGAGGTCCAGCCCGCAGTCAGCTCCAACCCTGCCGTGGCTGTGCGCGGGGAGCGGTCTCTCACACCGGGCTCTCCGGCTCCCGCACTCATCTGCTGCAGCCGCATGGAAGCGGTGCTGCTGCCCGGCAGCCCAAACCTCTGTGCGGCGCTCCGTCGCACCCAGCGAACCATCACCCCTCTGCCCGCCGACAGGCCTGCTGAATTCCATCCCAGCTGCTATTATTTATGGCAAAAAAAACACAAAACCTACAGAATACGCAGGCAGCAATAGGGAAAAAGCTGCAGCTCGCAGGTTTTAGACATGAGGATTCCAGGCTGAACTGCAGATGTTTTTCTCTGAACTCCTCAACCCATTTTGGACTGCAGGGAACTTCCACTGTTAATAAAGAACTTCTGTAACTCTCACAGTGAAGAGATCACAGTGCACATTCCACATAATACTTAAAGTTGAAATCAACAGCCTGAATTTTCATGAATAAAAATGTCAGCATCGAACAAATTATTAAAGAAATTGACATTGAGCTCTTGGAACAGGTTCAGAGGGGGTCACAAAGACACCTGGGGGGTTGAAACATCTCTCCTATGAAGAAAGGTTGAGGACGATGGGCTTGTTTAGCTTGAGAAGGGAAGACACCACAAAAGGTTTGGTGTCTACACAGTTGTTGCAGTGGCTGGAGCTGATGTTTGCTGTGGTGTTTTTGTGAGGTCTATACTATGTATGAACTGAATTCTGCTAGCTTGGAAGTCCTCAGAGTATCCAGAAATCCTAAATTCTCAAAAGTTTCCTACTCTCTCTGTGTTTTTAAATCCCTTGATTTATTTTTTTTCAGTAAAAAGTAACTATGTCATCTGCTAGACAGTATTTTCATTCTCTACTATAGGATATAAAGAACCTGAATATTCAGCATGTTGTCCTTGGGTTCCATTTTGATGTTGATGTAAGGGACTGCAGTTCTTCTAGTCCTCCTCTCTGGATTTCACCTACCGATAAGAAATGTGTCAAGTGAGGAAACAGGCAGTATTCTGCTAGCAGATGAACCTGCTACAGAACTCGAGGCATGGAATTCTTCCCGGTCAATTCATGTGACAAGAAGTGTGACGCACCAAAAGATTAAATGTTGCAAAGTAGGGGCAGGCACTTTTTTTTCTTTTTCTCAGACTAGAAAGACTGATTCTGTTTTGTTAACAGTTGAGAGGTTTTTTGGAAACATGGAAAATAAGAAGGGCTGATCCTGCTTAGGAGTGACCCTGACAAGTCAGATTTCTCTCTTACATACTGCACAGTGTATTCTTCTCCAAACACAAAGTATTCTTGGTCTTCTCACAGCACCATACTCCTTCTCAGCATGTGCCATTTGCCAGAACTCAAATTACAAGCGGAAAACACTGACTCCCTGGCTATCAGTACTTGTATCTCCCAACAACTCACAGAATCAATTCCTAAGCCCACAAAACTTTTGCTGTTAGTACTTCTCTTTTTTCAGTTTGCTGCTCAGCTTCCTTACAACACACAAAGCAGGAGAATCCCCTATTTTTACAGCTGATTCATGTAAACAAGTTCCCCTTCCTGGGGACATCAGTTCCTTATTTCGTGTGTAACCTTTTTCAAAACAGATCAGATGTGGAATGGTAAATAATAGGAGCATATCTCTAAATTGCTGCAGGAAGCATACATGAAAACAACACTCTCCCTTCTTCTTCCTTTCATGTCTTCATGTTAGAATGCACAAGTGGGATAGGTGACATTCTGCTGCTAGCAAAAGTCTGGAAAACAAATATAGCTACATCTCAAAGATGGGATTTCTCTCCTGTTGAGAGGGGAGGCCCAGTGAACCTTTTGGTTTGAAGTAATCCCTAAGCATACTGCAATAGCCAAGTGAATTTCGTTCATGGTGAAATAGTGCTTACACTCCCAAGATGACTAACATGCTTGTCAAACATGAAAATATGTTTTTTCCTGGAATGTATTTCTCTCCCCCAGAATTTTCACCCTTTTTTTTGTAGGTCTTTTTTGCTGGCCAAGATGGCCTTCAACACGGCGTACTAGACTTGTAAAATGAAGCTGTATGTGCTCTGAAAAGATGAGGCTGGTCTAATGCATTACAATTATAACATTTTTATCCTACAGTGAATATAAGCACTCATAGTTCCTGAACAAATTTTGATTTTGGATGGATGGAAGGGAAGGGAAGGGAAGGGAAGGGAAGGGAAGGGAAGGGAAGGGAAGGGAAGGGAAGGGAAGGAAAAGAGTGACTATCATCACATACTGAGGTACAGAGGGTAGAGTTAGTGTGCATCCTAGTATCGTACTATCATATTTATAGACGCACAGGAACCTTCAGTAAATTACAGGCAGCACATATGTACCTTGCTTTTGATTAAAGTGAGATCACAAGTCAAAAATACTGATGACCAAGAACATAAATCGCTTCATTTCACAGAAAAGAAAGCAAGAATGGCTTTGTCTCCTGTCTGATAACATCCAAGGTGTGAGGATTTAGCTAAAGATAAAACCCAGCAGTATTTTTCAGATCCTGTACTAAACAACCACTCTTTTTGTTGGAACAAATGAGCTACAGGTGATTAGCCCCCTCAAGCCCTGAATCACACAGTGTCAGTCCAAACATGCATGCTGAGATGTGGGTTAAATTGTTATTTTTATTCTATTCTAATAAAATATTTTGCCAATTCTCTGTGACTGTTGATGCCAAGACGAACATTTTCAATCTGCTATGGAGTGATTGTGCATACAAGAACTTGCATACAAGAGTACACTATTTCAAAGAGTGAATGGTTTTGGCTTACTATTATTTAAATTCTTTGGAGATCAGGAACCAAAATCTTTCCTAAACTCTTTATTTTTTAAAAAACCACAGGAGACAAACAGGCAAAAGATTCTCAAATTACTGCTTCTGATACAGTCAGAACCATCCTCCTTCAGCTGCATCAGACATCATTCTGAATTCCCCTGCCTCTCAGTCACCGCAGTGCCCAGGAAGAACACCCTGTCATTGCATTTCCAGAACAAATTCCTTCCTTATATACAAACAAGCCTGCCAAGAATTGCACGGTCCGTACATTTTAAAGGACGGGTAGAATTTCACGCCGTTTTCGTTCCCCAGTATCATTCTGTGACCAATAGGTGGTGCTCCTTTCCTCTGTCACATTCTACCTTTGTGGTTCTTTGTCAAAATGGAAAAAAAGACACAAACCTTGAATAAGCAGGGAAGCTTATCTGTATTTTCTGATTCAGCTGGAAAGATCTACTTTAATTTAGCAGTTTCACATAAAAACACTGAATGTACAAAACACTGGATGCATTGCTTTTACTTTCTGTTATACTGCATCTTATTAAGAACTCTTCGCTATGGAAAAGCAATAATTATACATTTCAGTGAAGGGCAGTTTTGATTTCTAGTCACACATTTGTAACCTGACTCGTAAAGAAACCCACAGAAATTGGTATGCATGTAGAGGACAGAGGGTCAATAGAGAGAGAGAGACCCCTAATGAATATAAAAGCCAGAATTACCTTACTGTAGCAATGAACAGGACAATTCAAACACACACAGTTGTTGGCTTCATATAGATCCATCCTGGCTAGAGAACAGTGACAACGTTGAATGGGAATGCTGAAGATGATAAGCAGATGAATTCATAGTACTGCTGATGGGAGAAAAAAAAAAAAAAGATTAATGGGCAAGAGACACAGAAACAATGAGGCTTCATTATTTCAGCTACTTACTGTGGAACTTCTTTCCATGTGTAACTTATTTCTGCTTCCCAGTGGAGAACCTAGGAAAAAAAAATAATGGGGTCTCAAAGAAGTGCCCAACGTAAGGAAAGATCAGAGTAGATCATAGGGCAGACTTTAACAGAAGACTTTATGCAATCCTTCTGCAATTTTTTTCATATTACATGGAAGCACTATGTGCTACAAGAATTAGGAAAAATCCAGTGAGGTAGAATGGATCAAAGAAGTTCTATATGCACTATCTTACAGAGTGAAAAATAACATAGTAAGGGCCTGCTTAAGGTTACTTTTCTTCTCTGCACAGGCAGCTTAAGTCATGTTGGGGTGGAGAGTTTAAAGATGAGCCCAGACATACATTGGAAGGATGTCCAAAATCACTTTTGACAATCAATCGAATTTTCTTAGAACAAGGAAGGAAATGTTGAAGAGTCATCCTGCAAAACAGGAGCAGAGAGAGAAAACAGAAGAGGTTAGTACAATCCATCTTGGAATATTTCGTAATTCACACACATTCCCTTGGGTCAGAAGCCTACCTTTGCACTGTGAGTGGAGGAAGGAGGATTCTCTGGAATTCTCAGCTGTAGTTGCATGCTCAGTTTAATCCACACATGGATTATACGTCACAGCTGAAAAGTCTATTTGCTCCAGCTTCCTTTTTGCAGTAATGGCAGAACAGCAGGTGTTGATGTAGAGCAAGTCTTCCAGTGTTCAAACTTTAGCTTTAAGAATTCCATCCTAAATGCTTAAGAAAAGACCTTTTCTTCTGATGTGGACTATGTAAGGCTTGGTATGCTTATAGATATTAGTTAGAAGTTACAACAGCTGGTCACGTGAGCTCTCTGCTAATCAGTGTTGTTCAAATCTTTTTCAATCTTAATTTACCACAGGTCCACTCACCCCTTTTCAAGAAAGAAATCAAGTGATCTAGCAAAGGGAAAACACATTTCTCAAGGTTGAGTGGGATCAAAAGAAATTAAAGACGAGAAACTGAAAGACATTTCCGCATGCTTTAAATAAGAATCTGTAATTGAAAAGCTTATCTAAAAATATGAAGACTTAGGCAGACCGTTTGGCCTAGGACACAGCCTACATTTCCCATAAGAAAATTATTTTGCAGGAAATGTATTTTGCTGTTTGTTTCTGTTCAAGACAAACATTACCAGGGAAGCTTTTCCCATGGGTTTCTGTTTTGGAACTTTTGGCTTTGGCTTTGGAAAGAGACAGGAAGCATGAGAAAAATCAAGGGAATACAGAATGAAGAGTAAGTCACATCACTCACATCTGGAACCAAACAAAACTCAAGTCCTTTCTAAGACTAACAAAACACAATATGACCTGAGAAAATGCGAGGGGAAAATTATCCCATCGTATGCAGACAGCTCGTCTCCAGTACCCAATTCAGCTAGCAGTATGTGCCAAAGTTGGCTTTACATCAGAACGTTGTCCGTATTTGGTTTACCTGGCCATAGCAAACAGTTTTTCTGGCCCGTTTACATTAGTATCAATAGAAATTCAGCTTACCTATAGGAAGAGAGATCTTTATCTTAGAAGAAGATATAAAATGTAGATGATTGAGATAGGGGAACGCTAGTCCTTAAAGACTAAGCTATGGTTTTACCTTCAGAACTGCTCCAAGAACAATTTAGTTTATCAAAGACAAATGTTTTCCACTCTATCCACCTGAAATCCTAATTACCTTTTGCAGCATCACCTTACACTAATACCAACAACACCAGATGTAAAACAATGCTTATGCTTCACAGAACGTACTGCATACTGATATGTCATCAGCTTGAGGGCAGCTGGCTTACAGCAAGCAATAATGCGTTCTTAGAATGCATTCCTATTACCCTTTATGATATTTATGAACTCATCACAAAGTTTGTGGGATATGTAACTTATTGAAGCAGTGAATGGCTTTAGCAATCAAATTTTTATCTGGAATCTTTTGATGGTTTACCTGAGTTAACTGTAAGCAGTTATCAGATAGCTACTCCATCACAATGCTGCTGTGTAATGGCATAAATGAATTATTTGCTTAACGTGAGATACAGACATATAAGCTGCTCTTCCAAATGCTGTTTCATCAAGAATGGATTAATGAACAATTACTTTGTTCTGAGAAGTGAAAGAGTTTGGGGAAGTGTGTGACATCATGGTATTTATTAAAACAAACAACTTGGATTCTCTTTCTTAAAATTTCTGTCTTCAGAAAATCTCACTGAAAATGGATATATAATGCAATGTATTCTGCAAATACAGCAGCAGAAAGTTGAGGGGGCTAAAAGAAAGGTGCCAGGAATGTTAATGAAAGAACCAAAAATGGATGGGGAGGACAACTAAGATGGCTTATTTACTGCCAGTGCATTCAGTGGTGATTCAGACTCTTCAGTTCCACAGTAGCACAATCCTGAAGAAATAAGTGACAAACCTACTCGAGCAAAGAGTAAAGGGGCAGGATGTGGGGCAGCAATTGTAAAGAGATTTAGCATCAACTGCATTCAGATCCTGGCACAAGAAGCATTGGTTAAGAATAAGCCTTAGGAATACACTGAATACTGCAGTACGACACAGCACCAGACCAGCACCAGCTATGTTGATGCAGTGTTTAGGCAGAACAACTGTGTATATAAATATAGAGTTGTACTGGTATGCCTATATTACCTTTGGGACTGATGGCACCCTTGCTACAGTGTGCCATGCAGACATTTTGGCAACGATGGGAATTGGATCCAATTAATGTCAACATAAATGAATCTCATGGTCCAGCACTTAAAACAAGAGATTCAGGCCTTGTTTGCCAAACATATTGGTTTCTCATTTGTAGGAAGAATGAATCATTTATATGGGTGAAATTATCACAGGAAAACACACTTCCTAACAGACTCCATCACAAATTTGCCATTCCTATTTATTTTAAAACCATTTGCAAATGAAAGAATGGAAGCATTTGTGCTCTTACGAAAAGTACAACCAACTGTATTTAAATGTAAATATTCTTATTCAGCTCTAAGTAAGAGATTTGTTCTAAAGCTACATGCAAGCAACCCTCCTATTACTTTAACAGGAGGGTGGAAGACAGCAGGACTAGAAAGATCAGTTTTTACAAGACCACAAGAACTCTGATTGGAGCAGAGAGAGATATAGTTAAATCCCCTTCTCTGGCTAGCGGTGAGGAGAAATCCAGTTCAGGCTAGTTTCTTGATAAATATGCATCTAGGGAGTTTTCTGCAGTCATGCATTACAGAACACATTTTACTAAACGGTAGAAATACATTGGAAATTAGGTTGTGACACAGTCATCTCAGGCTGAGCATCAAGCCACTGACCACTGATAGCAGAATTATAGCTGAAAAACGCTCTTCATCCGGCTTCTTAGTAAAAACATAAAGCTGTCTTGTTACTGAATCCTTCAGTAAGAAGATACATGCTGTGCTGCAGTTGGCCTTGATGTGGTAAAAGAATAAAAACTGCAAACATTCACTCCTTTACATGCATTTTCTGCAAGCTGATAAGAATATCAGGTAGTAAAGCTTCCAGGTAAAAGTTTGGGTCAGAAATATGTGCTCTACAACAAAAGCCAACCATTTTGATCATGCATTATTTGACTTACAGACTGGAGCTGCATCTGCAAACAAAAGAACTATCAATATTTGTTAGGCTAACTAGCTAACTTCTAAGCAGTGACTGGAAAATGAACAGATGTATTCTGATTTCACGGGGTTTCTTGTAGACTACAACCTTTCCTTTTTGTCATACTTTCATTGGGAGCACTAAAAAGTGTAAATTAAGGACAGCTTAATGTGGACGCACAGGCCAGCCAGGAACTCCTGCACATCACAGGTGATTATAAGTCAAAGCTGGTAGCAGAAAAAATCTAGTCTTCCATTGCGAGCCAAGAAAAATCATTAAATTAAAATTAAAAAGGAGTCAGCATCATTTAATTAACTCAAGAGGAAACATACAGCCAGCAACATCACCACAGTATCACAATTAGCAAAAATATTGAAAAGATAGTACTAGATGGAAAGCAAATCACATACCTACCTTGATGAAAATACTACCACCAGAATCATCTTTTCCTCCTGTCCTTATAAAGGATTTCTAAGCTGAAAAAGAGTTTAGAAAATGGCTACCTCAGCAGTCACAGAGGTGATTGAAGGTCCTACCTCAGGGCAGGATAAATCTATCAGTAGATAACTGGGGAAGTGTCCTTGACTCTTTTTCCTCTGCCTACACTTCATTATCTTCCCCTTGCTAGTGGGACATAAAATGGAGATTAATAAGAACCAAAGTCATGAAGAATCACAATTATTTATTTGTAAATAATTAGGTTCAGTGGGTAGATGAGCTACCAACTCAAAAAAGCCATCTGTAATCTAACTTAAGGTAAACAGGAGAGGGAAAGCAGAGAGGTTTTGTAGGACACTGAGTCAGAATTACTGAGTTTCACCATAGGATTCATAAGCCTCTCAGCTTCACTTTACTAAGACAAGTCAAGAATTTTTCTAGGATGTTTTAACACAACAGGTTTAATTTTCCCTGCACACGCTACCTTGTTTCTGCACTAGGTATTCACAATATAGTAAATTAATTGCAGAAAAACTGTGCTCTACCAACTCTCTGCTGAAAACAAGCAAAAATTAAAAAAAAACAAACCCCAAACACTATTCCTTCGTTGAATAATGACTCTGCTTCATTTTAGATGAAGGGACTGGGTGATGGCTGTGCGTGGAAGATGAACTGACACGACCATCCTTTGTTATTCCAAAGGGCCCTTTCTATATGCTGCTCACTTGCCACTAAGGCATGCTAGTGGAGTTGATTCCCTGCATGAGAAAAAGCATTCCTTGCCCTGTACTCTATGGTTTCTGTCTGTTTATTGGCTGAGCATATGAATGCAGATGGGAAGAAAGAGCTGTGTTCTACTGTTCAGAGGTTTTGACAAGGATTCAAAAATCCTCAACCTATTATAATACCATGTTGGAATTCACAATTAGACAAGAGATGAACCTCTGAAGTGAACACAATTAAAGCTGTAGTATCAATACTACTTGCTTTAAACTGGAAATACCTGGTACAGTGGTCCTGCAGAACATAGCAAGACCAAAAGTCAATTTTCATAAGCTGCTCAGAAATTCTTGCCTTCTCATCCTTAATTTGGCAGCCAAAGGCTTGCTGCTCACAAACTTTGCTTTAAATCCCCTTTAAACCCTGCTCCAGCTCCAACACCAAGGTACCTTGCTCGTCAAAGGAATTTGATGGAAACTGCTGAGTACCATTTAGACTCTGTGCAAACCTGGGAATCCCTGTCTGCAAAGGTAAAATCTGAGCCACAGGACACTCAGCTTTTGCCTGATTTGTGCATGCTAACAGATTTCTAAATCCATTAATTTAAAAAAACCCAGCTTAGAGCACACTGCTCATTACAGAAGTTGTTACATACGTTTCCTTTAGCTCTCCTGGCCACTGTTATCTAACGCTCTGCTTAAATCATCTCTCATAAGAATCTAAAATAGTTTCTCTCATTTTGCTTATTGCCTCATAAGAAACAAGACAATAATACTTGCAGTAAATGTATTTTCCACCTCCTCTGATTGTGCCTGCTTATTCATATTTCTTCGGAAATAATCATTTGTTAACCACAGTCCATCTCGGATGTGATCTGAAGCCTGCCTATACTGAAATCAGTAGGAGCACTCCTGTTGTGGAGATCAGGCCCTCAAGTTCAGAATTACCACAGTGAGTAAAACAAACTGCAATTCAATGCAATTCAAAACAATGCAATTCAAGCTGGACTTGCTGCACTAATAACCCAGTATTTAATTTTGTGAATTTCCCAGCTGAAGGAAAAGACCTTAAGATACACCAACTTTCTTAGATGCCAATTCTTCTTTCTTTGTATTCTGCTTGTTTTTTCCAGCTGAAAATGGAAAAGTACTGAAAGTGAGTCACATGGGATTGAGTCATTTCATCAGAAACGTTTGCTATCAAATTCTGCAGAAAGCCGAAGTTTAGAGAACAACCTGAGGAGCAGCAAAGTCTGGCACTGCTGGCATTCCTAGGATGTGTGAAATTGCAATGTGGAATATTTATATTTCCTTATTGTGTCTGGTTTTATCACTGGAAGAAAGATGGTCACTGAAATCACCACAGAACAGAGGGAAACTTTAAAAGATGGAAAGCTCCACCGAATGTCCTGGAATTGAGTTTATTTCTGAGAATACACACATTACTTAATCCTCTCATTCAGGCTGAGCTGACACAGTCTCTCAGTTTCACATCGTTCCTACAGAGGGAATTTCCTCTGAATCTACATTTTTATAATTACTATTATTTTATTTTCTTATGTGGAATCTTACTGCATAAAAAATCTTCAGGACCATTTCCCAAAAAACAAAATGAATGCTTTGGTTAAAACTCCCACGTTCTTTTCTCTCGGGGTCTGCTAGGCCACAGTGACACAGCTGAACAGGTTCCAAAGTAGAAAATAATTTTCTCTCAAGGGAAAGGTGTCTGCTGAAAATTAATTTATTTTTAAGTGTCACTGAAGTAACCCAGAATATTAATTACTAAAGCCAGATTATTAGTGATCAGCATGAGCTTCTGCCAACACTGTCTCCAGAGTGGTGTGAGGAGCAGCTCATAAGCACTGGGGATCAAAATTATTTGATCCAAACCTGGTCCAGCAGGAGCTGGGCTTTGAGACTGAGCAGAGAACCATTTCCTGCCATGTAAACAGACACACCGTACCTGCGCCCTCACTGCGCTCTTCCTGAAGGACTTCAGTTTTCCTTAACACTTTCCATCAGCTGCCGTTCTGCCCAGCCCCTTCACACAGCAGCAGCCAGAACCTCTCACTGCTGGCAGGCTGCTAGCTCCACTGATTGCATCTGGGAGAAGTTACAGTGAGAGAGGAGGAGGTTGGACTGCTGCCCAGAATTCTCTAGCAGAATGAAAACATTCTGGCCTACGTTTTTAGGCCACATACAGCCTCAACCCCTAGGTGCACAGAACTGGAAAAGAGGGAATACATCAGAGTTTGTACAGCAGGGTTTGTGAGCACACACTCAGCAGCATGCTACAAGACTCATCACATGCCTGCAAAGCAGATAAAGTCCCAAATTTAAATAGAAATATATTTCCATCTCAGAAAATGTTAACTGAGAAAAGAACAAAGCAAACGAGTTATCTACTTTGCAGCCTAGTGAAACACAGGAGCCTGATGTGGTTGGCGTGTCCTTGGTCTTATAAATCAGGCAGCATAAGTAAAAAGGCAGCAGGAATTTCAGAGTTCAGACTGTAGAAGTCTTTTTACAGACAAGAATGGCAGAACTTCCAGTTAAAAAAGGCACTCTCATCTGCAATGTTGATGTTCTTTTATTTCCACCACCACCAGTCTCTTCTTGTTCCCCACCAAGGAGACTCTGGTAGGCACTTTGCATCACCAACATCTCTGCAAGACACCCAGAACTGCAAAATGAGACAGAGAAAGAGGCAAAACATGTTTGTGATGTTCTTCACTTCTGTCTCAGGCATGTCTTTCTAAGGACATCAGCCACCCAACTGCCATTAATGCCACCTACATCTGATTCATTTCCAGTCTGTCCCGGCTCAGGTGCACTGAGCAATAACATGACAAGTTCCTTCCAGTCCTACAACTATTTCAAGTCAGGGTCTTGAGCTGACAAGTGCAGTATTTCCCACTCTACAAATATACTGGTATCAAAAACTCTGTGCTTCGCTTTTTTTACATTATTTCAGAATCACAGAATGGCCAGGGTTGGAAGGGACCTCAAGGATCATGAAGCTCCAACCCCCCTGCCACACTCAGGGCCACCAACCTCCCCATTTAATACTAGACCAGGCTGCCCAGGGCCCCATCCAATGTGGCCTTGAACACCTCCAGGGACGGGGCATCCACAGCCTCTCTGGGCAGCTGTTCCAGCACCTCACCATTCTCTCTG
>JAOWBP010004028.1:5772841-5803944 GCA_028571105.1 Tragopan temminckii | reverse complement strand
AGTTTTGCTCTCTAGTCTAATCCTTTCTTTGAAAACCTCGTCACGTTGACAGAGCAGAGTTGGCCATCAGTTAAACATATATAATTGGAGAGGAGCATGGCTTCTACAGCATTATATCACAACAGAAAACACCACTCTACTAACTTCTTTGTGACTGAACCTTTTGCCTTCTTTTCCAGGGGGAAAGCTTCCAAGGCAGAGCACACCCTTCCTTTTCATTATCTGAATGAATATATTTCATGGCCTTCATGTGTGGGAAATTGTCAAGCATCAGCGCTACTTGGATTCTGCTTCCAGTGAGGTCAAGAAGCTGAAGATAAGGAAGCTATGTTTAGCACTTCTGGAACTCCCCCAGAGCGAACACCTGATAGACTGTAATACAGCACCAGCAGACTTCAGCATGTTCTCCGCAACTCTGAGGGGCTCAGAACAGAGGGTGAGATTCTACATATATGGACTCACTTCAGAGTAGACCAACTGTGTTTATCCTTTCTAAATGAATTCGTTAGCAGTAAGATATTTAACAACATTTAGCAGCTACATCCATCATCTGGACTCACATCTTTGTTGCAATTCCGTTGAGAACAAGTGTGTTAACTCAGCTCCAAGGAGGAAACAGGAGCCTCAGCTGTTCTTTAACAGCTGCCTGTACAACATATTTAACATGAGTAGATTGCATTAAGTGTCCAAGTGAGACCTTGTTCCCCATGCAGAATTTTCTTTTTATTCCTCAGACTTAAACCTTCAGTACAGAGGACAAGAGGTCCTTAGGCCACAGTCATGTTCTGCCTCAGCTGCCACTCTATCCTGCTTTGAAATCCTTAGATTTCCAGCTGTGCCAATATCTACTTGTGACTTGCCTGTAGAAGAGATAGAGAACTATATGAACTATTCACTTCTAATATGGAAGATCTCCTTCAACATGCAGTTAAAAATAATATCCCAAGTCTTATTTCCCATTTTTCAAGACAGCTGAAATTACACACTCAACAACTGAAGGCTTTAGTAAGATGGGAACTGACATTCTGCTAAAGAGGCTGTGTCAGGAGATAGCATACAAATACTCAGGTTTCTTAGAAAGTCTGTTCCCTGTAAGCGCTCATGAAAATTTCATCTCCCCTCTCCCCCCACACTTTCCCAAAGAAACCAAGGGCACCGATCACAAATGTACCCAGTCAGCATCACCTGCATGCAATATCTTCTTGTTTCTCTATAGAGATTCTCTGAAATCACGTTATCAGACAAAAAGCCTTACTTGGGATTTGTTCTGATGGCACCTGCAATTATTTCCATCTGTCAGGGGAAAGAAAAAAGAACTAGAACAAGCTGTAATGCAAAGTAAACTATTTATTTATTTTACATCGATCTTCATGAAAATAACATCACACACATTTTGTGATTCAAATTTCTTGTACCGCGTATTGCTCATTTTCAATATGGCACTTAAGGAAAGGTTCACCAAAACAGCTATGCAATTTCATCGAAGTGACTCAACACTCATTTCTCACCTTAGTATGACTGAACATACAACTCAATTTATCAAATTTAGGACAAGTCATTCATTCTTGATGTCATAATGAATAAAAATATTTCCCTTTCTGCTGAAATATCTCACCATGTTTACAAAGATTGAGGGCAAGAGAAGAATCTGTCACAAAAGACATCTAAAGGACAACCAAACACTCTATTGATTACATACCTGGTAAAAAAAAATAATCTGGTAACAGCTGATGATAGACACATATGCAGGTAAAGCTGAAATACTGTGCAGTCTTAACAGCTAGAGGTATTGTGCACCAACATTCTGGCTATTTAACAGAAGATAACAGAACATTTTAAAACAAGTAATCAGAAGTTTCACTGGAGAGTCATGTATAAGCATACAAAGATGGAGAAATATTCCACAGTATGCAAATGAGCAGTTTGGTTTACATAACATACTGGGAATCATGCATAAGAAACTCAATGCACAGAAGTGCATGATTTTCAATTAAAAAAAAAAAAAAAAACAACACAAAAAACACATTCTCTACAGTCTTTATTTGCATTAACAAGTCCACTTCCTACTAAGTGGCTGCTAGGAATGTTAAATCCTCAGACTGTTTTGGAAGATTTCCCCCTTTGTGAACACTTCATATCTACACAGCTCAGCTTCTGCAGGCTGACAAGTCTCACTGTGCTTTTGCTCTGTTCATTTGGTTCAAATACTGGTTGTCTATCTTGTGTAGCCCCAACTGTAGTTACTGCTCAAAGCTGCCAGATTAAGCACTGCTAGAAAACTAGGATTTGCCTGAAGTCATCTGTAACAGCAAGGTAAGCTTCCTGCTATATGCTTTTCTGTTCTATGTGGATTTCTAGCAGTCATTGCTCAGATGCCTCTTTCAATTTTTTTTTTTTGGACATTTTAACTAAGTAAATGAACACCAACTCATTTTATAATGCTAACACCAACTCATTTCAATAACTAACAAAATACCCAGAGACAACATGGTTTGCATCATTTCCTACTATTCAGGTAGGAGATTCACATAACGGAATAAGAAACAGAGCTACTTTGTTCCACCATACAATCCACTAACAACTTGTATAAGGAATCACAATAATACAATTTACAGTTCAGCACAGATGTAAAAAAGAAGTGATCCTGCAATACTGCAGGTCACATTTTGTCATCTGCAGAACCTCTTGAACAGTTCCCTAAAGTTAGTTTTAGCTTCGCAGCCTGAAGACTTCAATGAATTCTGCATGAAAATGTCCTAAGCCATAGAACCAGTTCCTAGTGCAGACACACATCTAAAGTCTTCACCTCCACATTTCAACCGTTGCCACTAGAAGGAAGATCTTCAGCTTAGAAAAAATTTCATTTAACACACGAAAATAAGATGAAAACAGAAAAAAAATACTGGACATTACAGACTCATTAGAGACCAGCTCTTTCCAAAAACAGAATAAGTAGAAAATTAGAAAAGCTGGTCCCGTTTTTCTATTCAAATACTGATTGTAAGTAAAAAGAATACAGTACATGCAATAATAATATGAAAAAACCCTGCCTAACAAATTCAAGTAAACAACCAAGAGTAACTAGGAAAAAAGAAAACCTACCCCTTAAAATAGACAAGACAAGGTAGGGGTCACTTTAGAAGGCACATGACATACAAGTCAAGATGATTCTACCACGTGCCCTCACTGGCAAGGATTTGTTGGCTAATTTGAAGTTATGTAGGAAGAGGCATACATTATCTGTCAAAGTAAAACCTGCAAGTTATGTTCACCTCGCTGATTAAATATTTCCCTCCCAGATAAACTGACTAATAATATGTTTAGAGAAGGCTATAAATACATTCACAAGGAAAAAAAAAGTGCTGTGAAACAGATGCAAGATTTCTCCCCAAACACGTTAAACCTTTTAGAATCATTACAAGAGGACGCCTGCCAGAGAAATCTCACCTGCTCTCAGGAAACTGAAAGAGATGAAGCAGAAGCTTCATGCACTTGGACTGCTCCTGACCACTGGTTTTTGGTTTGTTTTGCCAATTAACCACTCCTTCCCAGAGCTGAGCAATTTGCTGACTAGTGTTTGAATGTTAGTTTTATCACAGTCTATCCTGAGCCAACATCTAAGCCAATCTAACATTACTGAGATTCAACAGCTCAAGAAAGAGCACTGCAGGAGTACAGAGAAAAGCCAGTTAAAAAACAAACAACAAAACACACCAGAAAAATCCACACACCTAAACAGGAACTCTTCCTCATTGTCAGAACTGTTTAAGAATACAACTAGCGATGAAATGAGAAAGAATGGCCTCCAGTCACATTTTCACAGATGCTCCAAATCCTTCCTAAGAGCAGTCTTTAAACATGAGCACACAGCGCTCACAGAAAACCGGAGCAGATTAAGAAAATATTGCATTTTTCTGCTGGAAAAAGGTCTTCAATTTGTATGCACGTGCTGTGGCCTTTAGGGTCCTTTGATTGACACTTGTTTTTTGAATGCCACCTTTATCACTATTACAGGTTAGTTATGTGTTCATGCAGAAAGAATGCTGTGTCTCTTTTTAAAGATCATGACTCCGTCCTACTTTAAGACCTAAATAGAATGATTTAAATTCAAAATAATGAAAAAAACACTAATTCAGTATTAAAAGATACTCCTGCAGAAAGCTCTGTTCTTCTCCCCTAATAGCTGGGTTTTGGTTGTGGCTTTGTTTTTTTTGAGAGAGAACAACCAGAAAAAATAGAAATCAAACTGAACAGAATTTGTTCAATTAAATCTTTTGTAATAACATTAATCTTCAGCAACACACCTCCTCAGAAAAGCATACATGATATTTGATATCACTCTGTAGTAGTATACATTGAACATTCAACGACAAATAAGGACTTATCTTACACTTAAGTACTTAAAGTCTTCTGTTGGATGATCCATTTCATGTCATTTCAGGAAAAGATAAAGGAACGTAGAAGTCCTTCTCATGCTTCTCATGCTTCAAGCCATTCTTTTCTAGTTGTGACCAAAAATGGCCTTTTTTTTTTTGCCCAAGGACAAAACAATAAAAGTCATTTATTAAGCCAACCTGAAACTGAAAAAATAAGATGTCTTCCCACATTGAACTCGCACTATAAAAGAACATGATTACAATCACACAAATGCAGAAGCCTGGCAATGAACATAGTAAACACCGTGCAGACTTTTCTTACTGTTGTTTCACACATAGACAACTAAAAGTGTGCTGCAGGAAAACAACTGTCAACAGTTTCAGCAAATTCAGCTATTTGACTAAATGAAGAAATACAATAAGTGCCCTACATACAATTCCATGAACATAAACGTAAACAAAAGTGTTTGGCCTCCATAAAACAACATGTTTCTGAAAGTGCTGGGGCTTGGAAATCTGTCCTGCATATTTCCGAAAGCAATTAGTTTACATTCTGGTTGATAGGATTAATAAGAAGTTTTGGACGTTAACTCACTTGGGTCATGGATCCCAAAGAAAAGTGTATGCTGAGAAGTTTCAACTATCCTCCTCATCATCACTAATAAGGTCTCTTTTTTCTACGCAGGTCTCTCGTTCACGCAGGAAATCTTCACGGATGGCTTCAAGTTCATTGAGCTCAAGACGCACTTTCTCCAGGTGATAGGTCCTCCGGTTCCTGATCTGACGTAATGGAAAAGGATTCAGGTCTCCAAAAGCGATGCCAGTCAGTTTCCTGCGAGATTATGCAACATATAAGATAATCATTCACATTTAGAATCTAATCATTCACATTTAGAATCTTTTAAAATCAGTTTTGTACTTCATTTGTATCCGTCCTGAGCATATAACTGCCATCTCTGGTTTCCTTCACATACCTGACAGATCTCAAATGTTATCAGTTTTGAAAGAAAGTTCAAGAAAGAACTCAGTTTTAAAGTTACTTCAGGTGGTAAAGTGTTCTCAAATGCTCATCAGTCCTCAAAGCCACATGCAAACTCTATGCACTGCTACAGCAATTATAGTTCTTGACAACACTGAACAAATGTAAGCTTGGCTAATCAGAACTTCATCATCTGGGCTGAGTATATAGCACACCCTGTCACTCAAGTATAGGCTGGAAAGCTCATTCAATCCCAGGACAGTCAGCTCTCAAGCTATCCAGGATAAAGAAACAGTGAAGGAGATCTAATGAAGCCTAGGACAGCACAGATTAAAACAATAATAGCACAAAACATGTTTAAGCCAAACTGTGATATATCTCAGGAGCTACTCTTCCTGCTGCAGAGATCTCTGAGTTACTGTCAGTCAAGCCTCACATGAAAATGTGCACCTCTTTGTGTGTCGTGCCATCTCATCCCATCATTCAGTCCCAGAAAACTACTAACTAAACTGCCTGATCAGTCCAAATAGAGTTAACTTGGTTGTTAGTGTTGATCTGCAAATAAACAAGTTCTCAGTACTTACTGAGGGGAAAAAGAGGAGCTGGTATTTCACTTACTCTAATTTAACCATCAGCAGAACTTTAATACTAAGAAAATTTGGAGAGTTTAAGGGTAAGCTCTCCCTAGGCATCTCAGTAAGAAAGAACTATTTCTCACTATCTATGAACAGAATGTACTCAACAGCTTTCCTGCCTTCTCAACGTGCTAAGGAACAACATGCAGTTGTAGAAAACCAAGGCAGATGCACAGCCTGTGATGCTCTATCACCTTCAGTATGGTCACACATGTTTTTGTGCATAGTTTTCTCCATTAGAGACCTGAAACTTAGAAACTCCATGCAAAATGATTTTCCAACTCACTGAGAACATCCATTAATTCTACGTATAGAAGTCTTTCTGAATTTCAGGCCTACCATACTATTTTTTGTCCATCCCAGTATCAGACAATTCTACATGTTTCTGTACTGTTTGAATTCTGATGCTGTAAAACTTGTACAAGAAATGGTAGAATAAGAAACCAGATGGTTTGAGTCATGCCTTATTTTACAATAAAATCATACAAATCAGTTCAGACAAGTTTATATCCCCTAGGTGGCATCGCAGCACCACACCACCTTCTTTCAACAACTTAAAATCCCAAGAAGTTACACACCTACAGACTGGCATAGAGCGTATTTCTACCATAAACACTTCTGATGCACTGAATTCTGTCCTTACCTGAATCTGCCAGAGATTAGAACAGGGAAGGATTGCTTCAACTTGGTAATACCAAAATGAGATCTCTCATAGCAACATTAAAAATACTTTAAATAAGATATTTTAACACCACATATTTTACACAAGAGAGATGTACCATTAAGTGGTATACATAGTTGTACGAGGAAAGGAGAGCCAAATCTGAAGCTCTGATTAAGCATCTAAACATGGCTTCCTCCTTCTCACACCTCTTCCAACTTAATTTTCTCACGGTGCTGCTTCAGTACACATTATACTCATGTTCTTAAAATATCAAAGGGTAAAAAAAAAAAAAAAAAAAAAAAAAAAAGCAGTTTCATTTATTGCTTTAAGAAAAAAAGAAGAGCACATGCTCCCCCCTCCCAAAACCAAGCACATATTTGTCACTTTCAGATTTGGAACCATGGTCAACATTTTGCTAGTCACCAGTGCCTGAGTACAGTGACTGCTCAGCATTTTTCACACCAAAGGGTGAATGCTAACATAGAAAGCACCACGCTACTTCTTGCTGGTGTTCCAGCAGAGAAAGCAGCAGTTCTTAATCCAGACTTTCACCATTTAAACCAGGTGGAGAAACTTTCCCTGCATCAGTCCCTGCAATCATTTTTAAGGATAGAATACAATTAGTCCCTTTCAAATTGTCTCGAGAAAATAGCTCCAGCAAATAGTAAATAACTCTTGGAATAGGAGTTCAAGTATAAGCCTAGTTATGTACGGAATTTATTACTGCAAAAACAAACAGCTCAGATTCTAATATATTAATTTTGTACACAATTCAGAATCAGCCCATCCCAATACCTATGCCAAATATACTTTCAGACATTAAATCAGTCCCAGTATAACTTTTCAGTCTTAATCTGCTACTCTGCAGTCTTGAAACCAGGAACTAAAAATGTTCGACCTTCATTTACATTCACCTTAGATCCTGTGCAAAGATCAAGATATAGCAGAGTATTTAATTTGTATTTTACCTCTGCTTCAAACTACGTGCTTAAAATTTGTTGAAATTTGAAGTTAGATGGCATTAGCCTACACATTAGTGCTCCTTAATTGATTTAGTTCTGGGAGAACCCAGCTCATGTTTTTAAATACTTTTACAATAAATAAAAACCTGTCCTTTGTACAACATTTTCTGACTTGAGTTGTGTCCATAATGCAAGGTGAGACATTCTGCCTATATATGAACTTCTTAAATTTTTCTACCATGCTACATCTGCTAAACAATACCTAACCTGGCAAAGTAATCACAATCATTCCCCAAAAAAACTACCATCCATCACTTCTAATTTTGCCTCCTCTCATTTTTGCAGCATGAAACAGTCATTCACACGTTGTTTTAATAAGATGCTAGGTCAACTACTCATGAGCAATCTTAGTCATTAGCTGTCTCTCCAGTCCTCTGTATCAAAATTAAGACATAGATTAAATAAATGAATTACACAGCAAACTTGTTCCATGAACCACCACAGGCCTTTTGGTTGCACAGGTGTGAGTTACCCACCTAGCATCAACTACGGTACGCGTGAAATATCGAAGGTACTTGAAAATGGACATTGAGTCTTGCAATTTTAAGATTTCTTCTTCTTTGTACTTAAAAAATGCCAGGGCAAATCTGAATATTACCTGATAAAAACAAAGAGAACATTGAGAGCATTCTGTTATTTGAAACAACCCATTCTCATCGCTATCTATTATAAACTCAAAAGAAAAGCTTTACTTCTCCTACAGCCTGCATTTGAACTAACTGTCCATACCTGCCTGTCTCTCTTCCCTGCCATTCCATCCCTCATTTCCAAAAGCTGCCAAAGAACTTCTGTCAGTAGGCTGTACCTGATACAGGCTGTTCTGGAGTTCAACCTAAAATATAACATCGTGTTTACAGTATACAAACTCTCTGAAGTTTTGATTTCCTAATTCACTTGCAGACCAATGACTGCTGAACACACCTATAAATTTACTTCACAGGTAAAATTAAGTCTTGTCTATTATCTAACAGCTGCCATTTTCCCAGCATGTAGGGGGGCTGGTGCTGGAAGAAGTTGATACCAGTCTGTCAACCAAATTAGGCATAAGGTGAAAAAGCATTACTACATTCTAGAAAGACTTCCTAAGTTTGGAACTTCGTCAGTCTGTGCCTGGCTGCCTTCACAAAATGCCATGGTGCTTCAAACCTATCTATCTGAACAAACACTCAACCCAAATCCCTGCATATAACTGCATGTTAGAACAATCAGATGAAGTCAACAGTAAGCATTTTTTGTCTACTTATTTGATACATTTGCTGCTGTACCCAGCATCTACTTTGATGCTATTACTATGTTTGAATCCTACAATCTACCTGCACTGATTTTATTTCAGTGCAATTCCACAAGCACAGAACACGTGAAAGTTGTTACAACCTCACTCTCTTCATTTGTGCTCGGAGCTCAGACAGTCATTGTTGGTCAACAGTAATTTAGATGTCTGCAGAAATAAAGTAGTTGCTGCAAAGAAAGCCTGATCATTAGCATTTGCTTACAACTCATTTTTACATCTTTTCAATACTTCCAACTTACTCCTCCTTCACTTAAGCTTTCACAGAAACTCCCATTTTCACATAATCCCCATAAACTGATAACCAGTACTGTCTACGGTTTTATTCCTCAGTGGTAAAAAGCAGTAGGTGGGCAAAGGAAAACTCTGCATTTTGAATCCTTCCGTGTATCTCAAGTTGAACTTGCAAAACTTAGGAAAAAAAAGCATGTTGACTTTTTATGCACATTTCCTCCCTTCTTCCTACCAGTGATTGTAACCAACAGGACTTCTGTGAAACCACCATCTTTCAAACCCTGTTCTTGGTAACAGGACAGTACCCTGTCACTACATAGCAACTGAAAAACCCTGCTGGTTCAGCTCACCTTTGGTCCCTCATACAGGAATGAGTCCCATATCTTGAAAAGGATGTCACTAACCACACTGTCCACGAACACCACAAGAAACCAGTTGAATGTTATAAGAGTATAGTCAACTTTGTACTGTTCAAAATGAGCATGAAGACGTGGAAGTTTCTCACTCATTAAATCCTTGAACACTCGCTGATCAACCTAAAAGAGTAGACAAATATGATGTTATTGATGCTATATTTATCAACGTACATGTGGCCAGTTTTTCAAGAGCTCAACAGAAGCCCCAGGACTGTCTAAGCTATTTCCACCCAGTCCATACACTGCTGTATGTACTGTATGTACACTGTATGTACACTTCCCTTGCTGATGCAACTTTTTGCTTCTTAATCCACCCCATCTCTCAGAGGATTCCTCACACACATATGTTGTGTTCCTACCATAAGGCACCACTACTGTGTTGGCACATAAGCACAAGAACAGAGAACAAGCTAGAAGAGATGGAGGAAGGAGGAAGCAACACTCAGAGCACCAACTGGAAGCAGAGGAGCACTACAGTACATGCTGCTCACAGTACTGCAGAATGTATTCTCACCCTCAAATCTCTCAGAAAGCCCACAACTCCCCCCTAGTTCTAAGGAAAGAAACAATCAGTTTAGTTGACAATTAAAAGATGGGCTACAAACAGGAGCTCCAAACAAGTTACTGTATGGTCACTTCAATGCTAACTTGGAACTCTTGCCTTTGGTGCCTAGAACTCACTTTTCAAGTCATCACATCTCCCCTAGAAGGGGCACCAAACAGTTCTAGAACAGCTTCTGACTGGCAGCAGTTTACAGTCAGGTGTTATTTTAGTAGAGCACATACCTGAGATCCCAGCAGTGTCTTAGTATAATAATCACGAGGCATAAAGACTTCCACTATTGTTACCAGACACCAAAAAGCATCCTCCTGTTCCAAGTACAGAAGGGCAATTGCTACCAATCTGAAAATAGAGTTTATTTGGAGAAAATCATAATAAACGCCAGAAAATCCATTAACAACAATTACAATACAGCCTTTCTTTCTGTTCAGCAGATATAAATGAATTAACTGGATTTAATGCAGTGTGAGATGAAGCAAGGAGATGTCTTCTCAGCCAAGCCAAGCACTTTTACTCAGTTCAGTAACAGAACTGAACTTTTTTCCAAGAACTAAGGCAAAGTAATTAGAAGTCTGGAAGTCCTAAACCTTCTATTCTGATCCTCAGGCTTTATTTCCTTACTGAAGAAGAGAAGGCAGGTAGTCCCTACATTTCACACACAAAATTGATTTAAAATTTAGAACAATCATTTGTAGTAAGTTTACTTTATATCCACCATGCTAAATTTAAATAATATTTTCATCTTAAGACTTAATTTTCCAAGACTAAACTTTTTCTATGAATTTCCTAAAGTATGAGAACAAAAAGACTGAAGAAAAACAGCATCCTTGGTTTCCTGTTTCCAGTGAGTACTATGACAGAAAAGAAGAAATCTATGGAAAGGCCTTGTGTTACAGATAGTTGTTTGAATATGAAACATTACCTCAAATGTATTTTACCGAGTCAACTTGTGTTACTGCTGCACACGAGAGGAACTGCAATACATATTGCTTCTGATGTTACACAGCTTAACAACATCACCACACATTTCCCAGTCTTAAGAGAATCAAGTAAGGAATTAATATGTAATTTGCTTTTAACTTCTTTAAGTATACCCAAAAGCTTAATTATTTTTTTTAATTTCTCTTTTGTGAAACATCCAAAAATTAAATAAGCAGAGGGGAAGAAACAAAGCAAGTGCATCCACTGTTCTACAGTTTGCATGAGCACTTCTGGGCAATGTTATACAAAAAGTAATAAAGCAGACCAGACAAACAGAGAAATGACTTAAAAGCTCCATGGTGCAACTTGAAAACAGTTCCTTCAAAATAAAGTAAATAAATAAGAAATTCCAAGTCCTAGGGTAGGGAGAGAAGCTTTTTAAACACTTTTCTTTGGGTCTGTAGTGTGTCTGAACCCTTTCTCAGTGCAAATCTCAAACAATGCTGCCCTAGATAAAAAGTCTCTTACCCTACTCTGGAACAAATCAGTGCACAAGCTAACATCTGTGGAGTTATACCAAGGGGACAACAGCAGCATGTTAGACTAACATACCTGTTTCAATTAACACCGTCTCTCATTACAGATTTGAAAGCACTGAAACTATTTCAGCAAACGCTAACTGCAATGACAGTATGCTTTGAATATTTCTTAGCTTTCTAATACCAGAATTGTCCATAAAATGATTACTGCAACTTTAACTGAAGACATCCTATACTGAAGTAGCACATTTTCTATCACTTAATACCAGTTCCAATTCTTTTGATTCTTTCTTTCTGATTTTTACAAATTTTGTGATCCAAGTCTCCTTTTTTTTTATTTTGTTTAAAAAATGTAATTAGTTTTTAAAACATTGCAAATTATGAATGTAGAAACCACAAAGAAAACTGCTGTCCAAAAGCCTCTTCCTATGTATGTGATTTGAAGCTGCACGGTTAAGGAGCACTTTCATCACACACTGGTAACTTCAGGTTCACAAAAACCTTACCTGTTGAGCCCTTGGCAATATCCTATATCAGGATTTCTCCAAGAAAAGGCCAGCAGCACATTTCGCAGCTTCTGGATCCCTTCGGATGTGGGAGAAGAATAATGTTTGTTGTTTGGCAAAGTTCTCAGTAGATCCAACTCGATCTGTTTAGATGCAGGATTTTGTTTTTCTAGGGCGCTTTGAAGCAAGGTTTGGAAGTACTCGGGAACAGTGCTGTCCTTGAATTTTTTAACATGGAGATTGACACACCATTTCCACACCTTGGAACGATGTTCGTGTGGAATTCCAGATCGAATAAGATTCTTCAGTTCTGCACAGCGCATCATCTCTCTATTCATTGTACTTGCAAGATAATTTTCCCATTTTACCCCTGTGGAGATCTCCCGATTTTCACTGAGAGAAAGAGATCTCAGGTCCAGAGCTCGAGATTTTGCTACTAATTTCTCTTCCTCATCATCCTCTGGGACCGTCTGGAAACCATATATATCATATTCACTGAAAAGAAGGGAAAGAAAACAAAAAACAAACACAAAACGGCTGCTAAAGATGTGTTCAGCAGTCCCAAAACTCCCAAATTCCTACTCTAGTGTTACTTACTTATAATACCTCTCACACCACTCCCCCAAGTTTTAAGAAGTTTTAATGAACAGTATTTTCTAAGGTGTATCTTTTATTTAATATTTTAAAATCCAAAACTAAAAAAGTTTTGTTCCCATATTGCAAAATATAGCACTACACAGATTAAGTGATTTAAGAACAGGGTCAGGTCCAAATGAGTTCATCCCTTCAGCAGCTATACAACAGTCGAGTCTAAATTCCATACCTTATCTCAAATTAAGAATAGAGTTTATTTATGTGTCCAAAAGGATTTCAATGATTAACTTTTTATTTGTGATTGAGAATATGTTAATGATCCCAAATCCTGCAAATACACCCCTGCTTGTCTGTTCCCTAGTATTAGAACCAGGCAATGGGCCAAGATGCAACCACCTTCTGAGGTACAATACGTGATCCATTTAAGTGCAAGATGCTCTAGCTGCCAGTGACAGTACTTCCTTTATTACTACAAATGATAACGACATGGTCACAAAATAATTTTCATTTCTATTCATAAACATTTCTTTTAGTAAAATTACCTGACCAGGTGTGGTTTGAAAAATGCTTGTTCTGGCTGTTCACCGGTTTCTGCTTTCAAGGCATCTTCTAGTAACTGGGTGATAACTTCACGAGCAGGGCTCTGCTCCTCAGAGCAAACAGGAGTTTTCACTTCTTGAAGCAAGATCAAGTATTTACTTTCTATCTGACAGAGTTTGGCTTCCAAGCTAGTATACTGCAGGGAACAACATGTAGTGTTTAAGGCATGTCTTCAGGAATTTGTTTGTGCTACACATCTTTTAAAATAAGTTTCTTCTGTTTGTTTATATGTTGCTTAGAAACTTTTAAGTCAAGAGCAGTCATGGCTTCCCAAGAAACAGAAGCACATCCTACCAAACCTTACCTACAGGTATCCTGCCTTAGCTATGGACACGTGCATGCTTTCTTAGCTCTAGGCAATGGAAAATTTTGTCATTTACATGCAGCTTCTCTACACTCAAATTCTGCTTTACAGAAACAGGCTTCCAAAGTTACGTTTACTGTAACATATTGATCCTTCTTGCTCTGAAAGAGAAAGCTCTACTTGGTGATGTATCACCAAAATGAAACACATCAAACACAATCATGTTCTTTCATACGTATTTTGCTTCTGCCATAATTGAAGCTACTGCTACTGTTTTTAGAAATGCATGTGCTTGTATGCATAAGTTATTAAAATGATGCACTTCTTAACACTGTTTTCAAGTCCACCACATTTTTCAAGAATCCATTCAGAAAGATCGGTCTGTAAATCTGTGATTCTGTCGCTTTAACACATTTGAATTGTTTCACTTCTGTTACATGGTTACGTTTCTGGAGAAGATTTACAACTAACTTTTTGAAAACTGCTTTAGACATTGCCAAAATGAAAATATGCTTTGTGAGTCTGACCTTTGCCTGCCATTCTCTCTCTCTTGCTTCTGCATTTCTTCGTAGAGCAGAAAGTTCCAAAATCTCCTTATTTAAAAATTTATTCTGGGTCTTATAACCCTGAAGACTGTCCTGTTGATAAAAGAAAACAAACTGAATTTTTAATAAAGGTATCTTACAGATAGCAAATGTCTGCCAGAGAAAGCATACCTCAAAACAAAGATCAAGCAGCTACTAATAGGTATACTAATAGCTACTAAAGTCATTAGGATCAAATCAGGTGTTATCTTCAGTTTTCACAGAAGTCAAACACACAAGGCTAGATATGAGCATGGAGCCTTGCACAACAGAAGGCAGCTGGTGACTGCTTTCAGTCAAGAGGTAGGAGCAGCCCTGCCATGCTGCCCCACTGGGCAGGAGAACAGCAACATGCACACTGAGCATGCCAGGGGGTCATAGTGCTGCGTGTCCGCCAGAAGCACATGCAGTAGAAGAAATAGGGGCAAACATCCCTTGGGTTTTGGTTACCCTCACCAGTCCTCAGTAAAAGAATAAGTTTGATGTCTGCCTTCACATGGAAATATGAAGTGTTAACAAGAAGAATTCCTCAGCTAACCCACGTGGCTCCAGGCTACAAATATTACCTATGAAACTTGTGGCTCCGGGATGAAGGACCATCTCAACTCTGTGCAGTATCTGAAAGCTCTGCTTCCTACTAATACCGCTGATTTCTACAGTTTCCATTTTGTTTTCTAAAATTTCCCAGGCTCATATACAGGAACTAAGTCTTTTTATGTACTTTAAATGCCTCATATTCCAAATGACTTGGAACTTTAATCTATTTGGAACATTTACCCAAAGGCAAGTAAGCACATTAAAGCAAAATGAGTAACTTGAATAACTCCATTAAGAACCTCTGATACATTCACTGAGGTTGGTTGGAAGAATAAAGTGCATGGGTAACACCATTAGCAGCACAGGTTCTTATGCTCTTCTCTTTTGCCCTCTTACATACCACATGCTCTTTATTTCCTCACTTTTGATCCTTCGTGATGGTTTTCCTCCATGCTAGTATTTTCCTCTTACCCTTACTTCTTTTCCTGCTCCTTTGATTCTCACATCACTCCTCTTCCACACCAATGATTAATTACCAAAGTATGAGACACTGTACTACAGCTGTACAGACCAGCTCAAAGCATAGAAGTTGCCAGACAACAGTTCAAAGCGTAGATTCCAAGCAGAGAAAGCCTCAGGTGATGAGCATCTTGGAGAAATGCTGAAGTGAACTCCCCACACCATACAGCAGACTAGCAAGTAGTTTGTACAGGCAGCAGAGATTTCCCTATCCATCAAGACAGAGACATTGCTCTTACTTTTAGCCTGTCCAGTTCCTGTAGTTCCTTATTAACACAAGTGGCCACGGGAGAATTTACTGATCCACTTGGGGAGGATGAATTGTCCTCACATTCGCTGAGTTGGCGAGACAGTTTCATGATCACCTCATCTTTAGCTTGAATCGTTTCCATCAGCATACCCAGCTGCTCGTTGAGTTCTCCGACTTTACATTTCAGATTCTTTACTTCCTGCTGAAGACTATCTTTTTCCAAATTTAACTTTTCAAGCTGGTTGTTGAGACCCAAAATCTGGTCATCTTTTTGGTGCAACAGCTCTAATTTGTCTTTGGGAACCCCTTCACAAAGACGGCTTGCAAAGTATTTATCATATTGGGAAGATCGGACTGTTTGCTGCAGAAGGCGCACAAGTTCCTGAGAATAAAAACAGCAGCAACAAAAAAAAAAAACAAACAAACAGAAAGCTGTAGAATTTATAACACCTCAGAAATTTAATACCAAGCAAGAGAAATCTTTGAGATGTTTAGATTCTTGGAGGTTTAATTATAGTACAGATACGGGAAAGATAACTAAAAGCCTGCTTCTCTACCACAGATGATGCAGAGAAGATATGAAGGAGAAAAAGAGCATGTACTACTTGGTTAAACAGATAGTCTTGGCAGGTTTGTTTAGAAATATCTTGCTACAAAATCAAGTAAATAACTCATTTGCCACAAGGAAGAAAAAGAAACCTCTGTTGTCTTCACAAAAGACAGCACTGACACCTCGCAACTTTTTAATGTTTTGCTGCTTTGTTGGTTTTTTGTTTTTTTTTTTTTTTCTTTTTTTAATGCATCCAGTATTTCTAACATTCTTGTCTTCCATCCCATCATTAAAATTAAAAGTAGAAGCATTGTTGTCCAGGGGAACACTCAGATCCAGGACCACTACAACATTTATTCACCTCCACAAAAGATGCTCACAGATCCACAGGTATGCACACATAAAAGCAGTTATGCTGAAAACCCTGCCTGCATCCTTGCTGGCATGAAATCCTGCTAAGTCTTTCAAAAAAAAACAACAGTTTTCTGTGCACAAGATCTGATTATCTGCCAGGATCTTCCTGGACTCTGCGAAAACTACCTTCAGAGAGTAAGAGACATAAATAAAACAAGTTAGTGAACACGGTACTAATGAAAGATTTGTTCAGAGATCTAACCTTCAACGGATGTAAAACTCGGTCCTTGTTTAGGGCTTTCTGTAAACAAAGGTTCATTTGGCACCATTATCTTCTAACAACCAACTAGCTCTTTATGTATTTAGATGGCCATAAGGGGTAAACCAACAACTACCAGTCAAATTTATTTGCATCTGAGCACTTTGTCTGAAAGCTTAATTACCTTTTGGCTCAGAAGATCTTTCTTCAGCTTTTCCAACTCTTCTTGCTGGCTCTGATACTTCAATTGCAGCTCAGAGACTAGTTTGTTGCCATTACCAGAATACCACTCTGTTGGAGAAGAGTCACTGCTGTTCCGGTTTTTGCTTGATCCAATCATGTCTTTCAAAGGGCGTCTCGTTTTTTGTGGAATGCGGCCAAAATCAAATGGGAAAGCTGAACTAGTCAGTCCTGCACAAAAGAATTCCTTCTAGTTCAGTTCACTTAATTAAAAGGCATTCCTAAGCATTCAAATTTCCTTTAAAAATAAGTTCATTGAAATTAGACTCCTAACAACATTTAAATAGCTCAATACAACAGTGTTAAACTGCTTTCCCAGTTGCTTCCTTCAGTAGAAAGAATATATAGCTCAAACTCTCCCAACTCTCTCAGAACAATTTCACTGAAATGTGTATTTGTGAAATAACACATGAACAGAACTTTGCTTCGTTACAGAAAATAAAAGGCACTCCCAACTGTAGCAAACTTAAATAATTATCTGCTTAGAAGTAATCACAGCACATTGTTCTTTTAAGATGCATTCAGTGTAGCTTCGCCTCCATTTACAGAACCACACAAGAACTGTTAGAGAGAAATATTTTTTCTAGAGATGAAATCAACTGGATTTCCTTAAGAGCTGCCCCTAAGGAGCTGTACATCCTCACAACAAGACTCCAAACACTGGTAACATGCAAGAACCAGATGCAATATTTATAAGCTACCAGTGCATCTATGCCCCTTTTCCCCACTTCATCAGCAGGTCAGTATCATAAACGTGTGTTAGGGTCTAAAAGTCAATCTACTTCAATGTGTGACAGAAATGAGTAACCAAAACCCCAACTTATCCCTTCATCCTGCAATTCTGCACCCCAAGTGACAGAAGCAGAGAAGGTAACGTTCAAGGAGCCTGAAACAATGGGAAACAAGTTCTTGTGTGTGTTCTGTTCTATCTGAATGGCTGGAGACTCCCAAATACATCATACCAAAGTTATTTTTAAAATACTTCACAGAGTCCTGGATATGGTTTGTGAAGAAATGACAAGTTTTCACTTACTTTCTGGAAATACAGATATCACAGTGAACTACACAAAAGGAGGAAAGGCATGAGCTCCTCTTCCTTCCTCCCTCATTTACCTTTATTTCCTTCTGCCAGGTGCTTCCTCTTTTCTTCCAGGGCCATGGAGTCCTCCAAGTCTTTAGGGGTTGCATCCAGCAGCTCCCACTCCTCACTTGTATAAAATACGCTCCTGCGGTTTTCATTATTTCCTTTTCTTAAAGAGGACATGGAATTCCTGTGAAAAACACAGCAGAAAAAGTGGCAAAGATTTCTCTACTGTGTATTCATTTCATAAAGTGTTTTTTCAAGACAATCATTGCTGTTGAAACCATGCAAATGATAAATAAGTCCAGAGACATAACCAAAACCAAATAAAGGCTCAAAGAAAACAAAGCATGTCCTATTAAACAACACCTGCTACCAATTGCTGTACATTTCAAGACAGAAATTTTTTTTTTTACCATAAGTTAATATTTTGGAAAGGTCTTTTGAATCATCCTCTGTTCTACCCTTGTTATGGCAGAGAGAAAAAAAGATGAATTAAAGATTTAGAAGCAGTATCTCCTTTACTGATTGGTTATTTCAGCTCAGAATTTTAGGATAATGGCCAAGTATTAAACAGACCAGCATGCAATTAAAATGCATGTATGTTATCGTATCATATTCTGCATTAACATCAAACTCAGGATCATCCAAGGGACCTGCTGCTGCAGCTGCTGATAACAGACTCCTTAGAAGTTTTTCCTTCCTGAGGTGGAACGTTGCCAATTCATCTGCAAGAACATTTCAGATTCATCCTCTAAATTCCAAACAAATAATTCTACATAAAGAACAATTTTTTCACAAACAAGACGAGATTCCCATATCCAGCTTCCCCCACAAAGACCATGCTGTCAGAAATGTTTAAGTCCCCAATTACGTATGATCCATAGTATTAGCACTGCACAGCATCATCAAGTCTTTCTTCAGTTAAAGAGGATTCCACATCAATCCACATGAACCAGCCTAGTATTTTAGATAAAAAGCCAGAAAGAGATATGTTTGGTATCTCCATGTTTGATACACAGCTGTTAGAGTCAAAAGCCCACAAAGATGCTTTCACTTTGCCAGCCCCATTCTCTCTTCTTACTGTGCAAGCTGTAGGCAGAAAGTAAGCTGCACTGCACCTCTGTGATCAGTTTGTGATCCAGTCCCACCTGTGATCAGATGACAAATATCTTGCCAGGCTGAAAATGAACTCTAGGCTAATCGTTATGCAGTGCCCAATTCCTACAGTCTGGTTAACTGATTAACTACCAAGTACAAGTCAAAAAATAATTCTGAATTATTAGTTATTAATAAAATTATTTTAACAACAAATTTGAAGAAGTGACAGATATTGAGTTAAACAGCACCTTTAATTTTCTTCCAGCCTTCTTAGCAAAAAAGATCACAATTTCTGTTAGGGGCAAGGATTGCCTTTTTATTGTTTACAGTCAATAGATCAAATTAGGTGATGATCAACATAGCATCCAGGGCACCTCCAATTATAATCAGCTGGCATCTCTCCAGCTATTCTCTGAAGAGTGCTTACAGTGCAAGCCCCCAGCTGCCTGTTCTGCTCTTGGTCAGCTTCTGTATATAAAACATGTCCAAACACCACCTTTGAGAGAAGCTTGAAGAATCACAAGAAACAAGTCATATGACTCCCAGGAAGCCTTCAAAAACTGCTGTTACATCCAAGAACGATCAAAGCTGAAGCTGAATTTAGTAAAACTCTGGCACAGAATTGTTATGGCACCGAACTGTCACAGCTTCATTGTGTTCTATTAGATTAAAGCTAATTGAATTTACAATAAAAAAACAACACACATTTATGTTCCTGTGCACAGCGTGACAAGTATAATCTATTTAAAACTTGAACAGATGATCTACTGATTCTGTATTTCTAAATGTTTGGTTATAAGTTGTATTATCTGATTATACAACCTGAGGTTATTACAGTTCAGTATACTTCCAATTCTGTATTTTACACCAACAGGAGATGCAAGAAAGTGAGAGCTTTAAGATGAAAAAATGCGGAGTTGAATGTTTGTGTATGCCAATTAGTACCTGAAAAAAGATCTTTAAAAAGAAGAAAACAACCATTCAGCTTTAGGTACTGTAAGTATATATACAGCTTAACTAAAAGACACATTTCTCACCTTCTTCCAATTATTAGTTTATTGCTGCTACTTAGGATGTAAATGCTATAGCAATAGCTTCTCAAGCAAACATCATAAATGCACTCAGGAGCAAAGGTAAGTCTGTCAGTGAGACACATAATAGGTACTTAAGTACACCCTCCTAGCAGTGTAGAAAACTGGCTGTATCAGAGATGCCTCAATTCATTCTCTTAAGCTGGAGATAAAACTGGTCACTATCAATAGCATACACACATCTTCTGAAGGGGATTGGACAAAAAGCAACAAAAAAAAAAAACCAAAAGAAAGAAACGATGCAGTATGAAAAAGCTTCAGTGGCATTTTCCAACATGCTTATTTCCACAGATCTGCATGGACTCCAAACTGTTAGGATCACAGCCATACAGACAAAGGCCAACTCTTTGATGTTGTGCTAGAACATCTGCTGGGCCGCTGCCATGATGAGCAACTCCCTCCAAACAAAAGGGCTTCCCAACCCGACGTCTGCTGACAGCCTTTCTGTTGTGTTAAAAAGAAACAGCACAACACACCAACCAGGCAACACTGAAAAGCTTACCCTGACACTGCCCTTCTAGCTAGACTTCCTCAAAGAATATCTGCAATTCAGAAAAAACAAAATCAAGAAGAAAGTTTCAAAATACCAGACATACTCTTAAAATTATCCAATCTAGCAGAAATTGCTTCATGGAATTTTCCGTTTATTATGACCAAATTTAAAGTTCTACCACAGCAAAGTGTCTATGCAAACCAAGCAGCCACACAAGACTACAAACTGAAACACTGAAGCAGGTCAGATAGTGACAGGTCATCTTTACTAGAACTTAAATGGTGGTCTATACAGTCACTTAAAATTAAAAAAAAAAAAAAAAAAAGTGCACCACTTCATGACCTTTTATACTTCTCCATGCTCAACAGGTAAGCTTCAAAAGGGCTTAACTCCACAACACTGATAAAGCAAACAACATTTCTGGGAGCTTAAGAGGAACTTGGTCTAGTTACCAAAGCCACAGCTCAGCTTTATGAATTGCTCTGTAATACTATTGTAATGTCCTTTGAGTAGAAGCAGAAGGCTCACCTATGTTGGCAAAGCAAAGTGTAAAAACAATCAAGGAAGTCACAGGCAGGAGAGCTGAAAACGACTAGGACTGCTTTCCTTAGAACTACTAATACTAAAGACTGAACTCTTAAAGAGTGAGAAGGTAAAATGTGGTTTTGCTGTTGTTCAGAAGGAACCTACCACACTTACACTCAGGAATTCAAACTACATTCATTTAAAATTGATAGGAATTCAGAAGAAAACTTCCTCTTTCAGCAACTATCATTCTCCCACATCATCAACTTACTTGAGTTCAGTGCTCCATTGTTTAAGCGAGAAATTGATGGCACTTGGTTGGACTGGCGCAGGCTGGGAAGCTGCTTGCTCCCCTACTAGGTCTGTAGGAGAAGTTTCCACTGCTAGAATATTTCTAGCTCTCTCTGCTGAAGCATTTTGGCTTAGGATACTCAAATCTATTAAAAAAGACAAAGAAAAAAAATGGAAAAAAAATAAAAGAAAACTTTCAGTAAGTAGAAGAACAGCAAAAGTAATACATTACCGAATTATGAGCATAGAATCACTAGGGGTGGGGGAAAAGAAATCCAAAGCCACATCACATGTCTGCAATGTCTGAGAACAGTCAAAATCAATGTAATCTATCGTGAGCATAATAAGGCATGTAAGATGAAATGAATGTAACCTAACTCAAACAGGTAACTAACTTTTTTTGCCATCTTATCTGCTGGAGGTGTTCGAGGCCAGGTTAGATGAGGTCCTGGGCAACTTGGTCTAGTTCCTGATCTAGTGGGTGCAAACCAGCCACGGCATGGGATTCAAACTGGATGATCTTCAAGGTGACTTCCAACCCAAGTCATCCTCTAAGCCCAGCTTCTTTTCTGAAAAGCCATGTAACAGAGCTAACACTGAGAGAACTTGACTAGTCTTCAGTTGTCTTTAAAAAAAAATTAAGCAGTCAGACACCTACCATTAGTTTATCATAAACAGCAGGTTCTGCTCTATAATCTGAGCTGGTGAAAAACAAAAGTACATTTGAAAAATATTAACTAAGCTCACCAATCACAGCACAGAAAGTCAGCTGAAACAGGAGTAGAGAAAAGTGACGCTGAAGGAATACGTCAATAAAAGCGACCCAGGATTTAAGGATGGAGTTCAACAGCTTAAGTGGGTAAGAAAGCTGGAAAAAGTTTATCTGCTTTCTATACTGCCAAAACGCACACAGAACAAGGCAAAAAGAAAAGGAAAAAAAAAAAAGTAGTTCCACTATTTAAGCCATAATAGGAAGGAATGCAGCAAGAACCATCTTCCCAAAAAACTCCTGCCTGTGAGAACATGCAGAGCAGTGCCAAAAGGGAAAAAAAAGAACCAACCAAAAAGCCCCACATACATCACATAGCAACTGGGTTTTGTTTTTAAATCATTGACTGATATTACCCATGCCCATACCATATGAGCAATGAGGGAAGATCATACACCTATTTGTAAACATCTTAACAGATATTTTAAGAATAACAACAGTTGAAAGATGAAAACTCCAGTCACAGCTCATCTTAACAATTTGATACCTGTGTTTTGGATGTTTACTTAAGATACAAAAGGACTAACTAATAACATTGCTACAAGCTCTTCTGCTAAGAAAGACTAAAGACTAGATAACAAATCCAGTACTAGATAACAAAAAAATAGACAAAACTATAGTAAGCAATTTTATTTTTGGACTGAAAACAGACTTCTTCCCATTCAAAATGTTAATAATAGCACCTGTACTGAAGCATAAGCAAAAGAAACCAACTTGTATGCTCCAGTGTGAAGTACTGGATTCAATGACTGAAGTCACTGAATGCACAATAAAGGTTTTTGTTGTTATTGTTGCTGGGTTTTTTTTGTTTTTTTGTTTTTTTTTTTAACAAGACATGTAGATTCATCATCAGCTTGAAATCAGGCCCTTAAAGAGATCCCAAACTTTACAGGAAACCTTTGCAGTACCTATTTAAAAAGCAAAAAGAATCACTCAGGGTTTTCCCACTCTCCCCAAAGGAATCCCAACACTTCAAGAGTTCCATTGATGTTAACGCCATCATTGTGATCTGTCCTCAAAAATGAGATGCTACAGATGCAGTCAGAAACTACATATAATGCAGCTTAACTGCCAGCTGTCCTTACAAGGGATGTGTCTTCTCAGCCCATGCATCCCCAGACATGTCTTGCCATGGATTTAATAAATTGGAAAAAAAAACACAAAAAAAAAACCCAACCAGCAAACACACACCACCCATCACAGTCCTACAACACATTGCTTAGCTTGCTGATTCAGCAAAGCCCAACCAACAGTTTGGAAAAAAGGAAGACATTAGGTCAGTGATCTAAAGTGATGGGTCTTTCATTTGCTTTTGCTGGACCCCAAGCAAAGCACAAATGAGGGCACAGTATCTACACAAGCTGTAGAGACATCAGATGTGTTTCACGTCACTTGAACGCTGAGGAAAGTAGCAGAAGGAACAGATTTGGTGTCAAACCACACTAATGTTTCTGATCCAATGGTCTGCTCCCAGAAGAGGGCACTCCTGTCTCCGCTACTCTGACTTCCATCTTCAGCTGCTAGACCTTGCTCCCTCCCCCCCACCAGCTCTGCAAGTCACCTGACTGTATAGTAAACATATTCCATTCAGTAATCCAGCTGGAAACAGAACAGAACAAAACCTAGCCCTCCCTCTTGGCTAAGCTTTGACTTGAATCAACTCAGCACAGTGTCAAACACCACAAACAATGCAAGAAAATGCCTAGCAGAGTGAGAGGCTTTTGGTACAACCAGAAAGGCTTAAAAGAACAAAACCGCGTGCCCATTTCTGGCAGCAGCAGCAATATGTATATTTTTGCAGCATATGGTTTAACAAGCTGCTAATCAAACAGGCTGCCACCAGAAAGGTGATCTCAAACCATCCCACTCCACATTCCCACCAACTCTTCCATGCTAAATCCAGCTCTCATTTGTCCTTGTAGTAAAACACTTCAGAAAGCTATGCTAGGCAAAAGCTAATCTGGAGAAAAAGCTCTTCTCTGCTGGGCAGCCCTTCAAGCAGTGGGCAGCTATTAGACCGCACAGCTGAACGAAAGGCTGAGCTCCTCAAGCCAGCTGTGCTTGAGCAAGCAGTCACAAGCAACTGCTCTCAAATGAAAGCAGTAAACTGGGTTAGAGAACAACACAGCCACATGGGATCTGACATGGGAGAGCACAGAAGGGAGGGGACAAGGACATCTTAACATTCTTTTGACAATATGAGCAAACTGAAATCAATAAAATATAACATTTGTTAATGAAGTATGTCTGACCTCAAATCAGAATCCAAACCCCAAGGAGCTTTACTAATATGCTTAGCTTGGCAAAGAACAGGATTTCTTAATGTAGTCTTATTTATTGGTAACAGAGATAAACAAGCAAGCCTTTTTTTGTAACAAAACAGGAATCAAACAATTCAGAAACGTCTCAGCAATGAAGATAAAACAAAGAATAATTCATACTACGTTTTATGTGTTTCACACTACTGTAAAATCTGTTTTTAAAGAAATCAAGGGGTTTCAAAAGAGATAAAATCACACATCAAATTGCACTTATGCCAAGTAACTTCAGCAGCACCAACACATGCAAAGTTCAACTAGTTACTTAAGAACAAGATATAACAAAGAACTTCCTGAGACCACCCCTCCATCTTTCCTCCACACTGTGTTTATTGCCCATTAAGAGATAACAAACAGAAGCACACATCATTTTCACTCAGATTTTCCACCTACCAGGACTGTCTTTGGCAACAAGACCTTTGGAAAAGTCACTCGGGGTAGGAGAAGTCCGACTGTCCCTTTTGGCTGCATCAAGGTTGTTACAATATTCCCACCTCTTCTGCTGAAGTTCCTGAAGCCAGTAGGTCATATCCTGACGGGTTGCAGCCTAGAGCACAGAGAAGCAGAGCACTAATGAGAGCAGTCCATCTCTGGTATCTGAATTTGCTAATTCCAAGCACAATACAGAAAGCAACAAGCCAGATCTCTTTGCTGGTTTGCAAATTACAATTACCCCAATCAAGGATGATTTAAAGGAAATAATCACTAATGGACTCAACACACGCTGTGCATGTACCCTGACCTCCATGCCAAATCCACCTTCCCTTAGAAATAGTTGCAAGCATGTCTTTTTCCTCTAGTTTCAGACTCAAACGTTAGAACACAGCAGTATGCTATATTTCACACACAAAGCACTGTTCAGACACAACTACAATTCCACGTCACAGAAAGAGCCCCATGCACAGAAAAATTCCTGTTTTCCTTACTTCATTTTCTTTGCTACCAGCAGAAACCAACAACATAAGAAGGTGCTGTGATGCCATCTACTTCCATAACTAAACCTACTCATTGCGTTAGTTGATGGTACCATGAGTTAATCATCTTCTATAGGGAGGGTGTATTAATAATACACACAAACGTTTGATCTACAAGCCTACATTCATTATAAGGACGTAAGTCAAACATCTTTAAGCTTCAGTCCGAATCACAGCTGCGGGATTCATTTCAAAATACGTCAAATCATGGCCTACAAATATCAGTAAGAGACTAAATGATAGCAAATAGCATTGCAGGTGCTCCCTCAAGAGTTATTTTTGTTATATACACTCAACAGCCAATCTAGAACAAACACTTGACACTGGTAACAGGGCATATTGAGGAGTACAGAGTTAACACTGTGAAAAGACACTCACCTGAGCCCTCAGGCCTGTAAGGGACATGGTACAGTGGGGAAATAAATACTGGTGGTAGGCGGATGGTTGGACTGGATGATCTCGGGGGTCTTCTCCAACCTTGGTGATCCTATGGCCCTAAGCACACACAGTGCTTAGCTTTCAGCTGGTCTTTCTCCTAACTGCTCCCCAAGTGCCTGGTGGCATTATTAATTAAAAAAAACACCACCTGGATAAATGACTCCGTTTGCTCTTCAGACAAACTTAATTTCTAGAAGCTTCCTGTTCTGTTCATCACGACTGAAGGGGATGCCTACGTAGGGCAGAGCTGCAGAAGCTTGAAGATGCCATTTCCTTTGCACAGAAGTACACTCGTATTGCACAAAGCACACAAATGACACAGACTCGTCCTCACTGCTGATTTAAGAACACTTTTGGTCTAGTCAAATGCAAGATCCATTTACCATCATATCTCAACTCAGAGCAGCTAATTTGAAGACAGAGCATCAGCAATATAGCAAACAAGAAGCAATGCTCCCCCGAGGTGCTTTTTGCCTCAGCAATCTGCAATATTCATTTTTAGCAACCATAGAGACAGGTTTTTATTTTATAATTTGGCCTTCTGTACCCACACAAACTTTAAGGTCCACACATCCCATGCCAAATGGCCCCAAGGCACCATTCAAGCAAGCCGGTCAGAAAACCAAGATAGTCATTCCTGGAGCTGACGCTGCAGACCCTCCCAGCAGATCAAATGCATGACACAACACAAAATATGAGAATCTGAGCAAGTAAGCATAAATAACGCAAACCAAGCAGTGAAGTAAACCAAACAGTGACACACGAGGATACTGCAGGTTCACCTTCCTCAGTTGGTGTGACATAGGTGTAAGCAACACACACCTGCTCCAAAACGCAAGTCTTGTCTATTTAATCTTGCCTGCTCACAGGCACCTAGGGGAAAAAGTATTTGCCTTAAAGAAGAGAGGGGAAGGCACTAGTTTAAATGTGTCTGTGAGGTTTGTCAGAAAGTGTCAGAGAACTCGTACACTGCAAAGCCAACCCGCACAGCCATCACAGGCACCTCTGGAACAACCAGCGCAGTAGGACCTACACAGCCTGCACACCCAGTCGCTCTCTGCAAAGCATACGTGCTTCCCTTCCACCCCCAGCACCAAAGGATTTCCTCTGGAGGTTTGCCCAGCAGCAAGTGTCCATTTGCAATACGTTTGAGAACCCGTACTTCCTTTAGAAGTGCACACAGGCCTTGTCCAGTTATGTATTACCGTGCTCAAGCTCGAGAAAACCACTGCGTCTTCAAAGAGCTTCCACTAACACAGGATGTAATATGTAGGTGGTTCTGCTACCACAACATCGCTAATGAGGCAATACAACATACACCTACAATTAACTTCTGCCCATGACTAGTTCAACTTAATGAGTCCCGCTAACATCCTGTACCGTTACCCTCTTGCTAATGCTGTTTAGTAAAAACAAATTTGTTTTATTGGAGCTGCTGCTTGCTGTTGTTTTCCAATTCCCATTTACACCTGTTCTCTGCTAGGCAGCAAATACATACCCCCAGCTTTTAAGTGATGGCACTGACACACAGGGGGCAGCAGGTACAGTCCTGCAGTGTAGAACAGGACCGCAGTGCACCCTGAGTCTCACCCTCCCTGTTTTAAGTCATTTTCCCTAGGATTCCTCATCACCCTGCTGCTGCAGCCCGTTTGTTTGGCCTTTCTTCCTCCAAATACACTGCCTTCCTTTTTTGTGGAGATTTCCACTTCCTTTGAACACTTTTGGCTGAGTTTACGCAGGTATCTTAATTATTTACTTTACAAGTTAAAGAATTATATGAGAACCCTTCTGTTAAGATGGCCTTTTGTTTCAACAAAACTGTCTTTAAAGATCACGTTGTTTGAAATTGACCGTATTTTTTTTTCCAAACATCTCATAGAACGCAAGTTTCCCTCTTCCCCCACTCCTAAGCAAACAACAGGGAAATTTGCAAACACTTAAAAACAGCTATTTCACCTGTCAGATAAGGGAACTCTCCCACGCCTGCCCCATTTTCAAGGCTTCTCTGAGTATGTGGCTGCTGGTCACCATCAGAGACAGAATGTGCAACCAAGAGCTGCACCCATCAGCCATGGCAAAGAACCTTCAGTTGTACTCAACTACTGCACGGCTCTTCAACAAGACAGAGCCACAGCAGGCCAGTGGCATTTTAAGGGAGGCATCTTTTGTAGGAAGAAAACCACCATAAATGGAATATCAGGAAGGATCTGTATCTGCAAGATACTAGCTTTGACAGAGAGACGTTCTCACAACAGAACAGATCCTGAAACAACGTAAAGAACATTCATGTCTTAGAGATGTACAAAGCCTCAGACTTACAAAGTTGTCATTTGAACTGGAATTGTCATCTGAACTGGGGCCTGACAAGGAACTGCCATTGCCAACTCACAGGTAGCAGCAGAAGATAAGGTCACTAAAGAGAGACACAGTTCTGGCTGGTTTTCAACAGAAATGATGGAAAATGGTTATCACTTACTTAAAACCTTCCCCTCCACAATGTATGAAGGATGCTGTAGGACCTGTCTTCTTTCGATGCATACATAACATGAACAAAAAACTACCTGGAGGAATCTACTGCACAGTACCATCGCCTACCTGGATCACACATGCCAATATTACCCACTTGGAGGAAGAGCCTGAAGAAATGTCAATAAGCAGACGTTCCATTTTGGGAAAACATTTGCCACAATCCTTTTCTGAATGTAGAAATGTTGAAAGGAGGATCACCACCAAAAATGAGCATTTCTTAGGACTTATTAACCCTGCTGTGCTCAAACAGCAGGTGATGAGCCAGATAAGCTCTCTGGAAGGCAGCCCAATTTTAGCTAGAGCACTGAAACCACTAATGAACAAAGTCACAAGTCTGACCAGCTCTGGAAATTAAACCACCTCTGTGACCGAGCTACTTCTAAGCTAGGACCTAACGAGGTTAGCTCCTAAACCAACGCTACTGTAGCTGTTAACATCACAAAAGGTGCATGAGCACTCTGTTATTAATCACTGCCACATCCTTAAACATCACAACAAACTGGAGTAACAGGACTCACTCTAGGTTCAATGACTTTGGTGTTTGATACTTTCAAGGACTTGGGCTCCAAAATACAGTGCCTGGAATATTGATTACTTGGCCACTAACTCTCCAAAAGGTTGCTGGTTTCTCTCTTTAATTAATCTGTCATCACCTCCATCTCACCCCTCTCCACACAGAAGTTAACCACGTGAGCAGACACAGAGCATCACTACAGGTCAGTGTTTTATTGCTTCAGGAGCAAATGAACAGTGCCATAAGCCACAACAGATACTACTTTAAAAATGAACTTAGGAACAACTCGCTTCAATTGCTGTGAAGGCTGCAGTACAAGATTTTTTTTTTTTTTTTGTCAGACTGCTATTAAGCTGAGGAACAAACCACAAGTATATCACACTGTCCTTAGTTCCCACTAAATTACAAAGCCTGAGTAATCCAGATGATGAAATCATTACATTAACAAAAAAATGAGGCATTATGAAGAAATAATGCATTCCTGAACAGCACCATCACTGCAATCTGGAATTCCAGTTGCTTATTTCTTACTGCTCTTCTCAGCTGAGAAGACTGAATGAGAAAGACCAGATCATGAGATCTGGAAATTCTGAACAAGCAGCAAATTGAGGAAAATAAGGCATGTGAGTTAGAGGGTGAAGGCAACATTTCATTTGAGTTTCTTCCTCGTGCTCTGTGTGCAGTGTTTTCTTCATAAATGAAACCACATTTCAACAGGGACTGGATCAGACAGTGGTTTGTTTTTCCTATCCTGAATTCATTCCTATTTCTACCTAATTTAGCTACGATGTGTTTTGATAGGCCCTCAAGATCTACCGTGCTGGGCAGAAGAAAATTAATTCCAGCCCCAAAAGCCTTAACCCCTGGTGAACCACACAGCTGCTGAAGGCCAGTTGGTTCCTAACATCTCTTATGTTTTTCACTTACTCCCTGTTTATTACGTAAGTGCTTACGACGTGATACCATTTTAAAAGGCAATCACTTGGCTACTTTAAGGTGAGTGTTGAAACAATATAAGGGGTAGAAGATGCAAAATTACTTCTGCATGTTGCAGAACTGACCTTGGCTTTTCTCATTCTCCATAAGGGAAACACAGAGAGCTCCAACTCACATCAGTTCTTTCCCAGAGAATACAGCAAGAAACGATTAAGGAAAGGAAGGGCAGAGTAACGTCAGACTAAAAGGTACCAAGAGAAACACTAAAAAGGAAACCTCCTGTTGCTTACACTTGTGCATGGCAGCTGAGGCCAGTGCCTGGGGCTGCTGCTGCAGCACTGTTTGACACAGTTACTACTCGTGGCACTATGTGCTGTCTTGGAGGTTTCCACAGCAAAATAAATAACAGAAATCATTCAACAATAGCTAAAAAACAAACCAACCCCTACGTTCACTCTGCCATTTTAACTTCTACAGAATGAAAGCTCAGAGTGCTATGGTGGGTTCACAGAAAGTGATGAGAACTTTGGTTACGGCTATACGGGGAAAAAAAAAAGTTGTTTTTACAAGTGATTACATGCAGAACTGCTGGCTGCACCACCCTGCTTTAACCAGATATACTCACAATGATTACCACATTAGTCTTCCAGCTGGATAACTTATTTACTCTTTAGCAAAGTACGTCAATGATTCCTAATTTTGATAAATGCTTACATTTTGGGGGGAAAAAAAAAAAAGTACGCAACCACACTGTGCAGCATCAGCATTTGTGAGCGCCGTTCAAATCTCTGCTGTTTCTCCGCTCCGTGTGTGTCCAAGCAACAACGAGAGGCGTCAGCCAGCCCGCTGTTTAGTCTGCAGCCCGTGGGATGCGCACGATAACGGCTCGGCTATCAGGAAACGATCCTCCTTCCTCCTCCTTCCTCCCAAAGCAGAGATGAAGGCTATTGCCACGCACCAGCTGTTCAAAACAAGCGGTGGGCTCCGGCCCACGGCCAGGCTGCGTTCACCGGGATCGCTCCCCGACCCAGGCAGCGGGGCAAGGCAGAGCGGGGCAAGGCAGAGCGGGGCAAGGCAGAGCGGGGCAAGGCAGAGCGGGGCAAGGCAGAG